>CANTUT010001327.1:5000-137500 GCA_947687605.1 Reutealis trisperma
TTTAATTTTGGCTAGTTTGCCATTGTTTTTATGCAAAGGTTCATAGTTAGTATACTTGTAGAAAAGTGAACTTAAAGCTTAGAAGCTGTTACTCAGAAAGAAGGGGAGTCTTTAAGGGACTATGTGGCTAATTTTAATAAAGAAGCCCTCAAAGTCACCCACTTAGATCAAGCTCGAGCAGTGAAAGCATTGCAAAATGGCACCAACCATATTGGTTACTTTAAAGGGCTATGCATGCATGCACCCACTGGCAATTAGCCAAAAGTACATAAGGCAAGATGATGCCTTTGCTTTTAAGAAAAGGAAAGAAGACGAAGTCTCAAAGGGAGATCCTAAAATGAAGAAACAAGATGAAAGATCGAGAAAGAACTTGATGGTAGGACAAAGTAGCAGTAGCAAGAGTCGAACACCTTATGCCTTGAATTTGCCAAGAAGGTGCAAGCCCAGCTGAGGTGATCGCGGCATTCAAAGATAGATATTTGGGTTCACCCCCAACCCCTGCGAAAGCTAATAGATTGAAGAAGTATAAATAAATTTTGCTTATTTCATAATACCCATGGGCATAACACTAACGATTGCTGGTAATTAATGGCAGAGATGGAAAGACTGATCAAACAGGGATACTTAGGGGATTTCATAAAAAATGATAATAATAATCAAGGAAGAACCAATAAGGATAAAGGGAAATAACCAGTCAATGACGGGTCTGCCAGAGTAATTAACTGTCTTACACGAGAGCCTGATGAATCAACAAGTCACAATCAAATTAAGGTCTTCCAGAGGAAAAAAAAGCCCTTGAATTTATTTTTGCAATGGAGCCAGAACACCAGCTCACAGAGAAGACAACATTAGCTTGCAATGCCCCCATTCTGACCCTTTGGTCATATAGGCTATAGTCATAAATTTTCTGGTAAAAAGTTCTTAGTTGATGATGGTAGCTCAGTCAATCCCCTCAACACAGATGCATATGCTAGAATGGAGTTGAAAGAAGGTAAATTGCAAGATGTGGGAACATTAGTTTGTACTTTAGATGGAACGAAAGTGCCATAAGTAGGAATAGTCAGAGTGCTGATCACTTTGGGTATAGCCCCAAAAAGCATCACTACCATGGCTAACTTCGTGGTAGTTAGGCTACCTTTAGCATATAATATTCTCATTGGGAGGCCCCTCCTCTACGATTTGGACTCAACAACCAACATTAAGCACTTAAGAATGATGGTTCCTAAGCCTGAAGGAGGAGGTTAATATTTATGGTGTATAAGAATAAGGGGAACCATAGAAGAAAAAAGCAAAGAAAATATCTTTTCAAATAAAGAAGGTAGCGTTGGTTGATGCAACAAAGGAAATTCTTGAACAGTGAATTGAACCTGTGGAAAAATTGGAAAAGCTACCCATTGGAAAAGAATCAAGAAAATATATGCTAGTGAAGACCTCACTTAATAAGGAACAAAAAGCCCAAGCCCACCAATTCTTGATGTCTAACTCATCCAATTTCGTATGGTCCTCAGTAGATATGAAAGGTATTAACCCAAATATCTTGAATCATGAACTGAACATTGATCCTGAATTTAAGCTAGTAAGACAAAAGAAGAGATGCTTTAGGCTAGAACGACAAGTAGCAATAGACAGCGAAGTGGATAATTTAATGGAGGTAGGATTTATAAGGGAGGTACAGTACCCAGACTGGCTCGCTATGAACCCTCAAAATTGCACCTCTAGTCGACTGTCTTTCAGTTACAAACCCATAGAATCAAACTGAGCTCGAATCAAAACTGAAACGGACCCGAAATGGATGAAAAAGCAGAAAATAGGTCGAACCAGATGAGAGGCGCGTCGCGTTTAGGTGGCACACCTACCGTGCCGCCATCTGGACGACACGCCTAACATGACAGCCAGGGTGGCACTGAATTGGTGCTGGCAACAAGGCGGCACGTTTAACATTCCACTCGGGCATCCGGCATGTCGCTGGTGCCACCCATACCGCTAGCGACGTGTTGACGTCGCCGTCCGTACCGCCGGAGCCCCCTTGGCAGCTCTATAAATAGAGCCTCCTTCAAGGTCATTTGACACACATTCCAAGGCATAAATCCTCTCTTATACTAACATACTTGTTGCTTTTAGATCCAGATTCCAAGTTTCTTTTGAATTCAAAGTGGAGTTGAGATCCGGAGCAAAGCTCGTTCCATTCATTTGAAAATCAAGAAAAGCAAGGTATAATCCTTTTTTTTTTTAATTCTAAATTCTGATCTAGAATTCTCTTTAGGTCTAAAATTGAAAAGATTTAAAAAACTTGTTAATTTAAGAATCAGAATTAAATTAATAAGCAAACCAACACCTTTTTCAAAACCCCTCCTTCACAAGAAGGAAGAACTGCGTGGAGTTTGATTCCTATTCAATAGGATACGCAGGCTGCCGTTCTGAAGGGCCTCAACTCCAAAATCTTTTTTATTAATATTTGTTTCTCTTTTATTTGGATTTATTTATGTTAACCTTTTTATAATCTTATATTAGCTTAGTTGAGGAATGTGTGCTTTTCCTAGTACCCATAAGGGCTAGAGGAAAGATCCTCTTTATTTTGATTGTTTTGATTTTGTAATAATTAAGTAATATCTATTTTGCTTGTTTATTTACAATTGTCATTCCATCTCATCATATATATATATATATATATATATATATATATATATATATATATATATATATATATATATATATATATATATATATATATATATATATATATATATATATATATATATATATATATATATATATATATATATATATATATATATATATATATATTTGTCTCATTCATCATTATATTCCTGTTCATGCATACATGAAAATTCCTTTTTTTTAAGAGTTATTTTGCAATTATAGCCGAACTAAAGAAAAAATATATTTTCTTAATTATGTAATTACCAAAACCTGATCCCCGAGCCCTCCTTGGTCACTCGTGGATTGGTGCATTTTCCATTGGGATAAATCAAATCATTTTTGAAGTCAATCAATTTGGATTTTTCTTTAATTTTTCCAATTAAAATAAAGAAATTAAAGTGGTGACTCACTTTTCAACTTTCAAATTACAAAAATCAATTTTCCAAACTCATAGTGAGTTCCAATTGTGGAGTTTCTCCCGAAGAGCATTTCGATTCCTTGGTGAATTGGACCGGTGCTCGGGCGAGGCATTACAGTTGGCGACTCCACTGGGGACCAAAAATCTTTTTCAAATAAAAGATAAAGTGGATTACTTTTAGTAAAATACCGAGTTTGGCTTTAAATGCAAAATAAGTCTTTCATGCATCACTACATCAGACTTTTTGTCCAAAAAAACCCTAGTTTCCCAGGAAAACAAAGGATAGAAAGTAACATTGAGTGGGCAACCTTCCTTAGGTCTGTTTGCCGATAGTGAAATCATCCAGCCCACGACATGTCCTCTAATCCTTTTAGAGGTGTAACGAGTATGCACGTACCATTGGACCTATGCGAGGCTCCTTGTCTCACGTGTGGTTAAGTATATCGCATCTCTAGTGTGATGGGTTCCCTTCAAACCTTCCTAACCCTTTCATGTAATGACTCATAGAACCTTCCTTTAGGATTGTGTGTACCATAATACTGAAACTTGGTATGTCATTATCATGAAACCTTTTCTATTCATGCATACATGCATGCATGTATAAACCTTACAAAGTTGGAGAGTTTTAATCTCACTCAAACACTGCTAGTCCCAATCATAAACCCATGTTAACCCATGGACCTAATCAAGAGCTGATATATTCCATGATCTTTATTCCATATCTAAGCTAGAAACTGCCTAGCTTTATCTCTCTATCCTAAAGGTTGACAAGATGTCTGTTGCCGAAGATGAGGCCACTACCACCAGAGCTGATGAGATCATTGATGAGCTTTTTGCCAAACTCTCTGAACACCAAGAAACCATCATGAAGAGGCAAGAGGCCCTTTTCAAGATATGCTGAAGGCCCAAAGGAGGGCTATCATAAAGGATGTCCGTGCCATGTTGGAACAGACCTCCTTGGCTCAAAACCCTACTGACCCAAAACCACTCAAAGTTGACCCGAAACCTACCTTTTATCCTATCTATGGATCCACTTCCATAGTTGGATCTAGAGACAAAGAACTTGCAAACATTGATATTATCTCACCATTACCTATCCCATCACCCGAGTTCCTAAAAAATAACTCACCAACAAATCTCACATCTGCCTTCACTTCCTAACCCGCGGATCTTTTCCAAGGGAAGGAAGTTAATCCTGAAATAATGCATGGAAAAAATGCTATTGGGTATGAAAAAGAAAGAGGATTTGGTTGATACGGAATCCTTAAGCTCGTTCCCTAATGCAAGGGTTCCTCTCAAATTCAGGATGCCTGAGTTTGACAAGTTTGACCGGACTACCTATCTTAAGACCCACCTCAAAGTATATGTGGGAGCCATGCATCCATTGGGTGTGGATAATCAACTTCTAGCCCAATTATTTCAACAATCACTAACCGGTACAACTGTGAAGTGGTTTGTGGACTTAGATGTTGCCAAAAAATGGACTTGGGATGACATCTGCAATATCTTTGTTCAACAGTATCATTACAACATCGAGGTCGATGTAACCAGAAAAGACCTCGAGACTACCAAATAGTATACAAAGGAATCCTTCTCCTTATTTCTTATGAGGTGGAGCAAGAAGGCTTCTCAGATGGTAAATTGGCCTCCTGACAATGAACAAATTGACATAATTGTCAAGAATCTTTTGCCAGTTTACCAAGAAAGGCTACAGACTCAATACTTGCCTTCCTTCAAAGCCCTTATTGCCACTGCTTCAAAAATCGAAGACTTGATTTAGGGTGGTCAAATTAAAGAAGAAACTGCATCAGGGTCGAGGTATGAAAAGCCAACTCATCAGGGTAATGTCACTTCCTCAACGAATCAGAAAGGGGGGGAAGTTAATGCTATGACTATCAAGAAGGCTATCCGGATTGAAAGGAGGCAGTTTTCTGATCTTAGGGGTGTGCCTATGAGTATTATCCTTAAGAACTTGCTTGAGGGAAACATGGTGAAACTTCTTGAGCCAAAACCAATCCCCAATCCACTACCAAAAAATTACAACCCGAATGAGAGGTGTGATTATCATAAAGGACCTGGGCATAAAATAGATGCGTGCAAGGCCCTTAGACACAGAATTTAGGACCTAATTGACTCCAATGACGTAATACCACCAGAAGCCCAACCCAACATCATTACCAACCCTTTACCTAACCACACAATCAATGCCATAAATGATCATGAGGGAGTTGACCTTGTCTCTTTGATTGAGTCAAGTCCTAATTATTATTGTGTCCTAGACCTCACTAACCTAGTTGAGGAGATTGATGCCATCACCAGAAGTGCCAGAGTCATCTAGAACCAACCGAGCCCAAACACTTAGCCAATTCAACCCATTCCTACACCTGCCGACAAATTGAAAGGGATTCTTGAACTAGATGAAGATCCCATTCTCAAACAACTTAAGAAAACACAAGCCAACATCTCAATTTGGAGTTTGATCTAGTCCTCATATCCTCACCGCCAAGCTCTTTGCAAGGCGTTGAATCAATGCCAAGCTCTAATTGACTTCACACCAGAAAACCTTGTTGCTTCTATTAACTCTGCTGTTAAAGGGCTGTCCATTACTTTTGGAGAAACTGACATTCCAGAAGGGGATTCTAGCCACAACAATACCCTTTACATTACAGTGGTAACGCGGGGAAAGACTATGCCAATGGTTCTGATTGAGCCTTAAATGTATGCCTACTGAAGGTAGCAAGCTATTTGGGACTGGAGGTTATTAATTTTACCCCTTCGGATCAGATAGTAAGGGCGTATGACAATACCAAGAGGGAAGTCCTCGGGGTGGCAATCATCGATATGACTATTGGGCTAACATCTTTCACCATTCCATTTCAAGTGATTGATGTACCTTCTTGTTTTAACTTGTTACTTGGAAGGCCCAGGATCCATCAAGCAAAGGCTATCCCTTCCTCCCTACACCAAAAAGTCAAGTTCCCTTTCAGAAATGGGGTCATGACTGTTAAAGGGGATATGCATGGAAGACTAGACATTCCAAGCTCTATTCCTATTCTCGAGATTCAGCCTGAGCTATCCTCCTATCCACTTTCAAGTTTCTCCTTCATTCAGTACATTGAGGGTGAAGAGGGTAAAGAATTCATCCCATTTGATTTTGACCACTTTAGGAATATTGCTGTTGCTAACATGCTTCGTAAAATGAATTACTTTCCTGGCTTAGGTTTGGGAAGGAGCCAACAGGGCTTGAAGTCATGGACTATCCAGTTGCAACACCACCATTTGGGCTAGGATATGAGCCCACTGATGAGGATCTTACAGAAATGGAAAGTCGGGCTAAAGACAGAATAGCTGCCCTTAAAAGAGGTGAGGTTTATGACTGGCCCATGTGCCCTTACTTCAAAACTCTAAATGGCTACTTTGTAAAGGAAGGTGACACAGTTCCTTACTGTAACTTTCTTGAGCCTTGGGTTTGTCCTATTACTAGAAAACTGATCCTTGGGTTTGAAATCTTTTCTGATGTCAGGCTTGAGATAGAAGACTGTGAACCAATCTACATGCTCAGTCAAGATTAGGAAGAGAACATGGAGGCTAGTCTTTTTGATGAATGTTCATGCCCACTGTTGAGGAGGAGAAAATTGATCCTTCCACCTTAATCCAGCCCATCAAGACTGAGCTGCAAAATTGGTCCTTTGAGGAGAGCCCTTTTTATCCTTCCGAACTAGAATCTATACCAGAGTCTCAATTTGAATCAGAGTCTCAATCCGAGATAGACTCGTCTTCTAAATCTGAGTCTATCTCTTCTATTTCTTTTATTGATAATGTGACTGACCTTGAGGGTCTGACTTTTCAATTTGATGTAAATTGGGACATATCCCCATTTTAGTTTAATAAAAAGTTTACTCTTTCCTCTTACGACCCTGTGTCTCTATTTTTCTGTGATGTTCCAACTTTTAAATCTGACTTAAATGAGACATCAAATAAAATGAAATAAATGAAATAAAAGATGACACAATTAAAGAGCCCATCAATGTTGGCACTCATGACATACCAAAAATTACATTCATTGCATCTGCATGCATAAACAGGGATCTTATTGAAAAGATGATTAGAGAGTTTCAAGACTATTTTGCATGGCAATTGAAAGACATGATAGGGTTGGATCCAATCATAGCAGTTCATAAAATCCCAGTTCCCAAGTGCAAAGCTCTTCAAGCAGAAATTGAGAAGACTTAAGACGGAATGGTCTATACCAACCAAAGAAGAAATTACCAAGCTACTGGACCACAACTTTATTGAGCCCATCAACTATCCATCCTGGCTTGCTAACATTGTGCTGGTTCCCAAGAAAGATGGCAAAGTCAGAATGTGTGTGGATTACAAGGATTTGAATAAAGCCTGTCCTAAGGATGATTTTTCCTTACCTCACATTGATCTATTGGTAAACCGCATGGCAAGTTTTGAATTAGTTTCCTTAACCGACCTAGCTGCAGGGTATAATCAGGTAATGGTTCATCCTCTAGACAAAGAGAAGACAACATTCATTATTGAATGGGCTACCTATTCCTATCGGGTTATGCCATTTGGGCTTAAAAATGCCGGGGCAACCTACCAGAGGATGGCAACTACCATTTTCCATGACATGATGTATAATTGAAGTTTATATGGATGATATGGTAATAAAGGGCACCACCGCTAAAGAACATTCAGAGGCACTAAGGCGATTCTTGCTTAGACTTCGCCAGTACAATCTCAAGTTCAATCCCGCCAAATGTGTCTTTGGAGCCTCATCTGGAGTATTCCTAAGCCACATGGTCAGCAAGAAGGGTATAGAAGTGGACCCTGCTAAATCAAAGGCAATTCTGGAAATGCCACCTCTAAAAACAGAAAAGGAGATCAGAGGTTTCCTTGGACGGCTACAATACATTAGTCGATTCATCAATCAGTTGGCTGATGTATGTGGTCCCATCTTCAAGCTACTCAGAAAAGGAGCCTTCAAGCAATGGAATGATGACTATCAGAAAGCTTTTGACCAGATCAAGGAATACTTACTAAACCCACCAGTACTACAGCTACCAAGGTTTGGAAAGCCTTTGTTGCTTTATTTATCAATAACTGATGAAGCAATTGGGGCATGCTTGCCCAAAATGCTCTTGACTCCAGTAAAGAAAATGCCATCTATTACTTGAGCAAAAGGATGTTATCTCATGAGCTCAAGTACAGTTTCACAGAAAAGCTATGTCTTGCTCTGGTATGGGTCTGCATAAGTTGCAACACTACCTCTGCTCCTTTATAACTCATGTTCTTGCTGACAAGAGCCCTTTGAAATTCCTTATGGAGAAGCCAATTCTTGAGAGTAAGATGGCAAGGTGGATGGCTGTATTAGCTGCATATGATCTGAAATATGTACAACGAAAAGCAGTTAAGGGTAACATAATGGCTAATTAGTTAGCTGTAGCTCCGATAGATGATCATTAGGTTGAACCTAAATTTCCTGATGAAGACATCCTGACAATTGACAGTGAAGTTTGGAAGCTCTACTTTGATGGGGCATCTAATAACAAAGGGTATGGTGCTGGCATTGTGTTTATTACACCGAGTGGGGAAAACCTACCCATAGCCATCAAGCTAAACTTTGAGATAACAAATAATGAAGCAGAGTATGAGGCATGTCTCTGCGGTCTTGAGGCAGCAATAAGGCTCATAATCAAATGCCTTGAGATTTATGGGGATTTGAATCTGATAGTTTCCCAAGCCTTAGGGAAGTGGAAGATCAGAGAAGAGCGTTTGGTTCCTTACCATAAACGCTTAAATGCACTAGCAGCCAATTGCTATGAACTATCTTTCCATTATCTTCCAAGGACGAAGAACAGATTTGCTGATGCTTTGGCAACACTCGCCTCAATGTTTGATATAAGCAACGACTTCATAATCAAACCTATTACCATTGAAGTTAAGCATGAGCCAGGTTGCAAGACTCATTGTTTGAATATTCAAGTGGTTGACAGTAAACCATGGTTTTGGGATATCTTCAATTACATCAAGAATGGACTCTATCCTGAAGGGGCCTCTAAAATAGAAAAGAGGACTTTAAGACAGTTGTCCAAGGGTTTCATTCTGAATAGGGAAGTACTCTATAAACAGGTTTGGGATAACATCCATATGAGGTGTGTCACTGAAGCAGAAGCCCAACAGATCATGCAGATGCATAGTGGTAATGAAGGTCCACACATGAACGAAATTACTCTAGCCCGCAAGATCATGAATCAGGGTTACTTCTGGCTTACTATGAACCAAGATTGCACAAGGTATGTTCAGAAGTGCCATAAGTGTCAGATCTATGCCAAACTTCAGAAGAAACCTCTTGTACCTCTATCTCCTATCACCACGCCTTGGCCATTTGCAACTTGGGGCCTGGACATCATTGGCAAGATAAGCTTGAGGTCTTCTGGCAAACATGAATTCATCATGGTGGCTATTGATTATTTCTCTAAATGGGTTAAAGCTGCACCTTACCAGATTTTGGATTTTAAGCAAGTAGCTCAGTTTATTCGTACCAACATCCTTTGAGATCATTATATATATATATATTGTATATTTGTTTCATCCATCATTATATTCCTGTTCATGCATACATGAAAATTCCTTTTTTTTAAGAGTTATTTTGCAATTATAGCCGAGCTAAAGAAAAAATATATTTTCTTAATTGTGTAATTACCAAAAGCTAATCCCTGAGCCCTCCTTGGTCACTCGTGGATCGGTGCATTTTCCATTAGGATAAATCAAATCATTTTTGGAGTCAATCAATTTAGATTTTTCTTTAATTTTCCCAATTAAAATAAATAAATTAAAGTGCCGACTCACTTTTCAACTTTCAAATTACAAAAATCAATTTTCTGAACTCACAGCGAGTTCTAATCGTGGAGTTTCTTCTGAAGAGCATTTCGATTTCTCGGCAGATCAGACCGGTGCTCGGGCGAGGTCTCACACTCGCTAATGTAGTATTGGTAAAAAAAGCAAATGGGTCATACAAAATGCATGTAGACTTCATCGACCTGAATAAACCTTGTCTAAAAGATTCTTTCCCCCTAACCATGATCGACTAATTGGTGGACTCAACTAAAGGCTATAAGTACTTATCCTCATTAGACGCAAAGCAATGATATAATCAGATTGAGAAGTAGCCTAATGACGAGGAAAAAACCTCATTCATAATAGAAGCATATATGGATGACATGATTGTTAAGAGTAAAAGCTTTGAGGATCAATTAAAGGATTTAGTCAAAGTAATGGAAGTCATGAACAAGTATGGAATGAAGCTAAATCTTGAGGAGTGCTCGTTCTTCATTTAAGGAGGTAAATTTTTAGGATGTATGAAGAGCGAAAGAGGGATTGAACTGAACCTAGATATCAAAGCAATAATGGATATGCCTGCACCTCTCAATGCCAAAGAAATATAGAAACTTATAGGCAGAATTGCTGCCTTAAATAAGTTCTTGTCAAGACCGATGAAAAATGCCTCCCATTTTTTAAAAAATTGAGGAAGTCTGCCAGTTTTGAATGCACCAAGGACTGTCAATAAGCTTTTGATGAGCTGAAATCATATCTTAGTTTATAACAGGTACTAAGCTGACCATTGCTTGGGGAACAAATATTCATCTACCTGTCCGCCTTGCAACAAGAAATAAGCACAGTTCTAATCAGAGAGGAAAGGAGAACATAAAGAACGATCTATTATTTTAACAAGGTGTTACATGGTGCCAAGTTGAATTGCCTCCCTATTGAAAAAGTAGCCTATGCATTGGCGCTATCTGCGAGAAAATTCAAAGTCTACCTACAAGCTCCCAAAGGCATGGTAGTAATTGACCAGTCTTTGTAGAAAACATTACTTAGACCTGAGATTTCAGGTCAAATATTATGCTGGTAAGTGGAATTGGGACAGTATGGCCTCTAGTACAAACCTCGATCTACAATTGAGGTACAGGCCCTCGCTGATTTCATATTAGAGTGCTCATTTGACTCCAAAGAGATAAATAATAAGGTTAGTTTGCCAATAGAAATAGTGGAGTCAAAAAGGCAAACTGGAAACTAAGGATCTAGATGGGAACTATTTGTTGATGGAGCCAACAGTAAAGATGGTAGCGCATATGTATTATTCTAAGAAATGGACAAGAATTCTCTCAAGAGTATGCCCTTGGATTTGAAACTACCAATAATACAGTGGAATATGAGACTATAATCCAAGGACTAATGTTTAGAAACTGCCTCCTATTGCAGTCACTCTATGTTTACAGTGACTCATAGCTCATTATCAGGCAAATACTTGGAGAGTTTGACATTAAAAAAGCTACCATGATCAACTATTTACAAATGACTAAAGTTATAGTCCAAAAGATGAAAGACAGAGGAGTGGAACTATAAATCCACAAGAACCCAAAGGAACAAAATGGCTAAGCAGATGGCCTCTCAAAGTTAGCTACCACACATCTTGTTGAGCTACCTAGAAAGATCTTTGTAGGATACTTAGCTTATCCAAGCATCCAGGAGGGGAAAGAAGTAATGGACATAGCTGAAGAACCCTCTTAGATAGATCCTATAAAGAACTACCTAGAGAAAGATGGATTACCTACTGCTGCTAAAGAAGTATAGAAAGTCAAGCAATGAAGTACTCATTTTTTAGTCTACTAAGGCATACTGTACAAAAGAGCTTTTTCCCTTCCATGGTTAAGGTGCCTTAGACCAAGTGAAGTAAGATATGTCCTCTAAGAAATTCATGAAGGGTGTTGTAGAATGTATATTGGAGGAAAAGTTCTAGTTGCTAAAGTCATGAAGCAAGGGTATTATTGGCCCTATATGAAAGAGGATGCGAACACCTTCATTAAAAAATGCCCAACTTGCCAGAAGTTTACTAATGGAAAGCATGTACCAGCAGCAGAAAAAAAGGTGATCACTAGCATATAGCTATTCACAAAATGGGGAATAGATATAAGAGGTCCTTTCCCCATAGCATCTGGACAAAGGAAATTTCTGCTTGTAATAGTGGAGTATTTCACCAAATGGGTAGAAGCTGAATCCTTGGTGAGCATAATTGTAGACAAAGTCATAAATTTCCTGTGGAGAAACATTGTTTGTTGATTTGGCATACATTATCAGTTAGTCAGTAACAATGGGAAGTAGTTCGACAATGCCAAAGTTAGAACCTTTTGCTAAGGATTTAACATAAGACAATATTTCTCCTCAGTAGCTCACCTACAAAACTAGTGGATAAGATGAGGTGACAAATCAGACTATCCTCCAGGGTTTAAAATAAAATTTGGATACATATGGCCAAAGTTGGGTGGACCAGCTCAATCATGTAGTTTGGGCATATTAAACAACACCAAGACAAACCACTAGGGAGACTCCTTTTAGTTTGACATATGGAATAGAAGTAGTCTTCCCAATTGACATTAGCTTACCCAGTGGAAGAGTGAGCTTTGTCGACGATGAGGTGAACAATCAAGCAAGACGAATAGATCTAGACCTCCTTGAAGAACTTAAAGAAAAAGAAGCTATTAGGAAGGTTGCATTTAAAAATGAGGTGAGTAATTATTTTAACAAAAAAGTGAAAGCTCGAATGTTTAAAGAAGGAGACCTAGTCATGCGGTACCTCGAAGCTACAGGTAAAAGAGAAGGAATGGGGAAGCTTGCACCAAATTAGGAAGGACACTTCAAAGTATAAAAAGTCATAGGGCCAGCTACTTACAAACTTTTAACCTTGCAAGGGATGGAAGTTCCTCATACTTGGAACATCTAGCATTTAAAAATGTAATATTAATAAGGAAATAAAAGGCCCCTTTGTTTCTCAAAAACATTTACGATTTCTTCCTAAAAGTGCACAAAAAAAAAAAAAAAGAAAGGGAGATTGCTCTCTATTAAGAGAGTAAGTGCCCAAGAAAAAAGAAAAAAGGGAGATAGTTCTTTACAGAGAGAGCAAGTGTGAGATCACTCTCTATTAAGGGAGTAAGTGCACAACAAGAATAGGGAGATTGTTCTCTATTGAGGGAGCAAGTGCCCAACAAGAAAAGGAGATTGCTCCCTAATAAAGGAGTAAATGCCTAGTGAAAAAGCAATAAGAGATTGCCCTTTGTTAAGGAGTAAGTACCCAACAAAAAATTGGGGGCAAATAACCTAACTAAGCAAATTGGCGCAGCTCGAGACTGATCTATATCCTATAACAGAAAGAAGAATCTTTACATAGGATAAAAGGCAAAGTGATAAAAGGCCAAAAGGCCTCAAACAATTCAAAGCTTATAGCTCGGAAAGAAAAGCAAAATGATACCTTGAAGTTATGGCTAATCAAAAACAAATGCCACCTTTTGAAGAAACAAAAAATTAAAAAAGATGAGATTGAAAAAGAAAAAAAAATGAAATTTCATTACTATTAGAATTCTTTACAATTTTTCCTCAAAATTATACAATACTAAAAAAGAGAAAGAGAAATCATGAAGCTAGAGGAGTCTGATTTACTAGAGGAAGGTTCTTAAGACAAACTCAAGTGGAGGAGGCCGGAGATGATGATGAACTGGGAATGAATACCCACTTCAACAAATGAGTTACAACCTCAGGAAACTTGATTATACAAGCATCAATTGCTAGTTATAAAATTGAATGGCTCAAGTCCAGAGTCCATTGTGAGTTGATGTTTGTATTCAGAAGAACTCAAGTAACCGTTTAGAACATTGGCCTTGTCCTCTTCTACTTTCTTGCAAAGACACTCAGAACTTTAGAGCTTAGTCTAAAGGTCCTCTACTTGCTTCTCAACTACTTGAAAATTCTTCATTAGAATGGAGTAGTGTTAAGCCTGCTGCTTGAAATCAGCCAACTCGGCCTGCGTTTTCTCGGCCTTAACTCATAATACACCTATTAGCCATTGGCGATCTTGAAGTTTAGTATCTTTGGCTCTTACCTCAGCCTTTAAATCAACCACCTAGGAGTTAAAATTGGTAGTAATGCGCTCTAACTCCTTAGACTTTTAGAGAGAAGGCCTTTGAAGTGGTCTCTCTCAGTTGCCAACCTCTTCGCTTCATTTTTTAAATCTTCTAGCTCGGATATATGCACTTACTTTTTCTTCTCCTCTTTTAAGATAGCCAGTAATAAGGAAATCTCTTTATTTAAACTTTCAACAGTCTTCTGCGATGAAGACTAGAAATAAAAAAAGGCTGCTTGTTGCCTTGTTATTACATCATGATTAGAGGAGAGAGTTTGGCGCACTATAGAATGGTATCGAGTAAACTCACTTAGCTTCTCCCTAAGCATCTTGTTAATTTGCGACAGTTGAAAAGGAAGGAGAAGAATAAAATAAAATAATTACATTATAAAAAAAATGAAGAAAGAGAGAAGAAGAAATAGCTAATTTACCTACTCCAAAGTAGCGTCGATGTCAGACAACAGCTGCTTCAGGAAAACTGGTTCAATAAGCAGGGGGACTTTTGAGCTTGGTAATATAAATGGGGTTGGAAGTTCATTGGATACAACCCTATCCTAATGACTGGTTGCCACCACTTCGATGGATTGGGCGGGGGCTTCAAGTCTTACCACCTTACTCAGAATTATAGTTTCAATTGCTTCTATTGGGTGTTTTGGAATTCCTATTTATGCCCCCTGCTAGCTTACTCGGAATTATGGTTTCAACTGTTTCTATTGGGCTATATGAAATTCCCACTTCTGCATTCCCAGTAGAGATAGTGGTGCCTAAGTCCTTGGTAGGCAAGTGAACATCATCATTTCTCTCTAACACTACTTCTTCGACCCTAACTTCAGCATTTTTCGGAGAAGGTGACCCGACATTTAAATTTTGATCCAGTAAGAGGTCTAGATCAAAAACAGGGATAGCAGAAGTTGGGACAAAGGTGTCGACCTACCCCATCTACTCCATAAGATCTTTTAAAGACATCTGTTATACAACAACATGATAGGATCAGCAGGTGCCCCATGTACAGTCTTTGAAAAAATAAAAATAATAAATAAAGCAAGGTAGTGATAAGAGTCTGGATGAAAAAAAAAAAAGAAAAGAAAGAGAATAAGAGGAGACTTAACACCATACCTGTGAGGGGACCAATAAAGGGCACGACGGACTGAGATGGATCCCTCTCCAGTAAAGACTGGATAGCTTTGTTAGCTATCTCTTTAGCAAGCACCTTTTTACGAAGTTGATAGCTTTGTTAGCTATCTCATTGGCAAGCACCCCTTTATAAACTTGCTTAACTATCAAGTAAAAAAACTCACTATTAATGAGAAAGTTCCTCAAGGAGTCAGAGATGATTCACTCAAAAGAGGAAGAAGAGTCTCTTGTAGCTCGGCGAATGAGTATGGTTACTGTTAGATCGCCCTTGCCATCGTTGGATTCAACATATTAACCAAGGGGCCTTTTGGGAGTATGCCAACAGGTGCTAGCTTAGAACTGGGACCCTCCACTACTATTTTTGGTTTGGGCTTTGACCCCTCAGTAGCAGTAAGAGACTTCTTAGTTCTCTTATTTTTTTGGGATTTTTCCTTAGGAGGAGATGCATTTCTCTTTCCTCCAAATGAAGACTTGATTCTCCAATCCATGATAGTGGCAGCTTTGAGTTGCCTAGTTCACTCATCTAACATTAGTAAGAATGCAACCTCATTATAGGGGTGTGGCTCCAGATTCATCTTAAGTTCCCGAATCTTCTTGTATATATTGTCTTTATTTGTGATATAGACTACAAAATGAACAAACATGGAACTATTAAAAATGAAGAATCATGAAATATAAAATATATAAATAAATAAGAGGTGAGAAACTTGCCTCTCAGTTCGTTAATGATAAGGTGTATAGTCTTATGTCAGGCATCCTTTATTGGAGAAGTGAAGTTGAAACACACCATGTCATAAGAATAGTTGTCCTTAATAAGAGTCAGTATGGCGACAATCTCCTTAGGAAGAAGGTTGCTAAGAATGTCTAGCAACCCATATACAGTAGGAACTTGGAGGCTGCCATAAAGCCAAAACCCTCACCTCCTCGATATTTCTTTTTTATTACTACAGTGGCAAAATTCGTGTGCTAGTTTGCCACCTTGTTTGCCTTTCCATTAAAGAGAACTCTTCCCAACTTAAACTAGTACACCACCCTCAATGATTTCTAGTGTGGGTGAATCTAAAGAAACATTGGAACATATAAGGTGTAGAATGGAGCCCTAAGGTCTTGCAGACCACGTCGAACTAGTGGAAATCTTAAATGGAGTTAGGGGAGAGCATTAAGGGGTTGATGCAGAAATAGTTGAAGCATTTTATTAGAAAAGGCGATGGAGGAAACCTCAGACCAACTTCAATTTGATGGTAAAAGAAGATGATGTGGTCACCATGTTTTAGCATCTCTCATATATCCAAAGCCTTAAGGTTTTAGAAGATTCTGTCATATGGTTTGGGAAGGTTAATGGCAAATTTTTACTAACCTTCCAAGTTCTCAACGAAAGGATTGAGATCAGATGCCTTTAGAGTGGAAGCCACCTAACCCTAGGCCTTCTCCATATCCAATATGATACTGTCATAATTAATTTCCTCTTTTTTAGGGGTCATTTTGAAGAAATCTTAAAAGAGAATTAACACAAGGAAAAGAATGTTGAAATGTTAGGGTTTTCAAACAAATATCAAACAAAGAAGAATTGAGAAAAAGAAGATGACGTGAAAAAGGTTTTTTAATTTTTAACTTAAACCCTAAAACCACGTGGCAATTAACCATTTCAAATTCAAAAATAGCACAACATACTCTTGTACTATAATAATCGACCCACATGGTTGCTTTTTGTAAAAAGATGTTGTCCTCGCATTAAATACGAAAACCTACCAGGTATATGGAAAACAAACATAGACCTTAAACTTCTATAAAAACGACTTCGTTGATGAGTTAGCATAACAAAATGCTTCTAGGGGGAGGGGGGCACTTCATTAGAACTATTTTAGTTAAAATGAAGGGATAGCTCGTTTAGATCGAACTGGGCCACCAGCATATGAAGATCTTTCAATCAAAGTATTTAGCACGCTCACTTCGGTGAAACAATGGGGCCACTAATGAGGAATTAAATATGCCAAGACTGGGTCTAGGCCCAATAAGCAGTACATAACTAGTAAGGCCCAGTTTAAAAGAAAATAGTCCATTCTTTGCTAGTATAATATGTCTTAAGTGAACTAGAAAAGGCAACATAAGTTTAATATCTAGTTCGGATTAGAATCCCCTACTCTTTGTCCAAACAAAGTTAGGACTTGTTATCTATAAATACCTTATAAGTACGTATTTAACTATATTTTATCCCTTGTTCTTACTTTATTTTATCATTAAATTGAGTTTAATTTGTTTGTTAAGTGGTTTATCTGAGCATTTTGAGTGTTTTAGTTGATTTAGAAGCCACAAATCAATTTATTGGGAAATTACAAAGCTAAGGAGCGAATTTTGAGCAAGGACTTAAGGCCACAGCAAACAACAAGCCTAGGAACATAGGTGTGTAATAGGTTGTGTTAATCCATTCTGCCTGTGTGCCTGGGTGCATCGCAGCCCATGTTGAAGAGCTAATTTTTATAAAGAGACAGACGCTTACATGCCCAGCAACACGGGTATGTCCCAGACCATGTATACGAAAAATTACACCTTTAAAAGGCGATTCAAAAAGAAGAAAAGTGGAGTCTTATCTCTTCTTTCTTGTTCATTATTCTTCCAATTTACCATGAACTAAACTTTTTTTATCTAGATGGGATGAACCCTAGTTCTAATTGTATGGATTGAATGATTGGGTTTTTAATCAAGTCATCCCTAGGTTGAATTATATTTGTGATATATATTGGTATAATCTAATTGACAATTGCTAGTTTGTTGATTTGATATCTGATTTTTTATTAAGGAGTAAGATACCTATAATTTGATTTAATCACTCATGAATATTGGGGATTGCTTGGGACACTAAAGGTAGGTTTACAAAATCCTTTGGCTTTTAATCCCTTAATCTTAATGCTTTGCCTAACCTATTGAATAAGAAGAGATTCTATTTAATTTGCTTAAGGAAAAGGGGAATAATTCACTTGAGAAAGGTTTAATTCTACTTTTAGAATTGCCAACTTAATTCATTGTTTGATTTGATTGATTTCGTATTTCATGAAATGCATGAGGAGCTAGGGGGAGTTTCAATCTAGATAATTAACTCATTGATTCTTTTATGTTGATTTTGTTAATTTTATATACTTAGTTAATTTAGTTTAATCTTTAATTTATTTTAATTCTAGCTTCCTTAGAATTTGATTCACTAGACAATAGTTAACATTTGAGCTAATACTTATATAGTTTCCCTGTGGGATCGACCTCTTTTTTTTTTTTATATCACTTGAATGGTAGGTATACTTGCCTATAACTAGGGTACAGTAGACTTAGAGTTTATTTAACCTAGTGGAAGTATAAAATACAAACATCAACACCTCAATTGTAAAGCCTAAAAGATTGATCCAATAACATTATAGTTCAACTACATTCAATAAAACCTTTGGGGAAATTATCTCATTAAAAGTTTGCTTTATTTTATATCATTCAATCCCATTCAATTTAATAAGTATTAATATTCTTTATTTGCTTAGCTCGATCAAGAGCTATCTAGGTAGATGACTTTCCTCCTAATCAACCTTATTTGTTTAAAATTTTAAAATCTTAAATCTTCTTTTACGCACTTTCATGAGATCTTGTTCGAGCATGAGTCCAATCCACTAAAGAGAATCAAAATGCTTATTTGAAAAAGAACTCACAAGAAGGCTCTTAGGCTTATTTTTAGTTTGAAAAGTGTATTTTTAAGAGTCATCATCTTAATTTTATTTTAATTGGGAAAAAAGGTTAAGAAAAGACCAAAATTTGACTCCAATTTTATTTCAAAGGAAAGTTCACTAGTATAGAAACATGGAGAATTTGAGGACTAGATTTTTGATTCATTTTAGCAAAATAGGTTGGGCAATTTATGCAAGTGATTTGAAAAATAGATTTCATAAACAGTTAAAATACATCTAGAGTTTAATAAATGCATGTCTATTTCATTCCATTCCTTCAAAATAAAAGACAAGAAAATAAACATAGGAAGAAGAAAAGAATTAGTTTAGGGGATATTTTCTTTAGCCTTTATGCTTTTAAGAAAGTCACACATTCGTAAAAGTGATCTTAATAAAATCAATGTAACAACTTAAAAGAAACTAAACTATAAGGAAGTGGAGAAGGTGATGGGGAAGAATTTAGTGTATTTTAATTGGATCCCATGCTTGAATCAAGCATGCCTGCATATCCTTTTAAATGAGAATCAAAACCCATATGGTCATTTCTTCTTATGAAAAAGTGTTTTTTTAAGTCTAGCTTTTGATCATATTTCGATTGATTAAATTAAAGAGGGTTATATTAATTTATTAGCCAATATATAATAGGAAAACATGAACCCTAAATCATACTCTTCATTCCATAAATGACAAACTCTTTTTTAAAAAGGACAAAGTCTTTTCTAAAAAGGATAAACTATTCTCATTAAAAAGGACAAAACCAAACAAGCTATCCTACCAGACAAGTTGTTCTAATCCACTAGAACTCCTAAAGATACTAAGAAGAACTCTTTTATCCTAATCCAAAAGTTCTCCCATAGATACTAGGGGTATCTCTTTTATCCCAATCATTCAAGATCTCCTAAAGATACTAAGGGCATCTCATTGATCCATTTGTCCAATTCTCCCAAATATACCAAAAGCATCTATTTTCTCGCAATCATTCAAGATCTCTCAAAGATACTAGGAGCATCTCATTGATCCATTCATTCAAAATCTCTCAAAGATATGGAGGCATCTTTTTTATTCTAATCATTTAAGATCTCCCAAAAATATTGATGGCATCTCCTTGATCCATTCATTCAAAATCTCCTAAAGGTACTAGGGGCATCTCTTTTATCCCTATCATTCAAGACTTTCTAAAGATACCGAGGAAATCTCCTTGGTCCATTCATTGAAAAATATCCTAAAGATATTAGAGCATCTCTTTTATCCTAATCATTCAAGATTTCCTAAAGATACTAAAGCATCTCTTTTATCCCAATCATTAAAGATTCCTAAATATACTGGGGGTATCTTCCTAATCCATTCATTCATATTTTTCCAAATATACCAAGAGCTTCTCTTTTATATGAAAATCAATCAAATCCCTCACTTAGACATGTTTAAACACTAATTGAGACATCAAACTATTATGTTTCTCATTTCGTTTATTAAGTTCCTCATCTATATATGTCTAAACAGTGACCTAGACATCAAGCTAGTTCCTTTACCATCTAGATCTATCAAAGTCCTTCCCAAGTTCACTCTCATCAGAATTGTCTAATAGATAGACAATTATGATGAAGGGCAATTGTGAACCTTTGATTTTTACACCCTCTAGTGCATAATTGAAACTTAAAAACTAGGAAATGGACCCTTGGGAGCTAGACCCATATCCTTGACTTTTTAAACCATCCTCGAATCATCTAAGACTAAATATGGAGCACAAAGCAATTGGAGTTGTAAAAAATGGATGAGAAATGGTTAAAAAGGAGCCAAGTGGGTGAAAATTGGCTGGCTACTGCAAAGCTCTTTGTGGCTGCTGTAGAGCCTTCTGTGGTTTTGCAGAGGCTTCTATGATAGCCAAAAATACTATTGTATAGCCCTCTATCACAACCACAGAGTTGTTTTGCTGTAATAGTGCACATCTGAAAAGCACAATTTCATCCCTTAATCTTTACCCTATACATAAGAGTCCTCCTACTCATTATTCTTAATTTTTAGTGAGCTTGAAGAGCCTTTATATCAAACAACCCAATCCCTTTTGTTTGGTTCATCAAGGAAGAAGCCCTTTAGTATTAAAGTTTTTTGTTTTCTTTTACTTTGCCATTGCTCCTTACTTTGCAAGGCAAGTGGATTTATAATTTCTCAAGCCAACATGACAAGACAAAGGCTTTTTGCTCCACCATCCAAGGCCTGTTCCATTACTATTTGAGGCTCATTTTGAGGTGGAATTGAGATCTAGCCATCCGCTTCATCCACCCAATGTATTGGAGCCTCGTAAGTGGAAGGTAACTCTCTATCCCTATCCCATTTTAATTTGTTTATTTTTATTTTCTCTTATTGGGATTCTCTTCTCCCTTTAAGGCTCCTTACCTAATTCTTATTCTTCTACTCCCTCACTCTCTTTAATTAATTAATTAATTAAATTGGCTCAGTTAGATTATTAATTAATTAATTAATTTAACTTGGTAAATCAATTTGGCTAATTAATTAATCCAACTCTCTTTTATTCATTCAATCAAAACAAGATAAAAAGTTTAGGCTAAAAAAATCCTCTTCATTGGAAAAGAGAACTGCGTAGGTTCTAATTCCCATTCAAAGGGATACCTTTAGTTCGGTCTTCTCTTAGGAACAACTAAGAGGTCAAGTTGAGATGAAGTCAATTTAATTCCTCTGTCCATCCTAAGGAAAACAAAGTCAGAGTTCCATTGGTAAGGATGTCTTTTTTAGATAAAAGAATACATTTTGAGCTTAGAAAAGATAGATTTTTCCTAGATGGGTGGATCAAACCTAATTCATAACTTAGGTGTTGTGGCATGCTTGATTCAAGTATCAAATCCAAATAAAATAAGCTAACTTCTCTCCCATCACCTTCATCACTTCCTTTAAATTTAGCTTATTTTAGTTTGTTGTATTGATTTTATTAGGAGTAATTTGAAAATTGTGTAACTTCTATAAAACTCATAAGGGCTAGAGGAAGTAATCTTTTTTTCTTTTTTTCCCATATATGTTTCTTTTCTTGTCTTTTATTTTGAATGAATGAAATGAATGGAATGGAATGGACATGCATTTATTAAACTATACATGCATATTAATAGTTCATGAAATATATTTTTCATGTCACTTTTATATTAAATTACCAAACCTATTTTAATAAAATGAACTAAAAATTTAGTCCATGAATCCTCTTTGGTTTCTAGACTGTTGAACTTTTCCTTTGGCATAAAATTAGAGTCAAATTTAGGTTTTTCCTTAATTTTTTTCAATTAAAATAAAATTAATTTGGCAAATCTAAAAAATGCACATTTCAAACCAAAAAGAAGCTCGAGAGTTTTCTCATGAGTTCTTTCCTAAATGAGCATTTTAATTCTCTTTAGCAGATATGATTGGTGTTTAGGCAAGGCCTTACAGCTGACAACTCCACTGGAGACACTATTTTTTTAATAAAAGGAAAAAAAAAAGAGGACTATTAATTGGTTAAGGAAAAGGAGTTTGGACTTTTAATATAATTGTGACTTTTCATGCATCACTGATATAAGCTTTTTGTCTCTAAGCCTAGCTCTAGGAAAATAATTATGAGTGGCATTGAATGGGTAATCATCCTTGGGTCTATTTGCTGATAGCAAAATCATCCACCCAGTGAGAAATCCTTTGATCCTTTCAAAGGTGTAATGAGCAAGCTTATACTGTTAGAACCATACGAGACTCCTTGACTCATATGTAATTAGATATATTGCTGCTCTAGTGTGATGGGTACCCTATCCAAGCTACCTTTACCCTTTCATATAATGAACCTAGAACTTGGAACTTAGGTTATATATACCATAAATAAAGCACTATACAGTTGCATATTCATGAAATGACTTTTTTTTCATGCATTCATACATAAATGCATACATGCATAGACCAAGAATCTTGAATTAATGGAGAGTTCACTAAGCCCATGGCCCACTAACCATTAAACCCTAAAGCCCATGACCATTTTGGCCTATTAATCTATTATTCATTTGGTCCTCCTTCAGTCTAACACTTGTCTCCCTTTGTTTTGGTCATAAGGAAAAGATGGTTGATCTGAATGCAATTGGACCAAATGATCCAAATGCAACTGATCTAAATGAAGTAACTGGCTTACACACACTTCTAACCACTCTCCTTTTAAAGCAAGAGGAGAATTTATAAGTTGCACTGAGTGTATGCCTAATTCAAAGAGCATTAAAATAGCCAGAGACAATCTATCCTTGAGGAATCTAAGCTATAATGAATTGAACCAACCCTAACCCTAATTAAACCAAACTAAATCTGAACTAGGCGAATCTAAATCCCATCCAAGCTCATATTGCTTCCATTTCCAAGATAGTGATTGACCTTATGGATAGAGGAAAATTTATGGCAAATGTCCCCTAACTTATGGAAATCCCAAGCATCAATTTCCCTCCTAATTCTTCCTCTCCCTTAAATCTTTTTCAAAGTGGAGAAGCTTTCTCTTACCTTAACACCAAGATATTCATGGAAAAATTTCCACGTTATGGAAAAGGCTTCCAAGAGCATGAAAAAGTATGACACTATAGTTGATATGGATTCCTTAACCCTTTTACCAAATGATAGGGTTCCACTAAAAAATCAAAATGCCCAATCTAGATAGATTCAAAGGAACCATCTATCCTAAAACTCATCTAAAAATATATATGGGGGTAATGAATCCTTTAGGGGGTGGATAATAAGTTCCTTGCTCAATTGTTCGAATAATCCTTAATCGGAGCTGCTTTAAAATGGTTTGTAAGCCTTAATATGAACTTGAAGAAAACTTAGGATGATATCTGCAATGCTTTTGTTAAGCAATACCATTACAACATTGAGGTGGATATCACTAGATGGGATTTGGAAACCCTTAGGCAGTTTCCAAGAGAATCTTTCTACTTATTCCTTATAAGGTGGAGAGAAGAAACTGCTCAAATGGTAAACCAACCTACTGAACAAGAGTAGATTGATATCATGTTGAAGAACCTCCTTTATGTATATCAAACCCAGCACCTCATACAATATCTCTTTGACTTCAAATCTCCAATTACCATTACATCCAAGATAGAAGACTTAATCCAAAATGGCCATTTTACAGATGAGTTTTCCAGCTCTAGATGCAAGAAGAGCATCCCTATCATTCTAATGTTATTACCTCAAGCAATAGAAAGGGGGAGAGGTATATGCTATTTCTAATAACTAGTCGCTAGGGTTAGAATAGAGGATCTTTATTGATTTTGGTGTACCCCTTATGGTAGTTTACAAAAAGGGTTTGGAAGCCAAGATAATCAAGCCTTTGGAGAGAAGAGCCCTTGTTGATCTCTTGCCTAAAAATTACAACCTTAATTAATATTGCAAGTATCACTAAGGAGCCACTCACAAGATAGATATGTGCAAAAATTTAAAGCATAAACCCAAGACCTAATTGATATTGGTGACATCACCCCTAACACTAAGTCCAACATCTCTGCAATCCTTTTCCAAACCATCAAATAAACCTTATCATTTCCTCTAACTAGAAGATGATCTTATTGCTTTGATTCACTTAGCTTCTAATTTCTATTGTGTGCTTGACTTAAGCAACCTTGTTGATGAGAATAATGCCATAATAAGGAGTGATAGAATCCATCAAGCATTTATCCCTCAAATCACTTAATCACCTATCTGACCCATTCCATCTCCAATGAAAAAAAATGAAAAATAGCCAAGAGCCCAAAAAAGATCTAATTGTCTAGCAACTCAAAAAACTCAAGTCAACCTCTCCATCTAATGCCTCATCTAGTCCTCTTACCTTCATCAGCCAGCTCAAGGCATTAAACTAATGCCAAGCTCCTATAAATATAAGTCCAGAGACCTTAGTTGCATCCCTTATTAACACTACAAGGGCAACCTTTATCTTTTCTAATGATCATGAACTTCCTAAAGGAGACTTCAACTATCACCTTGCCCCATATATAATAGTCTTAACCCAAGGAAAGATTATCCCTATTATATTGGTTGACAACGGGTCAACCCTAAATGTGTCCATTTAAGGTAGCTAGTTGTTTAGTGTTTGAGGCTTTAAATTTTGCACCATTTGATAAGATTGCAAGGGCCTACAATAATACTAAAAGAGAAGAGCTGTGTATGGCCACCCTGGATGTCATCATCAAACCAACCTCTTATCCCATCCCTTTTCAAGTAATTGATATACTAGCTTGCTTCAACCTCCCTCTTGGAAGGCCTTGGACACATCAAGCTAAATTGTCCTATCCTCATTCCATCAAAAACTGAAATTCCCCTATGAACCCTTTGTTATCACCATAAAAGGGGATATACATAGAAAAAGCAAGGTACCAAGCTCTGTGCTAATTTTGGAAATCCATCCCGAACTATCCACTTTACTATTATTAGGTTTCTATTTTGATACTGTATAGTTCATAGAGCATGAAAGAGGTAAACAATTTGTTACTTTTGATTTTGATTATTGTAGGAATATCACCATGGCTAACATACTCAAGAATATTAATTTCTTTCATGCTTTATAGGAAAAAATAGTAAGGGCTCAAATAGTTTAAGGACTATCTAATAGCCACCCCTATAATTTGGACTTGGATTTGAGCCCACTCTTAAGGATACAACAGAAGTGCGAGCAACAACAAAAGAAAGGGCTATAACCCAGAAGAAAAGTAAGTCACTTGATTGGCATATATGCCCTTATTTGAACACTCTGAATGGTTACTTTGTTAAAGTGGTGAAGACTTCCCCTACTATGGTTTTCCTAAGCCTTAGGTTTGCCTTATTACTAATAAACTGGTCCTAGGCTTTAAAATTGTCTTTGATATCAGGCTCCTTTAAAAGATTATAAATTAGTTTCATATTGGAATAGGATTAGGAGGAGAATATGGAGGCTATTTTGTTTGAGCAAGTCCTCATGATTAGAGATGAATTGAACTAAGTTGATCCAAGTAACCTATACCTAACTTGACAACTAGTACTGTGAGAAGAAAAGAGAGGATGACTAGTTATAGTCTAAGTTCGAGCTAGAGTCTGAGTTTGAATTTGAGCCAAAATTTGAGTATGAGTCTGAGCTAGAGTTCAGGTTAGAGTTAGAGTCTGTTAGCTCTTTTTCTTCTATTGAGTCTGTAGTGGACCATTTCAGTCCTTCTTTTAATTTTGATGTAACTATGTACAATGGCTCTTTTATCCTAAATAAAAAGCTTAAGTTTTCCTCTTACAATTCTGTGTTTCTTATTTCTTACCTTATATCCAACTTAAATGAGGCATCATAGAAAATGAAATAAATGAGACGAAAAAATGAAAAAAGCAAATAATCAATGAATTTTGGCACAAATGAAAAACCAAAAACCACATTTATTATATCTTCATATCATGACAAGGATGGTTCAAGTAAACTGATCCAAGAGTTCTTAGATTGTTTCATATGGGAACCCAAAGATAAGATTGGTTTAGATCCGGCTATAGTAGTTCATAAAATCCCTATCCATAAGCACATAAATCCTATCAAGTAGCAATTACGAAGGCTGAAGTTGGAATGGTCTTTGAAAATTGAGGAAGTCAACAAGCAACTATACAATGGATTGATCAAACCAATCAAGCTATACAATGGATTGATCAAACTAATCACTTACTCCTCATGGCTAGCCAATATAATACTGATTTGAAATAAAGATGGGAAAGTATGGATATGTGTGATTTATTGAGATCTAAACAATGCTTGCCCTAAGGATGATTTCCCTTGGCCTCATGTTAACCTACTAGTTGACCATATGGTAAAATATGAAGTAGTCTCTTTGACTGACCTGTTTATAGGATACAATCACATCCAATTTCATCCTCCTGAAAAAGAGAAGATTAACTTTGTGACTGAATGGGGGTATATGCTATTACCAGGTTATGCCTTTGGGGTTGAAAAATGCATAGGCAACCTATCAAAGAATGGCCACCACTATTTTTCATGACATGATACATAAAGATGTGGAGGTATATATGGATGATATTATGATAAAATAAAAAATAGTCGAAGGCCATTTAAATGCCTTAAGGTGATTCTTCCTTAGACTTCGATAATACGATCTCAAGCTAAATCCTACCAAAGTCAAAGGCTATTTTGGAAATGCTAACACTGAGATAAAAAAGGAAATTATAGGTTTCCTTGGACAACTATAATACATCAGTCAGTTCATTGCCCAACTAGCTGATGTTTGTGGTCTAATCTTCAAACTACTAAAGAAAGGAGCCTCTAGACAATGGAATGACAATTTCCAAAAAGCTTTCAAGAAGATTAAGAATACTTGTTGAATTCCCCCTATGTTGCAACCACGAAGACCCAAAAAGCCTTTGCTGCTATACCACTCTTTCGCTTAGAAAGCTATGAAGGCAATGCTCACCTAAAATGCTATTGATTCCAATAAGGAAAATGCCATCGACTACCTAAGCAAAGCTTGTTAGCCCATGAAATTAACTACAATTTGATTGAAAAGTTGTGTCTTGCTTTATTCCATGTATGCCATAACATTACTTGAGCTCCTAGACTACTCATATCTTTAATGACAAGAGCCCTTTGAAATTCCTTACAAAGAAGCTGGCTCTTGACAGTAAAATGGCATGATGGATGATAGTCCTTATAGCATTTGATCTATGATATGTCCAAAGGAAGGCCCATAAAAGGAAGTTGATAATAGATCAACTAAGATGTGTGATCGAAAAAGAAGCACAATAAATTATAGAATGGATCTATGATGGAGAAGAAGGCCCACACATAAATAGGATTATCCTAGTCGAATGATTACAAATCTGGGATACTTCTAGCTAACTATGAATGAAGATTGCAAAACACTACAAATGCCATATTTATGCTAAGCTTCAAAGATGACCTCTTATTCCTCCACATCTCATAATCATTCTTTGGCTTTTTTACAACTTAGGGCATTGATTTCATTGGAAGGATAAATCCTAAATCATCTACTGGTCATGAATACATCCTAGTACCAATTGATTACTTCATAAAATGGGTTGAAATAACACCTTATTGAATACTATATTCTAAGAGAGTAGCCTATTTTATCCAAAATAACATCCTTTGTTTGTTTGGTGTGCCTTTCGAAATCATCATGGATAATGGGTCTCATTTTTAAAAGGAAGTAGTTCAACTCTTGAAAAAGGAGGAGATTCAACATCATAGATCATCTTTTTATAGACCATAGACTAATGGGGCAATTGAAGCAGTTAATAAAACCATCAAGTCCCTCCTACAAAAATGACTAACAACCATAAGCACTAACATCAACAATTATCCTTTGCTCTATAGGGATATCAGACTTCCATCCAAACACCAATTGGGGCAATTGCTTACTCATTGGTGTATGGAATAGAGGTAGTATTGCCAATTGAGGTAGAAATTAGATCAATACAGGTCATGAGAAAAAGTCAACTAGAATAAGTAGAATGGATTAAAGGGTTTCATGACCAGTTGAATGCCATCACCCAGAAGAGAATGGATGTCCTTTACTAGCTTCAAGGCTATCAATAGAAGTTATCTCGACATTTAAATAAGAAGGTTAAAGACAAAGGCTAGTAGAAAGGAATCTAGTCTTAAAGGAAATTCAAGCCCCAGTGCATGATCTTAGAGGAAAATTCAAGCCAAAAAGAATTGGGCCATATGTGCTCAAACACATCTTGTTAAGAGGAGGTGCTATCTTCAAAGACTTAGATGGAACAGAGTTCACCAGCCCCTATAACTTGGATTAGTCAAAGCAATACTTTATTTAATTTAAATTTTCTTATAATCATGATGCATTGCAATTAAAAGTACAAGGACCTGATTCTCCAAAAAGCCAAAAAGAAAATATGTAATAAAAAATAATATATGCAAGGAGATACATTGGCAACCCTCTCTATATGTGGTCCAAATCATCAATAAAATTCCTTTTTTCTTATGCCAAATCTTATTGATTCAATGCTTGCAAATTGGAAAATAAAAGAAAATAATAGAAAGAAAAATACAATGTTTTATTCAAAATTGGATTTAAGGCAAATAAAAAAAAAAGAGCACCTAAAATTTCTAAAATGTGTAAGTAATAACTACATCCTCCCTATCTCATAAGTTTCCTAACCATTAGTAGTCCTCCCTTTAGTAATCTTGTCCTCAATCTCCCTAAGTATGGCCACCTTTTTTATCTTCTCACCAGGCTAAGATGTAATAGCCCACATAAATTATAAACCTCCAGTTGCTTAAAGTGGTAAGAAGGGAGAAAAACATAGAAACTCCTAGCCAATCCATTAGCAACTACCATAGCCATAGTAGGAGTAATCAAAACAGACTCAAAGAGAGCACCATCTAGGGCACTTCTTGTGTATAATCCATTTGCTGTATCACTTTGGTCCCCTAAAAAAAACTCACCATGAGCAGGCCTAACAGATGTACCATCCTATATCCATAGTTCATAATCATGAACTTTTTTATTTTTTACTAAGAACATAACTGTAGTAGCTCCCTTAGGTCAAAGTTAATTAATTACTCAATCTAGGCCTTCTCAAAACCCATCTTTTTTACTATTTTCCTAGACTGTATGGATATAAAGGGGTTATAACTTGTAGATGATACCTCAACCATACTTGTCTAAAGCATGACCTCATAAGTAAAATAAAAAGAAGCAAGAGCATTTTAAGAGATAGGGCATACATGTAGAATCATCAATTTCACAAAACTAAGGACTATCTGACCTGTAAGCTTACTCCAAACTTACAGTGGTCTTAGTTAAGAT
The DNA here is from genome assembly GCA_947687605.1 of Reutealis trisperma. Taxonomy (NCBI): domain Eukaryota; kingdom Viridiplantae; phylum Streptophyta; class Magnoliopsida; order Malpighiales; family Euphorbiaceae; genus Reutealis; species Reutealis trisperma. Next base: position 34,686 of record CANTUT010001327.1, read on the forward strand.
AATCTTAGAAATTGAGAAGTCCTTTTCCATCTGAGTGATCAAGTTTGTTGCTTTGATGTCACCCTGAACCTAAAAACATGAACCTCTTGATCTAAAAAACTCAGACAAGCCCTCAAAAAATCCCAGTCTAACTTAGTGCCTCTCAGGGTTGGCGTCACACTAATTATAAACGTCTTTAAATCAATTCATTCCACTTATAAAAAATTCTTAGTCCATCAATGCATACATTGGCTAAAATAAAGCTCCACGAGTAAAAAATAAAAAAAAGAAATTGAAAAGAAAGAAGAAAAAAGGAAGGAAAACGGAGGATGAGCCTTATCATCCATTGTATAACATTAATTTCTTAAATGCCTAACATTGCATCTGTCATTTAATAAGATCCAAGTGTTTAACATTTCATAACATGACATGCATATTTCATAAGTATCTCATAAATATAACATAGCACATCATGTTCCGATAGTACAAAACATGCATATATGCATGTAAAAATTCATGACATTTACATATGATTGACATAACAGGAAAATAGGAACCCAAATCATACTCTTCCTTCCAAAAAGGACAAACTCTTTTTTGAAAAGGAAAAACTATTTTCCTTCCAAAAAAGGACAAGACCAAAAAGCTATCCTACTAGATAGGACCATTCCAATATACCAGATCTCCTAAAGATACCAGGAGCACCTCTTTTATCCTAATCCATAAGATCTTCCAAAGATATCAGGCATCTCTTTTTTCCCAATCATTTAAGATCTCCCAAAGATGTCAAAGGCATCTCCTTGATCCATTCATTTAAAATTTTTCAAAGATATTAGAGGCATCTCTTTTATCCCAATCATTCTAAGATCTTCTAGAGATACCGGGGCATCTCCTTGATCCATTCATTCAAAATCTACCAAAGATACTGAGGGCATCTCTTTTATCCTAATCATTTAAGATCTCCCAAAGATATCGAAAGCATCTCCTTAATCCATTCATTCAAAATCTCCTAAAGATACTAAAGGCATCTCTTTTATTCCAATCATTCAAGATTTCCCAAAAATACTAGAGGTATCTCCTTGATATGTTCATTTAAGTTTCTCCTAAAGATGCTCTTAACATCTCCTTTATATTGAAAACAATCAAACTGCTTACCCAGACATGTCTAAACACTAGCCTAGACATCAAACTAGTTCTTTTTATCATCTTCCTTTATCAAATTTCTCATTCGAAAATACCTGAACACTGACCTAAACATCAAGCTGGTTCCTTTACCATTCAAATCCATCAAAGTCCTTCCTAAGTTCAGTCTTATCATAATCACCTAATAGATAGACAATCTAATGAGGGCATAGTTGTAAATCTTTAATTTTATATACTTAAGTGCATAACCAAATTCTAAAAACTAGGAAATGGACCCTTGAGAAGGTAGAACCCATATCTTTGACCTTTTGAACTATTTTCAAATAATGTAGGATTGAATACAAAGCATAACACAATTAAACTCGTAAAAAATGGATGAGAAATTATTTAAAATAAGCCAACTGGGTGAAACTTGGCTAGCTACTGCAAAGCTCACTGCAGCTACCATAAAGCCTTTTATAATTTCATAAAGCCTTCTGTGGTAGCTAAAAATGCTGCCCTACAGCCCTCTGTGGTAGACATTTGTAAAATATAGTTTCATCCCCCAACCTTCACCTTATATATAGAGGTCCTCCTACTCATTATTCTTAACTTCTGGTGAGCTTGAAAAGCTTTTGCATCTTGTAAAAACCAATCCTCTTAGCTTGGTTTGACAAGGAACAAGCCTCATAGTTTCAAACCTTTCATTTTTTTTTTTTATTTCCTTTGGCTTTCTTATTGCTCATTTCTTTGTAATGCAAGTTGGGTTATGACTTCCTGAGCCGACTCGACAAGTCAAGTGCTTTCCAACATGCCATCTGAGGCAAGTCCATTGTCATCTAAGGTTTGTTCCACCATCGTCCAAAACCCATTCTATAGTGGAGCTAAGATCCAACTATTCGCTTCATCAGCCCTACATTTCTAAGCCGAGCAAATGTAAGGTAAACTCTAAATTCCTATCTTTTCCTTTTTGTTATTTATTTCTCCCTCCTTAGGATTCTCTTCTTCCTTAAGGCTCATTGCCTAATTATTGCTCTTCTGCCCTCTCCCTCTATTTAATTAATTAATCAAATTAGATCACCTAGGTTAATTAGTTAATTAATTTGCGTTAATTAATTTAAACTTGACAATCAATTAGGTTAATTAATTAATCAACCCTCCCAAAATTAATCAATCAAAATATGATAAAAGGCTAAGCTAGAAAACCTCTTTGTGAGAAGAGAGAACTGTGTGGGTTTTGATTCCCATTCAAAGGGATATACTGACATGCTTGGTTCAAATATTGAATCTAATTAAAATAAACTAACTTCCCTCTTCCCTTTCTTTCCTGCCCGCACACCCCCCCCCCCCCCCAACCACCTTCTTTACTTTCTTTTAGTCTAGTTTCTTTTAGTTCATTGCTTGATTTTATTAGGATTAGTTTAGAGAATATGTGACTTCACTAGAACCCATAAGGGTTAGAGAAAGTATTCCCTAAATATAGATTTTTTTTTTATTGTAAATTTAATCTTTCTTTGTCCTATATTTTGTTTCATGACTTTTATTTTGACTAGATGGAATGAATGGAATGGAATGGAATGGTCAAGCATTTATTAAACTGTATATGCATTATTCATGAAATCTATTTTAAGTCACTTTTATATTAAATTGCAAACTTCTTTTGTTAACTAAATAAAAAATTTAGTCCCTGAATCATCTTTGGTTTTGAAACAAGTGTATTTTTTTTCTTTAGGATAATAATGGAGTCAAATTTGGGTTTTTCCTAAAGTTTTTTCAATTAAAATAAAATTAAGATGGCAACTTCCTAAAAATACATAAATAAACCAAAAATAAGCACAAGGGTGAGGCTTTACAACTTTGGTGAGGCCTCACAACTTCCTCACCGTTCATCTAACTTTGTGTTTATCTAAGACACTTAAGTCTTATCATTAAATGCACTATCCTTCCCTTACAGACACATATTTCTATCTAGATTCATAGTTCAGCTTTCACTTCGGTTGTTCAAACTCATCTAATTCTCTTCATATTTTTAAGCATCTTTGGCTTCTTCATTACATTCTAAACTCATCTTAAACTCACTTCACTCACTTTGCTAAACCAAATCCATTTGTTAGCTATCTAGCCTTAAGTCTCCTATTCGTTTGACTTTTCACTTCATTTGACTATCATATGAACACTCTTTATCAAATAACTCATACATATTCTTTTTCATATGATGTCTCTCATCATTTCTATCATCTCTCAATATCGCTTTGCAGTATGATGAGTGACATTACTTTTAGTACTCTATCACCATTTCTGTAGCTCTTCTTTGACACTTCTCACTTTTGTCACCAATCTTATTGTTGTCCATCAAGTCTCCAAATATTTACTATAGCCATTCAAATCTTTAGGATATTACAAGTAAGATTGAGATGTAGAGTCGAATTTAGTACCATATAAGAAACCTCAAATTCAATCCAAAATTCTAACTAATACTATGTATTGTGAGGTCCAAACACCATATTAAATCTTGATACCATATCTTATATTTCACTTTGAAATCTTTAACTCTAATACATTTAATAAAATCCACTATTAAAAAAAAATATGTTGCGCTTATTTAAATTAAACATAACTCTCTTTCTATAAGGATAAAATGATAAAATGATAAAAAAATTATTTTTTGAATTTTTAAGTATTCCAAATGATAAAATTCAAATGAATTTTATCGTTTTAATAAAACTTTATTGAATAAAATTTTTATATGCAAGTTATTCTAAACATTTCCACAAAGAAGTTTGGCAAATCCTTTAGTTAATAATATGACTAAGCATGGGATTCGCAAATACCAAACAGTACTTAAAATCTGAACTGAAAATCTCCATAACAAAAAAATATTCATTGACCATTTGACTTTCTCTTATCTAAACCGTCCCGATTTTTTATTGGCATAGTTATGGAGATTAGTAGTTATCCATACCGAGAATTGTACTGAGCCATACCAAACTATCATGAACTGAAGAATCGAAATTATAATTGATTTAATGGATTCTATTACATATATATATATATATATATATATATATATATATATATATATATATATATATATATATATATATATAAATTAGAATTGATTTAATGGATTCTATTACATATATATATATATATATATATATATATATATATATATATATATATATATATATATATATATATATATATATATATATATATATATATATATATATATATATATATATATATATTTTGCAACTATTAATTTGAAAATGAAATTTTATAATTATATCAATATAATTATAAAATGTATTACTAATTCAATATCAATATGTATGTGTGTGTATATACACACACACACACAAACACATACTTTGATTTTGAATTGGCAACACATTTAAGGAAATTTAATAATATATAAGTAAAATTTAATTATGTACTTTGTAGTTTGATTTTTATTTTAGCATGGTATATTGTAAATAAATTTATTTAATTATGCACTATATAGTTTGATTTTTGTTTTTATTGTATGTACTGATTTAATTTTAAGTTTAAGTTGAAAAAATATATTTTTAATTATTTAAAAATAAAAAATTTTTGAATCTCTGTTTTGTCTTGTTCTGCACTGAATTGTTCTATTAAACTTAAATCTCTATCTTGAATTATCTCAAAAAATGAGAATATTTCAGTATAAAGATTTTTTTCTACGCTTCAATTATGGACATTTCATTTTAAAAATTTCTAAAATTTGATTTGATTTTGGAGATCTGAAAAACTCCATATGCCTCTAAATCGTGCTCAACTCTAATTAATGAGATAAGATATTTCTGCGATGGACACCGACGGATTCATGACTTCAATTCCTCAACTTTCTTGCCAAAATTTAAAATGGACTAATTAACATAGACAAAGCTAAGCTTGTCCACGAATCTCAATTGAATTCTAAAATTTTCATCATTATGCCTCGTTTACTTCACAAAATGAAATATAAAAATAAAAAATAAAAAATTATTTCACATATGAAATAATTATATTTTTTTATAAAGTTTATCTTTTATAAATTAATTTATTAAATATATTATATTATTACATATTATAATTTTTGACCAAAACTTAATGTCATAAATTTATTATTTTATAGAATAATTATTTTATTTTTATTTTATTTTATCAACTAAATGAAATTTTAATAGTTTAACTGTACTCATAAATAAAGGCAAACACATAATTTTGATAAGAGTAGATTGAGAATAAATATTAAAATATAAAATTTTAAATTAAAAAATAAATATAATAAAATATTTATTTTAATTATGCATGACGATTTTTCTATAATAAAATTTATCTGTAATTGAATCTAAATCTAACTTTTAACTAAATCTCACTCAATGAAAAAAGTCATATAATTAGTAAAAAATTTATTTTTTATTTTGTTGCGAATTGTGTTTTAATATGTTTTACAGCTAAAAATGTCCGTTTAATTATTATTGTAGAAACAAAAAAATTAACACAAATAGAATCAGACAAAAAATCAACCGATAATTCTGCACTATTTTTATGCGAACTAATGTTTTGCATAGATCTAAAAGCAAAATAATTTCTCTAAGTCTAACAACAGTAAGAATATCAAATTTATAATGCTGCAACTCAACTTTTAGAGATGAATTTCTCATTCAATAAAAAATAGAGGATAAAATGAATAATCAAATAATCAACCAATATATACAATTCACAAATTCACCGATTCATAAAACAATGTAAGAAATCTTGTGAAAATTTATGATCATAATGTTCATAATAATCATAATGTGCAATTAAAGTTGTACAATTTTGGTTACTTTTGATACAAGTAAAATCAATGATTATTTATGTATTTTTTGCATACATGTGTACCTGACCTATTTATAAATTTGTCATCAAATTTCAAGGACGTCATGTTGCTGACAAATTTATCAACTTCATAATCTGTCAACTTTCACAAATACAAAATTTATAATCATAAATTCATAATCTCCATATCAATTAAATTAAAAAATTACAATTTATATTCTATCAATAACTCAATCTTAATTTAAAATCTTAAATTCATAATTTTAATCTTTGGATTCTTAATTAGAGAAGAAAGAGATTTAACAATTTAGAAAATTAGAAAACTGAACTAGAATTTTTAAGAATATAAATAATCAATAAATCTCAAATTATAATCACTCCTAGTTGCCACTGTATTACTAAGACCATATCCAACCCGGTGCTCTATACTCTTGCTAGTTGCTATCCTCACCAAGTGCCAGTGTCATGATGGAACAATATGCCTCCAGGTTTAATGATTTTTGCCTCCTGGAACAATAAATCTCAAGCTGATGTCAATGGGTGTGGGACATTGACTGGGCCGCTAGGCTATTTTATAATTGAGCCAATAGCCCAATATTAATGCATATATAAAAATAAAATAAAATAAAATTGGGAGTTAACTCGGGCTACAGCCTAGGTCAACTCCTCTAAGTCTGCCTTTGCTCATAAGTAAGTTATTTACTCAAATTAATGTAGTTTCTCATAACACTATTCAGTATTTAAAATTAAAATTTTTAGCACTTTACTATTTTAAATTATTTGGTAATGTATGTTTTAAAGGTTTCAACTAAGTTAAAAATCATTTGAAATAGTAAGCTAAAATTTTTAATTTAAAAAAAATTAATTTAAAATATGGATTGAATATAACAAGTGACTAAAATTTTAAATATTTTTATAATTTAAAAAATTATATCACTTATTTTATTCAATATTTAATTTTCAATTTTACCAAATACCACTAATTATATAAACTTATTTGATGTGATAATAACAAGTGAAAAAAAAAAAGAAAGAAAGAAAGAAAGAGAAAAGAGGATATTGGTGTATTTTATCCTTCAAAAAAAAAAAAAAAGATGCAGGATATTTGTTTATTTTAAGATATTGACCAAACCTTACCAATTGATTATCACTGTGTTTCTCCTATGTATAATTGTTTCTATCTTAGGAGACATACACACTATGGACAATCTTACCTACATAGTATTCACAAAGCTCATTCTCTATGAAAATCCTGTAATAAGGATAAAATATAGATAAGTCATTTGGGTTTGGATGACTTTAAGGTCACTCTCTTAAGAAATTTAATTGCATTTGAATAAGTCCAATAAGCTCTTTACCCATTTGGGATCCATGGAGTCCAGTTAGGTATTGTCATCCTCGTATTAGTCGAAGAAGACTAGCCGAAGCACTCCTTCAACTATATTTCTTTAACTATGAGCTCTCTATGAACTAAACGCCTGAAGATGAAGAGCCCGATAGCATGAAAAGCTCGACATTAGAAGGTGGTCTGTCCCATCTTTGGCCTTAGTCCAACTACCCCCTATATGTTAGATAGGGCTGCTCCTATACCTACATGTGAGATACAAAGTAAAGATGGCCTAGACACAACCTAATATGCTACAACAGGGTATGTCCCTTAGTCACATCATCCAACCACTAGCAAAGAGAGAGAGCCCACTAAGTATAAAAGGCCAAGATACCACCTCTTTCAAGTAGTTTAGTCTCCATCTTCTCATCTTTTTTTTTTTTTCCTCTCAAATACTCTAGGTCTATAGAAAATCATCTCCTTTATCAAGACGAAATCTCCATTATTATCATTATCTTAAGCATCAGAGTGGCCTTGCTAAGCTATGTTTTCTTTCTTTTGCAAGTTGAATCCACGACATCTCTCCAAGAACAAGTCCAGAAACTAAGGTCCAACCCAATCTTCTCTTTGATGATCTTACACTGATCAAATTAGCTCCATTTGTTTGAAATAATTGGTTGAACTTTCTGGGTTATTCTCTTCTTTCTTTAAGGCTTGCTATACTGGTTTGCTTTTCTTTTCTTTAGGTTGCGCACTATTCATCCTTATAACTAAAAAAAACAAAAAACTTTTAGCCTGCAAAAAGTCTCTCATAGATTCATTGTAAGGCACAATGACTAATCCTAATGAAAAAGACCTACCTCCTCCTCTTATAGATCTTACACTCTCATAAATAACCCTACTAAGAAACACAAACCCTTATGAGACTCATCTCACCCCACTTGGAATTGTTTAAACCCCATAAATTATGGACCTAGCTACTTTCTCACACCATCTCAGTAACCTGCTTGATCCAACAAATACCCTGGAATTGAAACTTGCCATGCATTTCTTAAATGCTTTAGTCACTACCATATAGGCCATACATCAACCCTTTACTCCTATTGCACATAATATGAGCCTAATACTCAAAAGTAATCCAAGAATATTGGTGAATAGGTAGTTGGCTTTTCCATCAACTTTCCTACACTTCTAGAAGGAGAAGGGGAGCAAATCCCAAAAAAGTCAAAAAGAGTTATGATAAGGTCTATAATAGGCCAAGTTGGTAGAAATCGAAGTCCCATACCACAAGGAGAACATTTAGATAGCCCTTAATGAAGTGGGCTAAAGAAGACAAAGAATGTTCTGAGAAAGAAAGGTGTTCCCATCGCCACCTAGTGGCTATTGAAGAGTGGCTAGTCAAGGAAGAGATAGGAGACACAAGAGGGAAAGAGATGGAGTAGGCTTGGACAAGTACTCTGGAAAAAGGAAGAAAGGAAGAGTATATCATCATAATCTGCTTCTTGTCATCAAACAAGTCAAAGGAAAGAAGAGCTCAGGAAGAGATTAGCAGACATTGGTAGGAGAATGTGAGAGAAACGATTAAGAAAGCCTTAGAAAAGTTGGGTAGAGGTAAAAGAAAGAAAATGATGGACAAATGTCACATCCCAACTTTTGAGACATGACTGTTCTAAAATATGGGGAGACATAAGGTTACCCATGCTCGTAGAACCCACTCATACATATGCAAAAATTGCCTAGGATCATACCGAACCTCATATCTTAACTTAATAAAACCATTTATAAAGGAAAAACCTTATATTGCAAAAGCTAAAAATATACTTTATTTCAATTCATAAGAAAATAATAATAAGATTCCAAGTAAATTCTCCAACATAACATCTTAAAGTAAAGTTCCCATAACAACTCCTGGAGCGTCTAAAGACTCATCATAGTATGGTATTATTATAATTTTGACAAGGGAATTTCCTAAGCGGAGTAGGTAGCTTGAGTGATCACCTTGCTTCCTTATAATGCTCACCTAGAACCACACAAGGAAAAATGAGTGAGATAGATGATCTCAATAAGTAAACCATATGACTTATACAATAACATATATCCCTTAGAAGATTTCATAGCTCATCATTTAAAATTTATGATTCACAGTTCATGGCTAGCAATTTAACAGGGTTTATAGAAATCAACTTATAACTCATAACACATATAAAGTGGAGACTGCTGCCTTGTCCGCTCGTAACATAATATAGTGTGAAAGCTGCTGCCTTGTCCACACATAACTCATACATATAAAGTAAAGGCTGCTGCTATGTTCACACATAACTCATAACATAATTTATAACATGTGAAGGTAATAATAGCATTGAAGGATACAATCAAATGTAACATAATAACAATAGGAGTTTAGCTTTTTTTAACAAAAGATGAACAACAATATAGTTCCAGAAAAAAATATATGTTAGGGCACTAATCACAAAGGTATTATCACTAGATAATCAAAAATGGTTTTGGACCAATTGTTCTTTAGCAACCCAAGCGTACAAAGAAATCATTAACATAGAAAAGAACTTGGGTTTCAAGATATCAAAAGTTCACAAAACATGATAGCTTGCACTTGTAACTTGAAACATAATGTTTACTCACACTTGTAGCATGAACACAGTGTTTACTCACACTGGAAGCAGGAATATAGAGTTTACACACCTTGTGGTTCCTTTGCTTATAGTACATATAACTCTTTTGAACCTCTAAAACTCCTCAAACTCTAGCATAATATTTAATTCAATACTTAGTATTTATTTAATCATGATGTTATCCTATCCCATAACTACCCTATGCACATATAACATTCACGTACACTTACAGTTGCACATAGAAGTGCACTCGTCACTTGCACATCACATGTTGACTTTAAAAGTCTTGCACACTTAGCCCTTATAGGCCCAACTGAAAATCCATTACAATCATGTCAATACCTTTCTAAGGTCATCATAATATCATTATCTTAATATCAATTCACTTTAATAATCATCTTAGTATACTTAATACTTCCATACATATCAACTTAACAAATAACTTCTCAAGCATCATGCTTATCTCATATGACCAATTCCTTCAATCAATCTCCTCATAGATTCAAGATCATTAATTCATTATTAAGTCATCATACAACCTACTTCCATATTATCCAATCACATTCACATATTAATCCTAACATAAGTTTAAGATAACTTAAGTATACCAAATTGCTTCTAGGTTAGTTTATAGTCATTCCTTCAACTATTATGCAATTTTATCATTTATTATACATACATACATGTCAATAATCATTAAAATACATCACATAAAATTTATAGACATTGAGATAAAAATCCTATAGTAGGCCGAATGCATCATCAAAACCATGAGTTTTCTTGTTTTTGGTATTTTTCAGTCATTATAGTAATATGTAAACAAGTGGTTTAAACCATTATTTTTCATTCAATCATAGCAAATATCAGTTTAGAACATCCTTATGTATTATTCGGCAGCCATAGACAATAATTATGCATGAAAATTCCAAAGTTTAAGGCTTAAAGTGAAAATCATGAGTTTTCGCGCTTTCCCTTCATTACAGTAATATACAAACACATGATTTAAATCATTCTTTTTCTTCCAAACAGAACAAATATCAGTTTAGAATCCAATCATATACAAATTGGTAGCCACATGTTGAAATAATAATAGAATTTTCCAACTTTCAAGTTCTAGCACAAAAACCTTGAATTCCTTTATTTTCTGAAACTTTTCGGTCATTACAGAAACATGCAGAAATATAATTTAATCTAATATTTTTCATCAAAACACATCAAAAATCAGCTTAGAAATCAATGATGTAGAAATCCCCCCCCCCCTGATATGGTCTATGCGTAAAAATTTCAATTTTAAGTTACAGGATTCACCTTTGGAGAAATCTCTCAGAAAGATTTGTGTTTTCGGTAAAGAATTATTTTTCTCTCTCAAAAACTCACCCAAATAGAATTAAATTTATAAAAGTCAGTAAACAACCAGTTTAAAATAATTTTCTCATGATTTATTTCATAGAAATCAGTTAAGAAATTGAAAGAGAAGAAAAACTTACGATTATTGATGAGAAAATGCAAAATTGAAAGGAGTTTCTTAATTTCAGTAGAGAGAAATATTTTGGGAGAATTTTTCTGTTAAGATACAGAAAAATGGAGTGATAGCTTCTGAAATGAGAGTGCTGGCCGAAATTTTCATTATATATTAGGGTTTGGGGTGCAATTTCCAAGTTTACCCTTAATAAGCTAAGTTAGAAGTGTTTTAGTGTTGTAAGCTTTTGGGTATTTGGGCTTTTTATTTAATTTAGGGGCTGATTATGGGTAATTAAAAATATAATATTTTTCTTATTATTGTCATTAAAATTTTCCCAAAAATATTTATTTAAAAATATTTTTAAAATACTAATAAAATTATTTTATGCTTAAAAATCGCCTTTTTACATGAAAATTTATTTTAGGAAAAATAAATTATTTTATGCTAATGAACTTCATATAAATCATTTATTTCATAATAATAATTTATATTAGGCATATTAAAATTAATTTAACATGCCACATACTCATAAATCACATCACATATGAATTTTCATAAAATCAAATATTTTATCACAATAACTCTAAATTCAAGCAATTTGTCATGAGAACTCTTAGGGTAGATGTGAGTTGTTACAACAAAGATCTAGCATTGGCCCTCAATTCACCATTTGTAAAGAGAATTAATGACTTTAAAATGCCAAAAAAATTTAAAAAGCCAACCATTTAGAGATATAATGAAAAGTCTGATCTTAGAGTCTATAAGTATGTTGTGGAGTTTTATATTGTTAGTGATAATGTGTTGTGCCAAGCCTTTAGAGGTTCATTGGAAGGGCTGGAAATGAGATGGTTCAATAGATTAGAGGAAGGAACTATTAGTTCATTTAGGTAGCTTGTTGAAAATTTCATACACCGATCCGTTGCTACTATCCCAATGGAAAGGACTTAATCTTTAGAACAAGTAAGTCAAATAGAAGGTAAAGCACTTAAAGACTATATGGCTCGCCTTAATAGAGAAGCAATGAAAGTAATTAGGCTTGATCAAGCTAAAGCTGTCAAAGCACTTCATAATAGGACCACACATATAGACTATTTTAAAGCTTTATATAGGCATGCCTTATAATACTTAAAGGAAACTATGGACATTGCCCAAAAATATATTTGACAAGATGATGTTACACTCTAGCCAATTTTTAAAAAGAAGAGGATTGACAGCTATATCTAGGAAGAGAAGAAATTAAAGACAGAGAAAGAAGAGTAAGCCTTTAAAAAAGAGCAAAAGGAGGGTAGCGAGCTCCCTAAAAAAGAGCAAAAAGGAGGTCAAGGAGGAAAGGCCCTAGAATATCACCTCGCTTCGATACTTTGAAGCTTACTCTCCTTAATGCCACACCAACTGAGATTTTCATATCCTTTCAAGATCAGAGTTTATGGGCCAGGCTGAGACCAATGTGAAAGGATCCAGAGCTCAGAGATAAAACTAAATATTGCCTCTTTCACAACACTCATGGTCATAATTCAAATGCCTGTTAATCATTGATGGAAGAGATAGGAAGACTTATCGAGCAAGGATATTTGGGTTAATTTGTGAAAGAGAAGAGGGGAGACAAAGAAGAAGTAGGATCGAGTAGAGGTAAGTAGATTGCCAATTATGGTTCAGCTGGAACTATAAATTACTTGACTAGGGGCTAGGTGAAGCACTTGTCAGTGGGAATAAGGCTAAGACTTTGGTTAAAAGGAGTGAAGAGCCAGAGTTCATTTATTATAGTAGAATAAGGTCATGGGTTGACAAAGAAGATGGTAGTAGAGTGAGGGTTCCAATATGGATTCATGGTCATCCACATTGTCATTGCCAATTTTGTAATCAAAAGGATCTTAGTGGACAATAGCAGCTCCATGAATTTCATAATAGCTGAAGCATATAAGAAAATGGTATTAAAAGAGGAAGATTAGGAAGATTTGAGCAACCAAATCTGAGTGTTGGATGGGTATCAAGTGTTAGCACTAGGAGTAATAAAATTGCCTCTTACCATTTGCAACTCTCTAGATCATATTACAGTAATGGCTACATTTTGTCTTAGTTTGGGTCCCACTCACTTACAATATGTTGTTGAAAAGGCCATTAATTTATGAATTGGAGACTTTGGTGAACATAAAAATATTAAGGATGATCAATCTAAGCCCACAGGAGGGTAGTTCTATGTGTTTGAGACACAAAAAAGAGAAGAGGAACGGATAGAGCAAGAAAGCAAACTACTGGTTTTGAAGAGGTGGCCATCATTAAAGTAGAAGGAAAGGAGAATAAAATTCTACCATAAAGAACAAAGCCAGTAGAGGAGTTAGAGATGTTCCTCATAAGAGAAAAAGATCTAGAGAAATTCTTGATGATCAACTCCTCTTTCATTGATGAACATAAGGCAAAAGTCCATCACTTCCTTAGGGAAAGCATGCAAACTTTTGCATAGACTTTTTTAAAAATGAAAAGGGTAAACTTAGATATCATTTCGCACTAAGTTAATGTTGATCCTACATTTAAGCCCATAAGACAGAAGAAGAGGTGTTTTGGCACAGAAAGACAAGTGGTGATTGATGCAGAGGTAGACAAATTGATGGGAGTTGGTTTCATTAGAAAAGTTAAATACCCTAAATGGTTAGTTGACATTGTGCTTTTGAAAAAAGCTAACAAAAGCTATTGAAAGTGCATGGACTTCATCGATCTCAACAAGGCTTGTCCTAAAGACTTATTTTCATTACATATGGTTAATAAGCTCGTGGATTCAATAGTAGGATATGGGTATTTATCATCACTAGATACAAAGCAGGGGTACCATTAGTTAAGGATTGCATCCTAAAAATGAAGAGAAGACATCCTTTATCATAAAAAAGGGACCTATTGCTATGTGTCTATGCCCTTTAACCTTAAGAATGTAAGGGCTACAGAGGCTTATCAAAAAGATGATCAAGAAGCAATTGGAAGGCTTTTATTAATGACATGTGTAATACCCAAGGTTTCCTTAGCCAACTATAAACAATAAAGATGACATGATAACATACATATACCATATCATTTAAGGTCCCCTTATTATACTAAGAACCTTAAGAACATCACAAGAAGTGAATTTAATGAATAATGTGACAATTAGTAGTGAAGGAAGTCAACATGGATATGAGCTTTTATGATAAGGTGGAGAAGTCAACTGAGTTTGACCTAACGGGACTGTGTTAACTAGTTATATGAAATATGAATCTAGAGTGATAGTGAGTGGGTGTCCACCTCTCCTAAGATATTGGGAGATGATAATAGGGATATGGAAAGTAGAATTCAATTAAAGTTCCAGTGGTATAATGGAGGTCAAACTTAGTTCCCAATGAGCTTATGTGATATACACACTTGATCAATGCTAGTAAAGAGTTAGTAAATGGGCATTATGATATGTATGAAATTTATCTAATAATTTCTAGAGTGTCTAATGATATTAGAAGGTAGAAATATATGTATTAGAGTGAAAGAAATGAAATGAAAAATGTACTAAGTACTGTTCGCCTCAAAATATACTGTCCAAAAGCGACCCGCGAGTATACAGGGCAATTGTAGTATATAGGAAGCACCCAAGGTCGTATTCTCTCAAGGAATTGCAAATGGAAATTACTTGTTTCTTTTCGAAAGCAAATCAAATATAAAAAGATTTGTTTGATTTTTGAATTTTAAAAGAACTAAAAGCAAACAATAAATTAAAAGAAAATGCATATGTAAATACGTGAAAATTTAATGAATAAAGATAGTCCAGGGTTTGTAATCAGTTTATCAATCCTCTATGTTCAAGAATAGTCCCAATTAATTATGCTAAAGCCCTAATTTCTAATAAATCAATGGATAAAAATCAATCTATTAGCACTCGCATTCATAGAAATCATTCTATCAGTTCATACATTAAGAACAAGAACTTAATCTTAAAACTTATATTTCTAATTCATTTTGAGATCTTAAAAGAGTGAAATCGGGAATCGAACTTCAACTCTCATTCCTTCGTTCAAAACCTAAGTAAAACAATTGGTAGCTAAGCAATTATTCTTAAACAATTAACCAACTCAATTAAGAATAAAAAGAATAATTGATTGGGATTTAATTCAATTCCATATCATGAACACATCATACAAACCCTAAACTAAAATGAAATTAGCTCATGGAAAATAAAGAAATCATCTCATTCTTAATATAATTAATTGAATTCATCAAAACAATACTATTGAATTAATTAACCCAGAATAATTAAATTGGAGAAATAAGAATCAATCCTCACCTTACAACCAAATTGATTAAATTCAATCTCTTGAACTTTCCCAAATAAACTTCCAAGAACAAAATTTGGAAGCCTAATCTCGAAATAAAATCTGGAAATTTTAACTAAGAAAATCAACTGAAGTTTTATGCCAATTACAATTCGTGAATCCAAAAACTCCAGCCCCCTTTCAACCTCTATTTCAGATCTATTTATAGCCTCTAAAACAAAAAAACCTAAATGGAAAAGGAAACTAAAAATTCGGATCAACATTCCTAAACCTGATCAGATCTTCGCGGCAGGCGTTGGGACTGTGCAGCTGGGCACTGGGGCTGAAATCTTCATTGGCAGCGGACGCTGGGACTGGGCAGCTGGCGCTGCTGAGGGTGCTACTGCTGCTGCCTGTTGCTTGGTGTGCGCTGGCCTTTTGGCAGCTGGCGCTGCTGAACATGGTCTGCTGGAGACAGCTCGTTGCGTGCGTTGGACGACCGTTGCGGACGCTGCTGGGAGTGCTGCTGCTGCTACCTGCGCTGGCCCTTTGGCAGCTGGTGCTAGGGAGCTGGGATAACTAGGCAGTTGCCCTGCATGCGCTGGCTAGGTTAAGTGCGCAATTTTTCAGGCCCGTTACACATGCTTCTGCCCAAATCTCCTTCTTTTGCTCCATTTAATGCTCAATTCCTGCAAAATGAACTAAAACCTTCCTCAAACTAAAAAAATAAAATAACACATTCTAACCTACATAAACATGAATTAATCACAAAAAGCCTAAATTAACACACACAAAAACCATATAAATATGCCACAAACAAGTACCAAGCTTAAAACATGTATATAAGGATTTGCTAATTGGCTTTTGGGCTCAAAGGCCCAAACCCATTGGATGGCTAGCCCATTGGGCCTAAGAAGGATGAAACATCCAAATGGTGAATATATAGGAGACCTAAGGTAGAAGACAAAGCAAGTGTAGAGATCAAACCTTGGTGGTGTAGCTCTTAGTCACCAAAGTTGACCAAGTTAAATGCTTAACCAAGTGGATTTCTTGATTTTTCTTTTGCATGAGCCAAGTTTTTATTGGAACACCTAGCACTTGGTGATAACTATCACTATTGTAGAAGCAATCCTAGCCCTCCACCTTGATGCCATCCTAACCATCCATCAAGATCAAATGCTAGCCATTGGATTTAACTTGATAAATCCTCACCATCCAATATATATATATATATATATATATATAAGCAAAATTATGTTAGGGAAATTCATTTTAGCCACTTTCTTTATGCCTCCACCCTCTCTCTATAATTCTCTCTATCTCTCTTGCAACAAGAACTTTGGAAAAACAAAGCTAATAAAGGTGAGGGATTATGTCTATCCTTTCTTTTATGTTTTAAAGTTGATTTTAGTGACTAGATTGCTTGAGAAATCTTTTTTGCACCTTATATGGGAAATTGACCATGTTGGTATATGACTATAGAATTGTTCTAAATTATGATTGATTACATCTATGGGTGCTTTAGATGAAGAATATTGATTTAGAAGTGATAAAGTGAACCTTGGAAGCATGCGTTAAGATTTGAACATCTTAAGGGAACTTGAACTTTTTGTGCTAGATATTGTCAATTGAATGATTATATGAGTTTTATGTTATGCTAATTACATAGTTCTATGATTAATTTGAAGATTTGAGGAAGAGTTAATAGTTTCCCCAATTTCTAGGTTTATGGAAAAATTAGGGATTTTAAGTATTGAATTTGAATTCATAAGAGTAAAAGGAAAATCAACCTTAAGAATGGAATTAGATAGTTTGTATAATGTTAGTTTTTAAAATCGAATTGATAGAAGTGACTTTCCCCAAAATTAATGAACTAGACTTATTTATGGAATTTAATGGTAGAAGTAGAATTGATTCTATTGACCATTAGAATTTGTTTATATTGTTATACTCAAAGTTGAAATGTGAGATTTTGAGGAAAGGAATTATCCTTCCTATAATGAATAGCTTTGGCTATTTGAAGAATGACTAAAGAAAATGTTAAGATTAGTAATGGGTATATGTGTAGTATATCTTGACTTTAATAGTGATTGATGTGTAATTGAATTACAAATGTGTATAATCGAAAGGCAAGGGTAAGGATGTTGTCATAAGTGTGAAGAGCACTACTAGCCTCAAGAGTCAAGTGTAATAGAAGCAAAGGAGTCCAATGTGAGTACTTACTAATATATAATAACTTGTACTATATGTCTTTATTGTTCAAACCATGATCATTGAAACATTCTAATGCCTTAATGAGCTTGAATTACCTATTGAACAATGAGCCTTTAAATTGATGCTTCTTGATGATAATTGATTATTGTGAACCTAACATGTTGAATCTGTAATGTGTTCATTGGATTCCTTAATGTGAACCTTATACAAATTGTCCCATTGCAAACCTATTGATAAGTAGAAACCGCTTTTGGTGTGGGGAAAGACACCAAACCTTGTGCACTTAGTAAAGCCTGCGGGTAGGGCGAGAGTACCCAACCTCTGTTAGGAGGAAATACTTAATTGTAAGACCTGATCAGTCTTACGTAATGTGATACTTATGAGTGAGCAAGGCTCAAGTCGCCACTCTTGAATTTATATATGTGGGTAGCATCCTACTTCCACGAGTGGGTTATTTCTGCTAATGATATTGTTTCCAACTTAAGTGAGAAATTGGACCTAATAATAACATTGATGAAACTGTTCCATTTCTATAAAGAGCCTTTTTGCTATCGATTCCTGCACTCACATGCATTTATGTATATATGTATTTTTTTTTATTATTATGTGCTTACTGAGTCTTATCTCATTCTCTAGTGGTTTCAATTTCTTAGGCATGATCGATAAGTCAACAAGATGAATTCCAAGCCATGTTCTTCCGCTTGGAAATCATTTGGTAAATTACAAGTGTCGTGATTCTCGATTTTTGAAGACCACTGTTTAGTTAGAGGTTTAGTACTAGAATGTTACTAGTTACATGTATTGTAAAAATTATTATATTTTTATTATGAAATGTATGAATAATGTATATTGAGTTACTGATATGAAATAAAATCCTAGAAATCTTATAAGTTGTGATTATGAATGGTCTTATAAGCTAGTTAAGAAATGGTAAATGAGTAATGGGTAATAAGGAAAGGGTATCAGGTTACGGTCTTGGGGTAAGGGATAACATGATAATTGAATGAGATTGTAGGTTAAGTGGGTTCTACGGGTTTAAGTGACCTTATGTCTCCCTATGCCCTAGGACCGTCAGGCCTCTAAAGGTTGGTTGTGACAATATAATTGTAAAGAGCAAGAGCTTTGATGATCATATAAGGGATTTAACGAAAGTATTCGTTGTAATGAACCAATATGGCATGAAACTCAATCCAAAAAAGTGTGCTTTTTTCATTAAAGGAGGTAAATTCTAGGGCTTCATGGTCAGTGACTAAGGAATCAAACCAAATCTAGACAAGGTGAAGGCCATACTATATATGGCACCCCTCATAATGTAAAAGAAGTACAAAAGGTTGATAGCGAGAATAACAACCCTCACCTAGTCCATGTTGCTATTTACTGAAAAATATGTTATTTTTTAAAAAGTTAAGGAAGACTAACTCTTTCAAATGGACAGATGAGTGCCAAAAAGATTTTAAATGGCTTAAAGCTTTCTTGATTTCATAGCAAATTTTGAGTAGTTTTAGGTAAAAAGGTATTGATATACATGTCTGCTTAGAACTAGGCCATCAATTCAATGTTGATCAGAGAAGAGGGATCTATTCAGAAGCTTATAATTACTTTGATAAAGTCCTTTAAGGTGCTAAGCTGAATTATATCTCTTTGGAAAAGCTTGCCTATGCTCTACTCCTATTTGGTCAAAAGTATAAGGTATATTTACAAGCCCATCAAAGGATAGTGGTCACTAATCAACCACTTTAGAAGGTTCTCCATAAGACACAATTGTCTAGGAGGATGTTGTGTTAGTCGATTGAGCTAGGTCAAATGGGCTTCAATATAGACCTCGAGTAGTAATCAAAGTTCATGCTCTAACTGATTTCATTTCAAAATACTCATTTGGCCTAGAACAATGATAGTCTAAAATCATTATTATCGAAGAGCAAAGGGAAGCAAAGACCCTAGTTGTCAAGGCTAGCTCCACTTGGGATTTTTATATGGATGGGGATAGTGGTAATGATGGAAGTGGAGCAGGCATAGTTCTAAAGAGAGAAGGTGATTTCTTATTAGAATATGCCATGAAAATACCATTAACAACACTATTAAATATAAAGCTATGATTCAAGGCTTAGTATTAGCGAACTACCATTGATTAGAAGTTCTCTAAGTTCATAGTAACTCTCAATTAGTAATAAGGCAAATTAGTAGGGAATTTGAAGCCAAAGAACTAAATATAGCTAAGTACTTGAGGAATGTGAAGGCTATACTGCAAAAGATGAAGGATCAAAGATTTGAGGTATAATTTTGCAAAGTTTCTCAGATTGACAATTGCTAAGTGGATAGCTTGAGTAAGCTAGCTACCACCCATCCTGGTGATTTGCCTATGAGGCTCTTTATTGTTCCATTGGCCTTCCTAAGTGTACAAGAATAAAAGAGGCTATGAAAGTGGACAAAGAACCCTATTAGATAGATCCTATTAAAGCATTAGAAAAAGGAGAATTGCCTGAACATTATAAAGAAGTGAAGAATGTTAAACACCAAAGTGCTTATTTCTCCTTGCATAATGGGATTTTGTACCATGGCTAAACTGTCTAAGGCCTAGTGAAGTTGAACATGTTCTTAAGAAAATCTATGAAGCTTATATGGTATGCATATCGAGGGAAAGGCATTAATAGCCAAAGCTATACTACAAGGGTACTTTTGGCCCAAAATGAAGGAAGAAGCAATGAACATGGTGCGAAGGTGCCTACCTTGTAAAAATTATGGTAATGGCAAGCGTATTCCAACAACAGACCAAATGTCCATCTCAAGCCCATGATTGTTTACGAAATAGGGGATAGACATAATGGACCTTTTCCATATGGCTCTAAATAGAGAAATTTCTCCTTGTGGTTATGGATTACTTCACTAAATGGATTGAAGCTGAACCTCTAGCCATCATCAATGAAGAAAAATTATTGGCTTTTTACAAAGAAATATTTTATGCAGGTTTCAGAGTCCCATATCAACTTATAAGTGACAATGGCAAACAGTTCGAATAATGCCAAAATCAGAGCCTTCTGTGTTGGTTTCAATATCCAACAACACTTCTCATCAGGAGCTCATCCTTAACTGAATAGCCAAGCTAAAGTAGCCCACAAGACCATCTTGCGAGGCCTAAAAAAAGATTGGGTGGAAACTGGGTAGACGAACTGTATCATATGCTGTGACCCGATTGAATAACTCTGAGGGAACCAATAGGTAAAACTCCATTTAGCTTGATTTATGAAATATAAGCAGTCATTCCTATGTATATAGGCATGCCAAGTAGAAGAATAAATTTCTATAGGGATGAACACAATGAACAAGCTCAAAGGATTGACCTAAATCTCTTCATAGAACTTAGAGACAAATTGAGCATTCGGTTAGTAGCTTACAAGCAGCTAATTACTTCAACAAAAAGGTTTAATACAAAATGTTAATTGAAGGAGATCTTAGAAGCTACTAGGAGAAGAGAGGGAATTGAAAAACTCACCCTAATATGGGAATGTCCTTTTAGAGTGCAAATAGTGATTAGCCCTACTACATATAAGCTTGTAACTATACTTGGAACATTCTACACCTCAAAATGTACTATCAGTAAAGAAGATGCCCCTAAGACCTATTTTAGAAGGCCAAAGTCTTATATAGTGATAGGCAAATGCCCTTTCACAGAGAAGGCATCTAAGTCCTATGATGGTTAGGCACTCCTAAGCCCTGTTTCGACAAGTCAAAGCCCTGCATATGACTAGCAAAAGTCCTTTCATAAAGAAGACATCTATTCCTATGATGGTTAGGCACCCCTAAGCCCTGCTTCCATAGGCCAAAGCCTTGCATAGTGAGAGGCAAAAATCCTTCCATAAAGAAGGTACCTAAGTCTTATGCTAGTTTGGCACCCTTAAGCCCTACTTTGACATGCCAAAGCCTTACACGGTTAGGCAAAAGCTCTTCTATAGTGAAGGCACTAAGAATTAATGATGACTAGGCCTATAAAATCCTGCACAAAGACAGGTGAAAATCATCATATGAAGGTGGTAATAAAAGTTATCCATGTATTGATGAGCAGAAGCTCTTTAAAACAATACTAAAATGAAGGAGCCTAATTACTTAGATTAAAGTCATTCTAGTCCTAAAGGAAGAAGCTTCCTCTTTGAAGGGGGCAATGAACCCACTAGTACCTTATAGCTGTATAGTAATGCTAAGGGAATTTATGAAGGCAGATAAAATGAACAAGTGCCTATTATTTGTTAATCACTAATGGCCTATTTTTCATTAATTGTAGTTGTTCGCATGTGCTCATTGTACACATAATAAAAGTAAAATGCAAGTGTTCAATATGAGGCAAAAGTTGAAGAAGAAAGAAAAATAATTATTTCATTTAAATCAAAATATTGTATTTATAAGTGTATGTATATTTGCAAGTATATGTACATTTTTAAAAAATAAAAGAAAAAGAAAAAAGAAGACACAGAGGACTTTGATGTTTTCATTGAGGAGCTTCTTTGAAGGCCTTCCTACTGGTGAGGTCTTCTTAAGAAGAATGAGGAGGATCTCTATAGGATGAAGTAGAAAATCTTGAGTGGGAGGAGCAAAACCAAAAGGTGCATCAATTGAAGTCCTTAGAGCAAAATAAAGGGGTAGCTCTATAGCAAATTTTGATTCATTAAAGGTAGGAGGTTCAATACCAAACGCTCACTTCTTAATGCTAGCTAGAACCCCAAGAAATATCTTTATAGCATCATTAATTACCTTGTTACTGTACTCCAAAGCAAGCTTTATACTCGCGTTGGCCACTATTTGTTTGAAATTTTTAGACATGACAAAATTATAGATGGCCATAAGATGAGCATGGTCCATTTCTTCATATTAACATATGCATTGTCGAGCAATCAAAGAGTAGTTTCAAGCTTAGTTCCCTAGGACTGAAGTTGCTCCTTCACTTTTTTCAGTTCAATGCGAACCACTTTCAGATCCTCATTATTATCCTTTAACCAAGCTAATTCATCATTTAGTCCATCTATTATCCTTTCAGAAGATCAAAAGGAAGTTTGAAGTTCTTCAATTCTTTTGTCTATGGCATACAAAGTCTCTTTTAGTGAAGTAATGTGAGCTTTCAGGTACTTAGTGTTCTTCTCCATCATCCTTTAGTGTCGTTGAGTCTCCCCTTACCAGCAAAGGTTTTTTTTTTTTTTTTTAAGTGGCATTCTTTGCCCTAACCCTTCATTCTCTAGGCAAAGCCCTAGAGGATTTGAAGAACCGATTTTACTTTGGTGGAGCCACTTCATCTTATCAAGAAGATAGTTGATATCCCTTTTTGTTTTATGACCATCTCCCTATATGCTAAAGTAGCATCTTAGGCCTCTATATAGTGTTCATCAAAAGCAACTGCATGCTTTTATAAGATTATGGTCCTCGTACTCTGCAAGAAAAAAAGACCACATAATCTTATCAACATACATGTATTTAAAGAAATGTTTGCTTATATCATATTATTTTAAGGCCTTCCTTCAAAGTATCTCATAGATGGAGAGGCTATGTTGGTTACTGGATACCAGAAAAGGGTGAAGAATAGTGGCAAGGTCATTGGTGAAATCCATATAATTATCCACCTTCTTCGTCCTGTCAATTTTTTGAAGCTCATCATACATGCTCTTCAATATAGAGTTGAATATGGGAATTTGAAAGGGAAAAAGTGCTTAACATAATTCTAGTTTCACCATGACTTTCTTAATGTAATCAGGCCCTACAGTGTATAATCCCTTCATCTTAAAAAGGGGCCTCCTCATCCTCAATGAAGCCTCTTTGTTTAGCGCACTTAAGTCCATCTGCTCACCATTAATGCCAAGGTATGCAAAGGAAGGAAATGGTGGATAGGCCTAGCTTTCTTCGCTCTCGTCAGAAATGTCCCCATTTATAGACCCAAGATGAGAAGAGGAAGTACCTGCATACTCAATTTGCTTTTATATATATATATATATATATATATATATATATATATATATATATATATATATATATATATATATATATATATATGGAGACTCTTCACTTGCTATATCTAAAGGCTACCTTTTAACAGGCATAATAGATGGATGGGTATGTAAGACCTCTAAAGAAGCATAGATTCATCAAAATCCATATCATTAAAGCCTGCCAAAGGAGAAGACCAAGGATTTGCCTTAAGAATATAAGTTTTGGCCTCTATAATCCCTAAAAAATAAAGAATAACACATCGTAAATAGAAAATGCAATTCAAACAAGAGAAAAATGTTTTATGCAAATGAATTATTATACATGTTGTTCTAGTAATGGTAATAGACACCCTTGATGGAGAAGAAGGCATCTTAATAGGAATATCAATGACACTAGGTGCCTCTTATGAAGCAATATTAGCTGGAGGATAACCCTTTTAGCTAAGTTCCTCACATCGTTCCTTGCTTCAAAAATCATCTTTTTTCTCTTATCAATAAGAGGAACCTCCTCATCGCCTCCAAAATCTTGGTACACTTAATTTCAAGTGAAGTACTCTTAGCAAAAGTCCTCTCAATTGGCACCCTAGCCTCTCTTGCAGACTAATGTAAAATGAAGGCGATAAGCTCTGAATCATCCTAATTTGCCCTTTTAGCTTGCTCTTTAGCTTCCTTTGTAAATTGTCATAAGACAGAGGAGAGGAGTTCATTATTGTCCTCATCATCTTTGTAGTCTACTAAGGGAAAGGGTACTACCTTCTCCTTCCCCTTTCCCAAAACAATAGAAGTCCCTGAAGACCATTTCACCTATGCCATAGCCTTGGCAGTAGTTACCACTTCATTTATTTTCATGCCCCTAATAAGTGAAGCTATTTTCTTACCTGCTTGGCACTTTGTTAGAATATGTTTAGGAGCTAGAGCTAGAACCTCTTCACTAATAACGATAATAGTTGGAATCCCTTCGTTAGCAACAAAAAGCTCTTTCTCAGCAATAAGAGGAATATTGTCTTCTTCATTAGTAGGATGAGTCGCAATAGATTAAGATTGCTTGTATAAGCACAAGCCTCATAGTAGACTCATTAATAAGAGATAGTGAAATAAGATTGTTAAAGACAAGTGGATGAATGTCTTTAAAATGATTCCCATATTCAGCCTAGTAGTCTTCTTCTTCTTTCTCTATTAAAAAGGTAAAAGCAGAGATGTTAGCATCAGCAAAAGTGTAAAGTTAATGTCAAATATACAGATAAACTCATTAAGAGAGAAAATAAAAAATACCTATGCACTCCACTAGGTTAGATGCATAACCCATCTTCTTAATATTATATGTTGCTTGGTCATGGATTGGTGTTTTGAAGCCCACTAGCTCCTCAGTACTTAAGTCCTTTGACTAGTCTAAAAGGGTACCAATGGATGTCATTAAATAGCTGAGAAACTCAAAACCCATCTATTCAAAACCTATTCTCACAAACAAGGCAAACTGTTAGGCCATGTTGATATTTTATTGTCTTTGCTCTTGAGAAGATTTTGCTTAGGACGAGAAGAAGTAGTGTAAATGAAGCCATTAGTGGACTTTCTCACCTTGAAGAAGATTTGAAATTTCTCTACTATGAATTTTATCTTCAGGGCAGTACAAATGTATTCAAAGTAATACATCTCCTTAATGGCATTTAGATGAAGCACTATAGGGTTTATCTAGTTGAAGCACCCAACCATGAATGGAGTAAGGGGGCCATCTCATACCAAATTCCATCTAGCGAAGAAAGAAAGCATAATGAGAATGATCCTTTAGCGGTTCCTTCAAACCGCTCATATCTTTTGAGGTATCAAGGAACAACCTCTCATCCTTTTAAGGAATGTACAACCCAAATTCCACACTAAGATGCTTCAAGTTCTTTTTAAAATACTTAAAGTCACACTTTTGGGTAAAGGACAGAATGCCATGCCAGGTTTAAAGCAGGACAGTGTTGAAGTTGATTTTGGATGGTGTGATTTCTTAACATAGAAAAGGAAAAGCAAGGGATGTAGCCATGAAGGAAAGAAGAAATATGAGGAAGATTAAACAAAAGGCCCAATAAAAAGACATAAAAGCTTATAAATAAGAAAATTGTAGAAAGTTGCAAAAAAAACTCTAAGGAAGAAGATGAAAGAAAAAGTAAAGTCCTAAAAGGAAAGAAGGAGAATGTTTTTATAAAGGGAGATTTTTCTTAAAAAATGTCCTCATCATTTAATTTGAAATTCAAAAAGGCATGAGAATAGTTAACAAAAAGGAAAATCATTACTATTTGACATGTGGCTTGATGCATGCCTCATATTAAACCAAATGTCAACATTGCTGCCCTCTCTTGCTCATATTTAAAGAAGAATCATAGCTATCAAGGAGTCAAATAGGCACGATCAAATGCACCTTAATCCTTACTCGTATTTAAAGAAGAATCATAGCTATCAAGAATGCAAGAGCTCATGGGATGCAAAGGACCAGAGAAGTAGTTTGGAGCAAATACTCTAAAGTGATATATTTCAAAAAGGATTCTAAACAAGTCAATCCTTGTTGAAATAGGGGCCTTTGATAAAGGAAAAATCTAGATGTCATTTGGGTTTGGTTGGATCTGCATGACCTTAAAGCCAACCCCTCAAAGAATATAATTAAACTTAGATAAGCCCAACAAACTCTCTAACCACTTGGGTCTATGAAGTCTAGCTAGGCATTAGCGCCCTTGCATTAGTTAAAGAGGACTAGCTAGAGCACTCCTTTAGTTATACTTCTTTGACTATGAGCTCTCTATGAATCGAACCCCCAAAGATGAAAAACCCTATAGCTTGAAGAGCTCTATATCAGAAAGTGGCCTATCCCATCCTTGGCGTTAGTCTAACTACCCCCTTTATGTTAGATATAGGGTGGCTCCTATACCTATAAGTGACATACAAAGTCATGATGGCCTAGATACAACTTAATTATCCATATCAAGGCATGTCTCCTAGTCACATTAGCTAACTACTAGCAAAAAGAGAGAGTCCACCAAGTATAAAAGACCAAAATACCACCCATTTCAAGTAGCTTACTCTCCATCTTCTCATTTCTCTCAAATACTCTAGGTCTACGGGAATTCATCTCCTATCTCAAGACCAAAACCTCCATTGCTGTGACTAACTTAAGCATTAAAATGGCCTTGATAAGCTAAGGCTTGGCGCCTTGAAGTTTTCTTTCTTTTACAAGTTGAATCCAAGACATCTCTCTAAAAATAAATCTAGAGCCCAAAGTCCAACCTAATCTTCTTTTTGGTGATCTATCAGTAATCATTCTACATTCTTATTTTCTAGAATACAAAATTTGTCTTTAACATTTATTAAGATAGATTGGTTAAGATACAATCTATATATAACCAATCAACCAACTAGTCTCGGAGATGCTAGAGAGCTTACACCAAAACATTCTTCCCAAGCAGCTACTCTCAATGATAATAGAGAGCTTACATGAAAATATTACATCTAAAATTATAATTTTAACTTTGTGAGAAGGAGAAATCAATAGGCTCAAAGAGGAGAAAGGCCAAGTTTGAACCATATATCAGAAGAACTTAGTTTAAAAAATAACTAAAAAAATCTTAGTTGTTAAAAATAACTACTAGTTCAAAATAAATAAATAAATAACACCTAAGAATCATCTAGAAATTATATAAAATCATTCATTATTAATTATGATTTTTCAAGCAAATAATAATAAAATATATTTCTCTCTCCTCTTAATTTCTCTTCCTTTTAGATGTTTTTTCTTTCGACTCTTATTTCATTTAACTTTCCATTCCTTTTCAAGAAACAAACTAGTTAAGTACACACACAGACACACACACACACACGTATGTATATATATATATATACACATACGTATATATATACACACGTATGTGTGTATATATACACATATGTGTGTGTGTGTGTGTGTATGTGTGGATATATATATATATATACATATATATATATATATATATATATATATATATATATATATATATAGATATATATATATATATGTATCCACACATACACACACAAACACACACACACACACACACACACACACATATATATATATATATATCTCTGTGTGTGTGTGTGTGTGTGTATGTATATATATAGGTGATGCTTAAAAAAGAATTTCTCATAACATTTCATTCATAAGATTAACTCAAGTGCCTTCAATTATAATAAGAAGACTTCGATCCAGATGATCTTCGTCTATTATGACAGAATCATCTTCGACAAATGGCCTTGATTACAATCACTTTGAATTATAGCTTCGGTTTGAATGATCTTGCTTTTAAGAATGATATAAGTTTAAATGGCTTCATCTAATTTCACTTTTTAAAGATTTTGCAAAGAAATATAATAATATGTTACCACCAAATGTGATGATAACAATAATACAAATGAAAATAATAAATACATAAGAGGTCAATAAAGGAATGAAGTTCAACGAATAGGTAAGAAAACTTCTCATCATATTGTTCATGTATTTTTTAAATTGCAACTAAAAAGAATTACATTCTTATAAATTTTTACCTCTCCGTTATATCCTTTGATTAGACTTTATGGCACCACTCAAATTGACTTTTGACTTTTAATTCCTCCATCATTTCTAATACCATTTCTTCCAATAAAGTCAAAAGATTTATCATTAAAATTTCCATCAATGACTTCCTATTAATTCACTGATCATTCTATAATAAGGTATCATCATCTATGTCCGAGTCATCATTAAGCTCTGTCTCATTTATCTTTAAGTTTACTGGATCTATCAATCTATCTTCTAGTCCCACCTAGAGATATTCTAAGAAAACTGAGAGAATTATCTACCTTTGAGGTCTTTGGGTCCCATTTCAAACTGATTATTTTCTTGGAAAGAATGTTTGGAGAGAGAGAGAGAGAGAGAGCTCTTGAGTTTTGAAATTTGAATTTCTTTTGAGTTTCAGAAAGAAACTTTAGAATATAAGCTTATAAAAATAGTAACCATTCAAAAATAAAATTAAAGAATCTTAAGTTATTTAAATAGAAAAGAGCAATTATGATTTCTATTATGAAAATACATAAAGTTAGTCAATTGCCATTTATGAAAAAGACAATTCATATTGAAAAGGTAAATTTTTATTGAGATGGTAACTTTTCTTGAAAATGAATACATCATTAATAGTTTGAAGAAAACTATTAGTGATAGATGACTTTCCATCTAATTAGACTTATCTGTTACAATATAAAATATCTAACTCCACAATTGACTTAACCTATATGAATATGAATCATCAATTCACCTTGTAATCATCTAATACATTGAAGCCTTGTCATCGATTCTATATCTCACCTTCGTAAACATACACTAATGTCTAAGCCTTATTATTGAGTCAATAGCTAGTCCTCATCTTATCCAACCTAGACTTCCTTTATTCACTTTGTAATTCTATGAATACCTTTGGCTTTGTTATCAAGATCTTAGAGTCATCTCGTACTTAATTCGCTCGTCTCCCTAGACCGAACCCATCTATTTGCTTAATAATACCTAGTCCTTCATTCATCTAGTCTTATATCTTGTCTGTTTATTACTCCTATACTCTTTATCAATTAACTTGTACATATTTCTCTTCAGATTATATCTCTCAATATTTTTATCATCTCATATGTAGCCTTGCTTTATGACCTTCTATACTATTCTATAATATAGCTTTATCTCCATAGTTCTTTCTTAATATTTCTCTCTTCTGTCACCAACCTTCTTATTGTCCATCAAGCCTTCGACATACACCTTTGCCATCAATGTTTATCCTCAATCATTCAACTATGTACTATGACTTAATAAGATCTTGGGGTATTATACTATCGGTAAATTTTAAGTGGTAATTTTTTTGTCAAAGATTTAAAATTTCAAAAAAGTGTCAAAATGAAAAAAAAAATAACGAAATTTGAAAATTTACAAATGAAATTTTCATCAAAAAAAATTGAGGCTATACAATTTGTTACCAAAAATTTAAAATTTCAAAAAGATGCCAAAATGAAAAATTACCTACAAAATTTTCGTCAGTAAATTTTAAGCAGTACAATTTTTGGATAAAAAATTTAAAAATTTTAAATTCGCCAAAAATAATAAATACCAATGGAATTTAATAATTTACTGACGAAAATTCTGTTAGTAAATTTTATATAAAAAATTTACAACTCATTCATTCATTATTTTTCTTTCTTACTTTTTTTTCCTCTTCTTCTTTCTTCTTTTTTCTTCTTTTTTCTTACTTCTTTTTATTTTTCTTCTTCTTTCTCCTCTTCTTTCTTTTTACTTATGTTTTTTCCTTCTTTCTTCCTTTTCTTTTTCTTCTTTTTTTCCTTCTTCTTCCTTCCTTCTTCTTTCTTTATTTTTTCTTTCTCCTTCTTCCTACTTCTTTTTTTTTTTGTTTTTTTATCTTTCTTCTTCTACTTTCTTCTCTATTTTTCTTTTTCTTTATTTTTAATTTAGTTTAATTAAATTTTAAGTTATTATTAATATTCATTTAACATATTTTATCCTTCTCCTTGTTTTTCTTCTTTTTTTTTTTAAAAAAAAGGGGAGCATTTTAGTAAATAAATTATAATTTTTCTTCTTATTACAAATAAATAACTTGATTGCTAGAAGGACAAGCTCAACTTGCTACAAAATTGGTTGAATAAAGAAAGCATAAATGAATTTAGTGGTTGCTTAGCATAGCAATGAAAGAAGCATAAAAAGGAGGAGAGTTCAGCGAGCTGTTATTGGCTTGGATGTAAAAGCATTGTTTTTACATATTTGATGATAATGCGAATAGGAATGGAAACACTAAAATGACACCTTTTGTAGAGAAAATAGCCAAGATGATCTTCTTGGAGTTGTATTCACATATAAATAAATACAAGAGATAAGATACAAGAGTTTTAGCTAGACTAAAATATAGTAATTCAAATTACAAAGATTATAAAGAAACCTAATCTTGCTTGGCAGTTATAACAATAAGATAATATGCTATATTATTCATTCCCCCACAAGTTGAACAGGTTGGGAACAAATGTT
Source organism: Reutealis trisperma (assembly GCA_947687605.1). Lineage (NCBI taxonomy): Eukaryota > Viridiplantae > Streptophyta > Magnoliopsida > Malpighiales > Euphorbiaceae > Reutealis > Reutealis trisperma. The sequence continues at coordinate 65,541 of CANTUT010001327.1, forward strand.
CAACTTGTCTCTCAATAAAAGAAACTGATTCTTTGTGATAGCCTTGGTTAAGATATCAGCTACATGATCCTTCAAAGATGAAAACTACACCTTCAACTCCTTATTAGTTACTTTGTCTTGCACAAAGTGAAAATCAATTTCTAGATGCTTCGTTCTAGAGTGAAAAATTAGATTTGCAATGAGATAAGTTGATGCGACCTACTAGCTATAGAGAGTTAGGAACCAATTATATTGAATCACAACCTAAGGATCGATCAAATAAGAACAAGAAAAGCTTGACCCAATTCATACCTGTTGAAGAGAACCAAAGCTATGAGGGGGTGAGCGCCACAAGTTATCTTGATAAGCTTAGATTTAAGTTCTAAACAAGAACTTGGAAGAATCTCTCACTTAAAGAAAATTCAAAGAAAATTATTATTTATTAAAACTATCTCCTTTTACAATGGAGGTTTTTAATTTATATGAAAACTAACCCCCCAACCTAGAATCAAATAATAACTAGGAAATATAATTCTTTATGGAAACAAAAATCCTTATTAAATATAGGGTCCTAATTAAGAAATCTTTAATGAAAATAGATTCCTAATTAAAAGATTAGCTCCTAAAATCAATCCAAATAGAATAAATATGATGTGGACCTACTAATATATCAAGTCTCGAGCCCATAAATGTAAAGAATACATCTAAAACATAAAAACTTGATATAGAAGCTAGAAGCCCGTCACGCCCGTGACGGGTGTGTTGCACTTGCGACGAGTAGAAACTCTCCACTATTGCTCTCGCACGGATGGTGCACTTGCATGAAGGTCTGTACTCTGGTTCATCGCGACTGCGATGAGTTTGTCACGCCCGCGACACCTCAACCTTCAGCATATTCTTCCAATTCCAAGCCCTTCCAACATCTTGCATCCTTAGGTAAGTTTTTATTCTTGGTATAACTTTAGAAACCTCTTGGAAAGCTTGAATATCTTCTAGAATACGTTCTTTGATTTTTGTTTCCATAAATATAGCTTGCATATCTTTCTTGAAGTCCTTTGCATTTAGGAATCTAATTGAAAACTCTCTTATAAGCTAGATAGGATCATATCATTCCTTCCCTCCTTGAAAGGATTTGTCCTCGAATCTCATCCTCTTTTCATCCATGACAATCCTTCCTTATAGTCCTGAAAAATAGAACAAAAACCAAACAAAGAAAATTTAAGATTGTTAGTGTTAGTAGACAAAACTCTCCTTTATATATATATATATATATATATATATATATATATATATATATATATATATATATATATATATATATATATATATATATATATATATATATCAGAATTGACTTGTTTTCTCTCCTCACTCACAATCTTCTCATTTTCACACTTTATCCACTCTTTTTCTTTTATTTCATCAACAAACTCAACCTTTATTTTTCTAGCAAGCATACTCATTTTCTTATTTTTCTTCTCAATCTCACCCTTACTCTTTTTTAACTCATTATTTTTCTCTTTCTTCCCTTCAAGCCCATATAAATATTTTTCTCTTGTTTTGTATTCATTTGCTATCCTCTTCTGGTCTTCATACACTTCTAATGGTTTGAGAGGAGTTAACACAACAGTTTGACCATTGAGTGCAAAAGAATATTGGTTCTTGAACCCATCATAAGTAGCTTTCCTATCAAATTGCCACGGTCTACTAAGTAAAATATGGCCAATTTACATTACTGCCACATCACAAAGAACTTTATCCTTATAATTACTAATTGAAAAAGACTCCAACACTTGACTAGTTACTTTTATCTCTCCTCGATCATCTAACCATTGCAACTTGTATGGTTGGGAATGCTTCATTGTGTTCAAGTTCAATTTTTCCACTAATACTAGCAACATTAGCACAACTACCACTATCAATTAACATGGTGCATACCTTGTCTTTCACCAAACATCTAGTATGGAAGATTTGATCATACTGCTCTTCTTCACCTTCTTCTTCCTTAGGCTAAATGTTCTATGCTTGCCTTATAACCAATAATTCTCCTTTCATGGGTGCTAAGACTTCAACATCGGAGCAATCTTCTAATGGTGGCATCTCATCTTCACTTGAGCTCACACTCTTAACTTCACCATTCTCCATCACTACCATTACTCTTTTGTTTGGGCATTGGGAAGCAATGTGCCCGAATCCTTGACACTTGAAGCACTTAGTTTTTTAAGAGGACTGAGCTTCAAATTTTCCTTTTTCCTTTTCTTTTGACACTAGTGTAGCCTCTTCTTCCTCTTCTTTTAGATTAGATTGGTGGTAAGCATATAGCTTTAGACCCTTTTGACTTGAGTTGTCTCTTTACTTTAATTGCTATGTGTAGCAACTCCTCCATTTCCACATAGTGTTGCAAGTCCACTATGTCAACTATCTCTTTGATCAATCCTCTAATGAATCATGCCATGGTTGCTTCACAATCCTCCTCTACATTTGCTCTAATCATAGCAACCTCCATCTCTTTGTAGTATTCATCTACACTCTTAGAGCCTTGAACTAGACTTTGTAGCTTTCTTTGTATATCTCTATAGTAGTGACTAGGAATGAACCTTTTTCTCATGATAACTTTTTATCTTCCCAAGTACGGATGGCCCTTTCACCATTCCTCTTCCTCTTCGGTTGGAGATCATCACACCAAATACTTGCATAATCAGTGAATTATGCGGCTGCCAACCTCATCTTTTTCTCTTTGGAGTAGTTATGGTAGTCATACACATTCTCGACCTTCCTTTCCCATTCCAAATACAACTCAGGATCATATTTACCTTGAAACTCAAGAATCCTCATTTTAATGCTTCCTAAATTGTCGTCTCTTTTATCAACAACCCTCTTTCCTTTCCTAAAATGAGATTCTCCCTCATCCGATTCAATCTCATCATCCTCCTCATACGCCCAACTTCTCGAAGGCTTTGATTTGCTTGGAGTTTGCAAATCATCTATCCTTGAACTAAGCATCTTCATTTGATCCATCATAGCCCTCATCCATAACTTCATCTCAGGATCTTGATGTTCACTCCCACTACTGCTCATTTTGATTTTACCAGCAAAGAAAATGGTTAGTGTAAAAATAGATTAGTTCCTCACTAACTCAACTCATGTGTTTCACTCACGAAACGTTCTCTCCACTATTGTTTCTCTCTTCTTTCTATGGCTTTTCTCTAAATTAAGCTCAACACTCAAGCTTTTTACCACTCTTTTAGATTCTTGCACTAGCTCTATAAAGAACTCTATCAATGATCTTACCAAGACAATAAATGATGAGAAAGTTTAAGGTCTAGAATTTTTTTTTTTAAATGAAAGAACAAAGGTGTGATTAGAAAATTAAAAAGTGTAGGTCTAAATTTTTTTTTTTTTTTTGATATATATTCAGATCAATAAGAGCACAAGAACAAGAAGAATTCATATTTAACTTCTTCTTCTTCTTTTTTTTTTTTTTTTTTGACAATTTCGGGAACAAGAAAATAAGGGATACATATTCTCGATTTGAAGAGCCAAAGCTTTTATACCAAATGATATGACCCGCTAGATATAAAGAGCTAGGAACCGATTATATTGAATCACAACCCAAGGATCGATCAAACAATAAAAAGAAAAGCTTGACCCAATTCACACATGTTGAAGAGAACCAAAGCTATAAAGCGGTGAGTGCCACAAGTTATCTTGATAAGTTCAGATTTAAGTTCTAAACAAGAACTTGGAAGAATCTCTCACTTGAAGAAAATTGAAAGAAAATTATTATTTATTAAAACTATCTCCTTTTACAATGGAGGTTTTTAATTTATATGAAAACTAACCTCCAAACCTAGAATCAGATAATAACTGGGAAATCTAATTCTTTATAAAAAAAAATCCTTATTGAACATAGGGTCCTAATTAAGAAATCCTTATTGAAAATAGATTCCTAATTAAGAGATTAGCTCCTAAAATCAAGCCAATAAAATAAATATGATGCGGACCTACTAATATATCAAGTCCAGGGCCCATAAATGTAAAGAATACATCTAAAACATAAAAACTCAAAATAAAAGCTGGAAGCCCGTCGTGCCCATTACGAGTAAAAACTCTCCCACTATTGCACTCGCACGGATGGTGTGCCCGCAAGAAGGTCTACACTCTAGTTTGTCGTAACCGCGACGAGTGTGTCGCACCTATGACACCTCAACCTTCAGCATATCCTTCCAATTCTAAGCCCTTCTAACATCTTGCATCCTTAGGTAAGTTTTTATTCTTGGTATAACTTTAGAAACCTCTTGGAAAGCTTGAATATCTTCTAGAATATGTTCTTTGATTTTTGTTTCCATGAATATGGCTTGCATAGCTTCCTTGAAGTCCTTGGTATTTGGGAAATCTGATTGAAAACTCTCTTATAGGCTAACTAGGATCATATCATAAGTGGCACTCAAATTGTCACTCTAAACGTAGGAGTGGGATCAATAGGCAATCCAATTTCCTTTAGAAGTGATTGCAGCCAAGCAATTTCAAAACTTACCATAGCTATATCCTGATATTGGGCTTCAGTGGAAGACCGAGAAACAGTATGTTGCTTGCGTGAACTCCATGAAATGAGATTAGCACCGTAATAACAGCATATCTAGTTGTGGATTTTCTATCATCCACTGAACTACCCAAATTAGCATCCATATAACCATGAATAGCATTAGAATTTGATGATTGAAGAAGTAAACCATGACCAATTGTTACACAAAGATAGCATAGGATGCATTTGATAGCCATCTAGTGTGTGTGCTTTGGATAATGCATAAATCGACTCACCTTATTGACAGCAAAAGCCAAATCTGGGCGTGTTATACTAAGGTATTGTAACATGCCAAAGTGCTTCAAAAAAGAGTAGGATCAAGAAAGGGGTCTCCATCAATAATGGACAGTTTGTTAGTTGGATTTGCAGGTGTGGAAATCCCTTTTGCCTCACTCGTATGAACTCTTTGAAGCAAGTCTGTGATTTATTTTCTTTGAGTTAAGAACACCCCATTTGGTGAATAACTCACTTCCACCCCCAAAAAATAATTAGGCTTGCCCAAGACTTTCATAATAGATGTAAGTAATGCCATATTATCACCCATAAGAAGGATATCATCCACATAAATCAAACAGAACATAGAGTGGCCAGCTTTATTATAATAAAAGAGAGAGCAATCAGTCTTAGAGCCTGTAAAACCTAACTTTTTTAAAGCATCCGTTAAATAGCGAAACCACATTCTTAGTGCTTGCTTGAGTCCATATAAGGACCGTTTAAGGAGACAAACAGAATTAGGAAATTTTTTATCAACAAAACCCGGTGGTTGACTCATAAAGACATGTTCATCCAAGCTACCATGAAGGAAAGCGTTACTTACATCGAGTTGATGAATAGTCCAGCCTTTTATAAGAGCAACTGACAGAAGTAAATGAATGGTGGCTAGTTTGATGACCGGACTAAAAGTCTCATTATAGTCCAAGCCAGGTCTTTGATGATACCCCTTCGCAACCAAGCGAGCCTTATATCGATCGACACTACCATCCGACTTTCTTTTAATCTAAAAAACCCATTTGCTTCTAATTAAATTTTGACCTTAGCTTTGGGAACCAATTCCCATGTGCTTTTTGAAATTAAAGCATTCAATTCTTCTTCCTTTACTTTCCGCCAATGATCATGTTTGGCCACCTCAGAGTAGTAAATAGGTTCAATTTCATGAGAAACTGAGTGATAAAGAAATTTTTTCGGTTTCCTTGTGCCATCTTATGAACAAGTAATCATGGGATGTGGTTCATGTGGTTTGGGCTGTTTGACAACTATATTGGTGGGCTGAGGTGAAGTGGGTGATGATTTGCAATTGTCAAGTGAAGGAATCATAAAAGAAGGGTCTGAATGACATGGTTGGACGGTGTCAACGAAAGATGATGGTACATTGGTGACTTTGAGCACTGGTTCTGCAGTAGAGATAGATGCAGTGATGGTATCAGGTTGTGATGTAATGACAGTAGGTGGAGACAGCAGACTGATTGGGGCTATTAATTGGGGCAGCGAAAGGGGTTGAGTGTGTGGTGATGTAAGAGTAGCTTGACTTAAGGAAGACACAAGGACAGGAAGATAAGCTGGTAGTATAACTGATTCTGACTGAGACAGAGCATGGATAGTTGATTCAGTAGCAATTTAATCACTCTCTACAAAAGGAAAACACAACTCATCAAATAACACATCACAGGAAATATATACACGATTAGATTGAACATCAAGGCATTTAAATCCTTTATTTTGTTTACTATAGCCAACAAAAATGCAGGATTTAGAGCGAGATTAAAGCTTATTTTTGGTATATGGGCGAAGCCAAGGATAACACAAACAATTGAAAAAAATGTAATTGAGAATAATAAGGTGGATTTCCAAATAATTTTTCATATGGACACAGGTGTTGCAATAAAGGAGTAAGTAACTGATTAATAACAAAGACTGTTGTATCAAATGCATAGGACCAATACTTTAGAGGAACAAAGGCATGATTGAGGAGAGCCAATCTAGTTTCAACTACATGTCGATGTTTCCATTCAACACACCCATTTTGTTAAGGTGTGTATGGACAAGAAACATGATGAGAATTGCCATGAGCTGTAAAGAAAGTAGTAAGGGATTGGAATTCCCCTCCCTAATCATATTGAAAAGACTTAATTGATGTATTAAAGAATTTCTCAACAACAGTCTTGAATTATAAAAAATAAAAAGTATTACAGCATAATATTATAAAATAAATTGATTCAATATATGATATTAATTATGCTATAATATTTTTATTTATTAAATTTGACCAATGCCTCAAATTTGGAAAGAGATGATGAATGCTAAAATTATGGAGATTAATAGCAAATTATATGGTAAATTTATGTGATTTATTATTATTATTATTATTATTATTATTATTATTATTATTATTATTATTATTATTATTATTATTATAAAACATTTATTTGCCTTATTTACCATATTTGAAAAATTATTTACCATATAATGATAAGAAAACTAATTAATTATTAAAAGTTAACATGTACCAATTCAAATGTTTTTATATAAATGTTAAGGTGAAAATAATTAATAATTTTTTTATATTTAAACAACTTAATTTTTTATTAAACTAATATAATATTTTTATGTATATATAACTTTTAAAAAATTACTTCTATTGACTATGCATAATTTATACCTAATTATATAGTAAATATAATTATTTTAGCATTTAATTAGGCTTATAATCATTATGTGATATTGTGATTAGTGGACTTACTTTAATTGTTAGAAAGTTATAAATACTCTTTCAAAAGGCAATTATAAACATTTTATTGTGCTTTTATATTAATTAGAATTAAATTAAATTTATTTATTTATTTTAAATTAAGATTATTTATTGTATTAAACTATAGCTATACAGAAGTAAATATATTATTTTACACAAACCTGCCATTTTGCAAAAAAAAAAAAAAAAAAGGTTTTAACTGAACCAAACCAAACTAATTTTTTAATTCGGTTTGATTCGATTTTACATGTAAAATGGTCTGTTCGATTTTGAATACTAAAAAATTTAGTTTTTTCAGTTTGGTTGGTTCAGTTCGGTTCAGAAATTGAACCGACCGATGCTCACCCCTACTACCATCATCACCACCACATATATACTAATGTAAATGATATTTAATATATGATATTTAATTGTAATTTTACTTAGAAATAGTTAATCCAAAGTCATGAACTAAAGAGTGGAATAAAAATTATCTAGAAATAATTATTCTATTCCAACTTATTTTATTCCATAGGAATTGTTACTCTATTATATATCTATTCCATTTCATGAACCAAATATGGTTAAAGGATGTGGAAAATAAGAGATCTCATATATTCGAGTCTCATGGTTGTCACTAATTTGGTTAGAGATATTAAAGAGGAATGCTTTCCATAACAACAGTATATGGCTCATAGAATCAAGGATGTAATATCTTTTCAAATTGTAAATCTATTCAAATTGATTTGTACATATTATGTTATCTATATACCTTTAGAATAGGAAACTATGTTGTATCTTTGTTGTATATATACGTACTCTAAGATTAATAGAAATCAATCAATTCCTTCCATCTCTCAATCTGTTATGGTATCAGAGCAATAAGCTCTTCCCAATCCTCTCTTCTTTCTTGTTCTTTCTTCACCATGTCTACTAACAACCCAAATTCTACTCCCACCATTTGTAATACCAATGATTCTCAAAATACACTAATCACCATTAATGTGCTGCTAAAACACCTTTAAAACTCACAAACTCTAATTATTTACCCTGGAAACTTCAGTTTGAAACCTTGTTTATTGGGTATGATCTTCAAGGCTTCGTTGATGGATCAAAACCATGCCCATCTCCCACTGTCACAAACAATAACATCACTTCTAACAATCTTGCTCATAGTCTTTGGGTCAAACAAGATAAACTGATCCTTATAATTGGCTCCATCACTCCTACCTTAATCCCATTCATAGCAAATTCCAAAACCTCCAAAGGTGCTTGGGACCCTCTAGCTCAAACCTATGCCACTCCCTTAAGAGGACGTATCAAGCAAGTCAAGAACCAAATTAAGCAAATGACCAAAGGGATTGACACAATAACTGAGTTTTTAAAGAAGGTGAAAGCAAGAGCTAATAAGTTGGCGCTCCTTGGATCTCCCTTGGTGCTCCTTAGATCTCCCTTTGATAATGAAGATCTCACAGACAAAATACTTGAAGCTCTTAGTGGTGACTATAAGGAATTGGTGCAGGCTGTACAAACAAGGGACACTACTATTACATTTGAAGAGTTACATGAAAAACTCCTTAATTTTGAAACATCTCTAGTCAGCCACCAACCCCAAGCAACCTTTCCCATTACTACTAATGCATCTACTCGCATAAACTCAAACTAGAGATCCAACAAGGGAAATTTCAGCAACAATTCCTCTTACTTAAATCGCAATGTTGGCTCATCACAGACATCCAATTCTGGACAACGCACGCAACATCTATACTTGTGTTTCTATCAACTTTGTCGACTTTAAGGGCATACAGCTAGGAAATGCTAGTCTTACAAGCTGCAGCATCTTAATAACAGAACCAATCCTCCATGGCAACCCAAGGCAAATTATGCCTCTAACTCATCCAATAATTCTTCATGGCTACTTAACAGCGGAGCTTCACACCATGTCACCTCTGATTTGGAAAATCTTTCCACTCGTACTCCTTATAATGGCAATGATGATATGATGATAGGCGATGGTTGAAAGTTACCCATAACCCATACTAGTTCAGTAACTCTCTCAACTCCTCCCAAAAAATTTTCATTTAAACAATGTTCTTTGTGTTCCTAACATGAAAAGAAATTTGATTTCAATTTCTAAATTTTGCAAATCGAGTAATGCTACTATTGAACTCTTACATGATTCTTTTCTTGTGAAGGAACTCAATACAAGGGTACCACTGCTGAAAGGCCAAACTAGAGATGGTGTATATGAGTGGCCAAAATCTAGTCCTATTCTTGCTTTCTCAAGTGTCAAGGTGTCAACTTCTGAGTGGCACAATAGATTAGGCCATCCATCAGTGTCTATTTTAAAGCATGTTCTTTCCAAAAATAACTTGAGTGTTTCCTCCTCTTTTTCAAATAATGACATGTTTATGCAATAAAAGTCACAAGCTTTCTTTTTCTAACTCTACTTTTACCTCATCTCATCCGCTTGAAATCATATATCTTAATGTCTGGACTTCACCCGTTTTTTTCAGTTGAAGGCTACAAATATCATGTAATTTTTGTTGATCATTATACTCGATATATATGGTTTTATCCTTTTAAAAACAAGTCTGATGTTAAAGAAATCTTCATAAGGTTTAAAGCTATAGTGGAAAAACACTTCAATCACACAATTAAAATTTTCTATACTAACAATGGAGGAGAATATTTAGCCATGTCAAACTTTCTTTCTTCCCATGGTATTTTGCACCACACTACACCACCCCATACACCTGAACACCATGCTTTAAAAAAGTGTAGGCATCTTCACATAATAGAAACAAGTCTTGCTTTATTATCTCATGCATTTATTCCTACCAAATATTGGCCTCATGCATTAGCCACTACTATATACCTCATAAATCGTATGCCTACTCCCACTCTAAATCTTAGCTCACTGTATGAGAAAATATTCAATAAGACACCTAATTTTTCAAAACTCAGAATTTTTAGATGCCTAAGCTATCCCTAGTTGCGACCGTACACATCTAATAAGCTAGAGTCAAATTCCAAATTGTGTGTTTTCCTTGGCTATTCTCTCTTCCAAAGTGCGTATTACTACCAGGATCCTAACACATCTAAGATATTTGTATCTAAGCATGTTAAGTTTGTTGAGTCTATTTTCCCTTTTCAGGTAACAACTCCTCAAGAGTCTCAGTCAGTGTCCAATTGGATTTCCACTTGGATTCCGCCACCTATACAAATACATTCATCCTCTCCTCTACCTCTTATTACGCCATCCATAGTGGAAGCCTCTCAACAACTCCAACAATCAAATGCTATTGTCCCTATATCAACTCTTGAAACCCAAACACAAACCGATACCACCACTCATACCATGATTACAAGATCCAAAAACAATATCCACAAGCCCCTTAAAAAGATAAATCTTTACACTCAACTTTCTTCTCTTAATGACCTTGAACCAGTTACTGTTTCTCAAGCTTTAAAGGATCCAAAGTGGAGAAAAGCCATGTCAGATGAGTTCATTGCCTTGATTATAAACAACACTTGGGAGTTGGTTTAGCCAAATAATAACTTCAATCTTGTTGGATGTAAATGGATTTTTCATACTAAATGAAACTCTGATGGCTCTATTGAAAGGTACAAATCAATCAACGCCCAAGCATGGACTATCATGATACCTTCAGCCCTGTAGTGAAGCCAATAAGAATCAAAATTGTATTAAGCATTGCAATAATGAATGGGTAGCAATTGAGACAGTTAGATATAAACAATGCCTTTTTACAAATAAATTTATTTAAAGATGTTTACATGGTTTAGCCTCCGGGTTTTATTAATCATGACAAACCAGATCATGTTTGCAAGCTGAGAAAGGCAATATACAGTCTCAAGCAAGCACCACATGCGTGGTACCAAGAACTACGAAATTTCTTATTCAAGTTGGATTCTGAAATTCCCTTACAAATACTTCTTTGTTTGTTTATAAAGATGCTACTCATGTTATTTATGTCATTGTTTTTGTTGATTTGATTGTTACTGGGAGTAATGTTGCAATGGTAAATGATTTTATATCAATTCTTGCAAAGAAGTTCTCTCTCAAAGACCTTAGGCTTTATCATACTTCCTCATAATAGAAATTGTTCCTACTGTTGAAGGTGTCATTCTGTCTCAAAGGCATTACATTCTTGAATTGCTTTTTGCTAAAGCCAAAATGCTTAAAGCAAAGATGGTTCAATCTCCCTTTGCTGTCAACACCAATCTCGCACTGAATTTGGGTACAAATCTAATTGATGCTATCGAGTATCGCACAGTGCGGGAAGTTTGCAATACTTGCTAATTACTTGACCAGACATTACATTTGCTATTACTCGTCTATCTTAGTATATGCACAAGCCGATTACAAAGCATTGGACCTGTGTAAAATGCCTCTTACGTTATCTGCTTTGTACTACTTGTGATGGTATACATTTGTGTTGAAATTCCAATCTGAATTTACATACCTTTTGCAATGTGGATTGGGGAGGAAATGGAGATGACTTTAAGTCTACCGATGCATATGTTGTCTGCTTAGGTAAGAATATGATATCATGGTGTTCTAAGAAGCAATGAACCATAGCTCGTTCATCTATTGAAGCATAGTATAGGTTTGTAGCTAATAAAGCTGCTGAAATTCAATGGGTCTATTCTTTATTGTCTAAATTACACATTCAATTGCCTTAATGTCCAATGATTTATTGTGACAACGTTGGAACTACACAGCTATGTTCTAATCCTGTGTTCCACTCTCACATGAAGCACGTCGCTATAGACTTTCATCTTATTCATGATTTGGTTCAAATTGGTGCTCTTCGGGTGGCACATGTTTCCTCTACTGATCAACTTGCTGATGCACTTACAAAAGCTTTACCAGCTTGATCACAATTTAATCTATTCAAAGACAAGATTGGACTCTATCAACGACGTCTATCTTGAGGAGGCATAACAATAGTATATGGTTCCTAGAATCAAGGGTCTAATATCTTTTCAAATTGTAAATCTATTCAAATTAATTTGTACAAATTATGTTATCTATATACTTTTAGAATAGAAAACTCTATTGTATCTTTGTTGTATATATGGGTTGTATATATGGGTGCTCCAAGATTAATAGAAATCAATCAATTCCTTCCATCTCTCAATCTATTATTCCGATGTGTAACTCAATGTGTTTTATTAGATATTCCCTTCCATGGTATTTAAAAAAAAAAAAAAAAAACACATTCAAATAAATTATTAGTTACGTTATTATATTTATAGGCTATTTCAACTTATCCAAACGATTTTTTTTTTTTTTTTTTTTGACATTATCGACTAAAAAATATGCTATGAAGTCTTGCATTTCTTGTATAAAAAAAAAAAAAAAAAATTCCAAACATCAATAAGACAGGAATTTTGGATGACAAAGACTTGTCATATTGCATGTTGAAGTGAATTAGACTTAATAAAAAGTGAGCCCTTGGCAACTTCTGCATTGTTGGGGCCTTAATCATATGATCTATCATTTTCAAGATTTAGGATAAGTTAATTAAGTTGTAAATTAGTGAATTTTATCAATTATATTAGGTTTTTTAAGTATCTATCTCTTTAATTTAATTGTCAATCATAGCACAAGAAGTCACTGTTTAAAGGGACTTGTGCTAATCATGTTGTTTACAGCAACCATTTCATGCTGGCATGTCCTTGTATGGAATTGCCAAGCTGCTAGCTATTCCATGTGCACTATTTATTATCAAAATAATAATAATAATAAAAACTAGACCACAAAACAATAAGATGCTGCCATTTTTAATTAAATATGCAATGGTGGAGTGATTATCTTGTAAAATAACTTAAATATACTACTAGTTATTTATTGCTATTAAAAAAATAATAATACAGTCTACTTATTGAGGGATGTCTTGTTGGCCGATAATTTAATAGTCAACATTTGGCTTGTAATGTAGGAGATCTAAAATTGAAAACCTAGTATTCATTTGTTCTCCTTTAAAATTTCCTTATCAAAAAATGCTAATAAAAAAAAATGGAAATTTTCTTTTTACTAAAAAAAGAAATATACACCTGCCATTAGATTATTTGTATTGAACTTCAAGCTATAAATTGGGCAGCAAGAAAAGTGATTTGTCAAAATCAATAAAACGTTAAGTCCATCTAGGATATTGACAATTTGTTCTTTTGTACACTTCTCAAAATAAATAAATGTACTACTAAACAATTTTAATATTATATCAGTCGCATTGTTAACACATCCTATAACTATATTATTATTATTATTATTTTAACATGAAAGTGATATCACAGTGAGTTTTTTCGCCTCCTTGATTTAATTAAAAAAGCAAACTATCAATAATGAAACTAAGAAATTCATTAAGGAAGAAAACCTTAATTATAATCAACAAAAATAAAATAACTACTAATACTTGGAGTTCACTTTGTCGAAGTTACAAAAGAATTGATATAAATTATGAACATATAGTATGCATAAATTTTTTTTGACCGTACGAGTGTCATTAACCTTGTCCAGGCTCGTAGCTGTTAGTTATATCTAATCATTCGAGGACCACTGCATGATTATTGCTATTACTGCATTTTTTTTTTTTTTTTCATACGCTAAATCCATTAGTAAAAATAAGAGGTTGAGTGCATCGAACATAGAAAGCAAGCAATCCACTGTAGTAAATAGCAGTACCCACAATTTCACTTTAGCCCCCACTCTTATGGGCATGATTCTTGTTCTCTATTTTGTGCTCTTCTTTTCTTTTGTTAGTGAAATCTCTTCAATGATCAGGTGTGGCGATAATTTTCTCATTATTTTTTTTTTCATCTCCTTCCTTGCCTGCAAAAAAATGTCATATACCCTGTTCATGAGAAATCAGAGTTCAGAGATACTTGCCTATATCTCCTTTACCTGCCAACAAAAGATGTTAATTAACAGATAGAGAAACTGAGATATGAGTTGGACAGAAGCCGGCGAGTATTGCTATCCCTATCAACAAACAGCAACTCTTAGTCGCTCTTATCATCATTCCATGTTCATCTTCAAACTATAATGAACTCCACAAAATTCAGCTCAAGAAAGATCCCAACCTCATCTCCATTGTTGAACATCAACAGCCTCTAATATTTTTGACGTAGCTACCATCCCTAGGTTTAGCATTGCAAACCAAGAGCATACAACAATATATTAATAAGCAACCAACACTTGAGCAGCTATGATTTTTCTCACTGGATAATTCCTACAGATGTAACCTCTGATCAAATAGCAAGAAAATCAAATACATATGGCAGCTATTTCAAATTCCAGCAAGTGAAAAATTGTGCTATCCCAAAAAAAAAAAAAGACAGGCTTCTGCCTACTGTAAAATGAACCAAAGTTGGATAGCCAACTAGTAAACAATGGTTGCAACAGAATCCAATGGCCTTTGATAAATTGTATATAATTAACTCATAACATTACAGGTACTTGCATATCAAAACCTAGTAATCTATAATTTTTGTGTCCCATGATATCTATGCTACCATTAAATCTTGTTCATAATAAAGTTCCCATGGGTTGGGAAAATAGCACCACCATAACCATGGCTTTTAGATGAATCCAGTAATTGAAGTGGCAGCATTATACGCCAAAAAATTGAGCCTACCTTAGTATGACACTGAAAGAAACGGGTAAATGGCCTTCAAATAACTCACCTTAAAAAATAAAAAAAAAATGAGTGCTATTCACTGTATATTGACCACCTTCAAATCTTCATGGTCTCTTAACCTTACAATATATGGCGTTCCAATGCAGAAGTGGCATGTTCAAACAAGAATCAGAAGACTCTCAATTAGACATTCAATTTGATTCTCCATCATATGGAGATAAACTTGCATCAGTTTATGTGAAAAAAATCTGTCTAATCAAAGATTCTCTCTCCAGTTGAGAATAGCAAAAACATGAAAGAACTTAAAA
Source organism: Reutealis trisperma (assembly GCA_947687605.1). Taxonomy (NCBI): domain Eukaryota; kingdom Viridiplantae; phylum Streptophyta; class Magnoliopsida; order Malpighiales; family Euphorbiaceae; genus Reutealis; species Reutealis trisperma. Next base: position 80,805 of record CANTUT010001327.1, read on the forward strand.
TGCATAGCAATCCTGGTATGACAAACACTGCTCTCCAGCTTTCAGGGCTTGAAATATCTGAATAAGAAATTTTAGCAGCTTCAAGGAGCCGTCCAGTGAGATCAACCCCAATAATGCCAGCTAAAGTACCAGCCGTATTAGAAACTCCCATGACTATTCCTGCATATCGTGGAGCAATATCCATGTGATTAACTGCAAACCCTGCCCTCCCAAGTGCCAAAAAGCCAAGAGCCACAGAAGAACAGAAAACAGCCCCACTAGAAGTTCTGAAGATGGGAAGTGCCATCAATGCAAGAGAAGCAACCAAAAATCCTATGGTGTTTAAGAACTTCCGGGTTCTAGTCACAGACAAGATTCTCCTTGTTATCAAGTGATCAGCAACCACCCCTCCAATGTTTGAGAATATAAACATGTTAAGATAAGGCATCATCTTAGACGAACCCATTTCCTGAAGACTGAGCTGGAGGCCCTGTTCAAAATAAGTTGGCAGCCAGTTCATCAGCACATACAAAGCATAATGGAATGTGAAATTATTTACCACAATTGCCCAAATTGGTAAGCTAACTAAAATTCTCTTCCATGGAATTTTGGCAGTTTTGATAGCACTACCTCCATTTTCTACTCTCATCTTATGACTGGCTTTCATTGGCAGCAAAGATTCTCCAAATCCTGCAGCTGCAGCTTTTGGATGCTCAGAGCGAGGAGGATCGCTTGCATATTTAAACCAGAGTAGACACCACAAAACACCTAATACTGCCTCAGCAAGAAAAACAGATTGGGGGCCTTTGTATTTCACCAGACTTGGAAGGAGAAGCATTCCCATAGCTGCGCCTAGGTACATTCCAGAAGTTGTAAGAGAAACAGATCTGGACCTTTCATGAGGTGGAACCCATTGTGCCAGAACAGTGTGAATGGAGGGGAAGATGAACCCTTGTGCAACACCAACAAGCAAGCGGGCCACTACCAAGACTACCACTCGATTGGGATCAAGTGGGATCAAGAAGCAAGTTGATGACCATAAAACAAATGAGAGGAGGAGAACCTTCCTTCCTCCTATTCTCTGTGCTGCCCATCCTCCAGGCACCTGTGAGCAGGCATAACCATAATAGAATGTTGAAAGTATGGTGCCTTTACTTGATTGGTTTACACCAGCAGCATCAGCTGCAACAGTATATGCGATAGAGAAACCCACTCGTTCTATATAGCAAACACAAGTGCTAATGAAGGTTAAAATAACAATCAAGTAACGTTTTGGAAATTTCAAATCCATCATGCTTCACCCACTTTTATGCATCAGTATTTATTTCATTAACAGTCTTGAAATAAGAACACCCTCCTGTAGCTCACTCTCCCCCAAATCCTACTAGGACATAACATTTAAGAACATTGGTAGCAATTTCATAACTCTCTAACCTTCAACATGATATTGAACCTGGAGGGTTAGAAAAAAAATAAAAAAATAAAAATTAGAAAAGATATCTACATGCAATAAACATTGGATTTAACTTGCACAGCATGTTATTATGTTGAAGGATTTGTGGTCGTTATGATGACCCATAACTATATTATGCACTGCAATGATTTGTCAAATAGCAAGAGATGGAAATACTAGGATTAACAGTCATTAGTTGGAAAAAGTACATTTGAGGAATGTGCTGCTTAAATGCCCAGACCAGGTTCCTGAACATTACATGGAACAAATCAACTAACTCTATCACTATCAATCTCATTACGTTTCTGGCTTATGAAGAACAACATAATGATAATCTAGATTTGACAAATAGAAACACAATGACCATTAATGAGTTCACCATAAAAACCCAAAAGGGAAATTATTTGATATAACAACAAAATGTACAATGTTCAATGTTTCAGGGGGATTTTTGTAGTTCTGGAATTTACTGGAATTCTTTTGAATATTGAAACGTGATACTAGCCTTTGATATCTAATTATTTTACCCAGTTAAACACAAATTTTGTAAGAATATAAATCGATTGAATTCTATCATGCCAATTATCATGTTTTGAAAGAAATGAAAAATGCCAAAATGGAAGGATTTTGCACTAATTCAATTCATCGAATGAAGTATCACGATGCCTACATTTATCCAAATTGAGCTCAAATTTTATTTTTCAGCCTGGTTAGCTAATTTTTCAACTAAGCTCGAGCTTGATCGACTACAATCACATTTTATAAAAACATTTGATTTTATGATTTCAAAATCTAATTTCCTACTAAACAGATGTTCCAGAATTGGAAATCACATGAGAATAAGCATTCTATCAAATCAAGTATGGAAAATGACAGAAAATTAAAGAGAGAGAGATTGAGAGAAACAAGAACCTCGATTCTGAGATTTGAAATTCCTCTAAAATCTTCCCTTTTTTCCACTCAAAATCTTCAAATCGAACAGCAATTAGGAATTTGGAGGCTGAAGCCGTGAATTGAGTGAAGATCTGTCCAAGAAAAAAGTCAAGGGAAAGAGGTTACGGGTGATTTTTTTTTTTTTCGGCCTTTATAGCTATCTCGCCATTGTATTGGACTTTTTACCCATTTATTTTTTTAGGAAATTTTTTTTAAGGAAATTTTGTCAAATAATACTTTTTTTTTTTTCTTTTTCCCAAAGTTAAATAATACTGGCTGGACTTTCAAATTCCAAATATTACTAAATAAATATGTGCATTATTAATATTATAATGGGTAAATTATTATTTAGCCCACAATATTTGACCTAATTAATTATTTAATTTCTATTTTTTGTAAAACTGACTATTTAATTCTTGATATTTTATTCCGTTAATGAAATTAGTTTTTTCATCTAAAATTTATTTAATTTACTATTGAATTAAGATGAAATGATGAAAATATAGAGACTAAATAGTTAATTAAGTTAAATTTTATGAACTAAATAGTAGTTTAAATAAATTTATCTTTATCATTTCACCTTTATTTTAATGGTAAATTAGACTAATTTTGAATGGAATGATTAATTTCATTAACGGAATGAAATTTTAAATATCAATAATCAATTTCACAAAATATAGAGACTAAATAGTTAATTAAATCAAATCTCAAATTAAATAATAGTTTATCCTATTATAATTTCTTGAAAATATATTCCTATAATATTTTAGACCTTTTTTTTTTTTTTTTTTTTTTTTTTTGTTGAAACTCAACATTGGGTTTATTTCATTTCACTTAAGATAATATAACAATAAAAGTAGGGGAAGAAGCAGCCCACTTTTGATCAGACACTGAAGCTTCCTCTGTACATAGGAAATGAGCTGCAAGATTCGCTGATCTGCGAACATACACAACTGAGCATTCATCAAGCTCATTCAAAAGGGAACCACAATCCAATACAACTAAATTAAACAAAGAGTTATCAACGGCAACTGAGTTCACAGCCTGGACAACAAGTAAAGCATCACTTTCGACAATCATCTTTGACATTTTCTTCTCCTTCAGCCAGCTAAGGACTTCTCCAAGGATAAGAGCTTTAGCCATCAAAGGATTTGGACTGGAAAATCCGACAGATAAGATTTAGCCGAAATACATAGACCAGCACTTGAACGCACAGTGAAGCCAAAACCTCTGTTGTTAGAGCTTTTGAAGAGGGCAACATCTATGTTGCATTTGGAGAACCCAGCAGGGGGACGTTGCCAAGAAACCGAGCTGTTGTTCACGTTATGATGTACCCAGCAACCTTAGATTTCGCTTGAACCCAATGACTTAAAGAGTTCATTGCAGAAGAATATATTACCGCTGCAGACTGTATCAACTGATGCTAAACTACAACATTCCGATTTTCCCATAGTGCCCATATGATTGCAAGAGTTTCAGGTCTGTCTTGTTTGGAAATCTTGCTTAAAATAAAAAGCAACCAATCCAAAAAAGAATCACACGAGGTCGTTGAAACCCCAAATGAACAAAAGGACCAAACAGATTGAGCAACAGCACACGAAAAGAACAAATGCAAAGGGGACTCTTCATAAAGATTGCCAACTGGCCAAAGGGAGATAACTACTAGTCTTTTGATAAGCAGATTTTGCAAGGTAGGAAGGCAATTAGCAGGCGCTCTCCAAATCATAGCCTTCATTTTAGGGGGAGCTTTAATAGACCATAACATTTTCCAATCATCATAATTCGAATTAGCAGGAACAATAATTCCTAATTCTCATATAGGCATATTTAACTAAATAATCCCCTTCCCTTTCATCATACTAGTACCAAGTATGCCCACCAGCTCTAGAACTCAAAGGAATACTCAGGATTGAAGCGGCATCAGCTGGTAAAATATCCTTCACTAGGTCCTCATCCCAAACCTTACTATTAGGAACCATAAGAGCATCAACTATAGCCATTTCCAAACCCTCAACTGGACTAGAAGTAACTCTACTAACTTGATCATGCAATAACCAGGGATCTTGCCAAATTGATGTTGATCTACCATCTCCAATTCTTTTCCTAGAACCAGCTACCACTAGAGATTGAGCTCTCATCAAGCTACGCCACGTGAAACTGAGGTTGCTTCTAATTTTAACCTCAAAGAAAGAACAATTAGGAAAAAATTTTGCCTTCAAGACTCTTGCTGCCAAAGACAATGGATACTGCAATAACCTCTAACATTGCTTACCCAACATAGCAATATTAAAGTCATGAAGATTTCTAAAGCCCATTCCCCCTTGATTCTTAATAATATAGAGCCTTGACCAACTAATTGTTACTGATATCCCCTTTTTTGGCCCACCAAAAACTATTAAGAACATGTTCAATTTCAATGCAAAAACTAATTAGGAGTAAGAAAACTCCCAAGGCGTAGTAGGTAATGCTTGAGCAATCGTTTTAATAAGCAGTTCCTTCCCAGCTCTGGATAACATCTTGTTCTGCCAACCTGACACATGTCTACGCTACCTAATCTTAATGAAATTAAACAAATTACTCTTATTTTTGCCAACCAGACTAGGTAATCCTAGATAATTACCATGATTTCCCACAACATCAACATACAACTCAGAACACACCTCCATTTTAGCAGTAGCAGCAGTATTAGAACTAAAATTTAGACTTGATTTTTGAAAGTTACTATAATATTTTAGACTTAATTATTCATTATCACTAGTAAAAATTCTCTCTTTTCTTCTCTAAAAAAATATTTCTCATTATGAATTAGATAAATAAAAAAAAATATTATTTATAAAATAATAAATATGACAATTAGGTTTAATTTATATTTCTTTCTCTTTTATTTTTTAATGTAAATAAATTTTAGTAACGCATCTGATCATAAAGTATGTACAACATACTTGGCATTTCATTTGAACATGTTTTTCAAACTTACATTTTGATTTCTGTTTATTTTTATTTAAATTTTTTTAGAATTATAATTTACTGAACTCTAAATTTTCCAAATACAGTTTATCAAAAACTATCTAACTATGATTGCAAACAGACATGTAATAATTTTTAATAATTTTCATTCCAATAAAAAACTGTAAGTATTAAAATTTCTTAAATATTTTGCTAAGGTTACTCATTCTTAATAAAACTAATATATAAAAATTTGTTAAGTATATAAAAAAGAATGTGTGTGGGTAATAGCATCTTAAGATCATTTTGTATTGTAACCCTAACTTATTATAAGTTGAATACATTACCTTAACAAGTAATTTCCATAAGATATACAAAATTGAATAACTATTAAAGTATAAGTAAAAATGTATTAGGTTTTTTTTTTTTTTATGCATTAAACTTATAATTGTTATATATATTTCTTCTTGAACTTTATGATATAATTTAAAAGACCAATATTCAAAATTTTTAATTTGAAATATAGAGATTATTTCAAACTTATGGTAAAAAAAAATAATTTTTATTCAAAATAATTAATTCAAATTAATTTTGAAGAAGATTAATGAAATGCTAAATGTATATAAGTTGTAGTTTTTATAACATCTTTTTAAAAATACTTTTAATATATATAATTATAAAACATCATATTAGCACATTCACATTCTTTTGTCCACTGTCTTGTAGAATTTAAAATTTTTAATGACAAAATAATTATACTCTTTTATTTAAAATATATAATTTAATAACAATACTATACCATATAATTTAATAACAATACTATTATAAAGTACCATATGTTATATGTTTATTCACTAATTAGAATTTTTTTTTTAATATTAAAATAAAAAATTTTAAAATAATTTTCATATGATAACAACTTTTATAATTTTCAATATCTTTATTTAATTTCGATAATTTTAACAATTTCCGTTTTATGCAAAAATATAATTTAAATTTAAAATGTTTTACCATTTTAACTCATACATTAATCCAACCATAGCAAATCATTATATAAAAATTTATTATACTTTTCTTTACTATTATTCACGTAATTTTCAAAAAAATTTTAGTTTAAGAGCTTCTTATAAAATTGCATTAATTCTACAATTCAAATCATAAAAGTTTTCACAAATAGTTAATAAGTATGAAGTCAAAGTTGAAATTAATTTGGAGTGGCTTATATATATATATATATATATATATATATATACAAAGTCATAATATAAGTAAATTAAACAAATACATATAATTCGAGACCTATATTTCACATAATTTCTTTAAAACAAATTCGTCTTTCATATTAATATTTGAGATTGATTATGACATCTATCTTCCAAGATATCTAGTACACAGGTGATTTTTGAGTACTACAAAATCACTTTTCGCAAATTAGAACAATATTTGAAAATTATCATCACAAAAACAAATATTTTGAATATATATAGTTATAGAAGGTTTTTGACACCTTGAAGTCTAATAAAATCTGTCTGCAGAGAGCGAAAAGGATGACAAAAGCACAATAAAGGACAATAAAACATAGTTACTAAAAGACTGTTACAAAATTGAACAAAGAGGTTACAAAGCTATTAAATTTTCATTCAAACCTTAAACGTTTTTCACACACATTTTCCAACAATCCCCCACGTTAATGAAAATTGATAAAACAAAATCTGGTGATAACATTCAGTAGTCAATTCTTGCATATGATAGATAGGTATAACCCTTTGAACCTATTTGTGCTAAAAACTAATTTGATTTTGAAACATAAAGCCTAGCCCATTTTTCATATGGAAAATAGATTTGGACTAAGAAAATAAAAATAAATAAATAAATAAAAGATTTGGTGGTGGACCATTAAGAATCATATGAGAAATTGAAGCATTAATTGAGAAATTGAGGCAAGTGGATGATGCATCAGTTAAAAAAATAAAGGAAGCTAAGTGTGTAGACAATTACCAACATTAAAAAATTGTGGGTTAATGGTCAATTACAAAAAGAAGTTATAAAAGAGAAGAAGAAGATCAAAGGAGGACGGAAAAAAATACTCACAAAAACTACCCAAACTACAGCAATTCAAGCATTTTCAAGCATTTCCATTTCATTTTAATCAATTTCTTTATTCAAGCACTTTAATTTCCAAGCATTTATAGTTTCAATTCATTGTCATTTGTCAATATTTTCATTCAATGCAAATAGCCTTAATTTCAGTCAATGCAAATACATTTCTTGTCAATATTTCCAGTTCACTTAATTTTCATTAGCCTTTAATTCATTGCCTTGCAAATACATTTAATTTTATGGGTACATTATTTGAATCCAAGCAAATTGTGGTAAAAGAGTTTAGAAATCCAGAATTTGCTTTGATTTTAGAAGTCAATTAGACACATTCCAAATGGTTCATGTATCACAAAAGTACATGGCATGCTCACAAGAAAAATCCACTAATATTAATTTTGGCATGCTTGATGGGACAAGTTCAAAATGCCACCTAGAAAAAATACTTGGAAAGATACTATTGTAGAGTCTTAGGATGCCAATGTTGTTGTTGATGAAGTAGCACAAGAAAAGTTTGTTCCTCTCTTATTGGAACAAATTGAAAAGAGCTTAGCTCTTCAGGATGTTCAAAGTGAGGTGCCAATCAATCTAATTCCTCCAATAGGCCTTGTTATTAGGGAGCAAGGTAAAAATTTTAATCCTATTAATGTTGTTGAAATTAACTTGAAGTCTTTGGTAGATGAGTTTAGACAACAAACTGCGATTGTATAGGAAACTCAAAAACAAGTGATGGAGACTCAAGTGAAAGTTGCTGAAGGACATGTGAAAGCACTACAAGAGGATGGGTCCATGTTGGCTAACCTTACTGAAAAGATGAGTGTTAGCTTGAACAATGCTAGTTTTGGAGGCCAAAATGTCACTTCAAGGCCTACAAGACAAGGAAATAGTGAGGAGCATGGAGGGCATTCATTTATCAATTCTCATGAAGGAAATGGGCACCTCCTCAAGTTATTATTGATGAGAGGTATCTTCCTTCACATAAAAGAGAGGAAACTAATGTGTTGCCTAAGGTGACACCATTTAATGGCTGCCTAAATTGCAAGTCAGCCACTCAATAAATCTTTGCCAATATAAGGGGCACCATTCCAAGGGGGTGTTGGGGCATAACACAAGGAGTTAATAAGAGAAAGCAAGGTTTTCCACCTAGCAAGTCTTTCCACCTCAAGTTGTTAAAGATGCATTAAGAGACGTAGTGAATAAGTTATATGGTCCTGGCCTAAGACAAGTTGGTCAACTAGAGTCCTACAAACCTTATTTTGATGCCATTAATAGGAAAAATTCTCACCTAAAAGGATATAGAATCCCTGATTTTGTTTTATTCTTAAGGGAAAATGGCCAATCCATTTTAGACCATATAGCTAGGTTCACTATATAATGTGTTGAACTAGTTAATTTTGAAAATTTTGATAACTTTAAGCTTATAATATTTCCTAATTCTCTAACAGGTACAACATTCACTTGGTATGCTACCTTATCTAGGAATTCTATCATAAATTGGTAGGAGATGGAGAGGTAGTTCTACACTCAATTTTTTAGAGCCGAACCTGAAGTGTATATTGCAAAGTTGTCTAAGGTGACTTAGAGAGCAAGAGAATCTACTGATCAATATATAGCAAGGTTCAAGAAAATAAGGAATAAATGCAAGATCTATTTACCTGAAACTGAATTTGTCAAAATGGCTCAAAGTGAGTTAGATATTAAGCTAAGAAAAAAGTTTTAGGGGATGGAATTTATGGATTTTTATGAATTTGCAGCAAAGTTAGTTGAGTATGAAGAGTTACCTCGTGAAGAAAATCACAAAAGGCGATCAACCATAAGAAGTTACTATCAATAACTAAATGGAGAAGTGACAGTAACTAATTTATTAATTCCAAGTTCATATGTTTATCCTTCCCTAGTAAAGAAGGTTCTTGATGTATGGATGAAAACTGATGCTACTAGTGCTACTCCTCAATATACCTTTGAAGTGTCAAAAACAAAAGAAATATTTGATTTCTTATTAAAAGAGAATTGCATCAATTTGCTTCTAGACAACAAATTACCATGCAAAGAGGAATTGAAAGGGAAAGACAATTGTAAGTTTCATAACTCATTCAATCATAATACTAACCGCTGTTAGTCTTTTAAAAATTTGGTTCATAATAGAATCAATAAAGGAATCTTAAAATCCCCTAAAAAGAAGAATGCTATATTGATTGATGAAGATCTATTTCCCCCTATGGCACCCATCAATGCAACCACCTGTGATTGAAAGACCTTCATTACCTTAAAAGCATAAGAAAGAAGAAGGAAATAAGCAAAGACTAAGCATGAGATCAAACCAGGGAGGGTGTATCATAAAGTGTGGATTCTTATAAAGGCAATAATGAGTAAGAATGATGTGAAGATTATGAAGAAAGTACCAATAAGATTCCAAAAGGTTCAATATGTTTCTTGAAAGCATGTTAAGCCTTAACCTAGATTCCAAAGAAATCAATGAAGATTCATCATACCTTCTATGGTGTTGCCAAGCAACTAATGGCATAGGGTTCAATATAAAAAGTTCCCTATTCCATTGATTAGAACTCAAAAGAGGAGGTTACAAAGACAAAGGGTTGTAGAAAGGTGAAAGAAAGAAACAGAGAATGAAGCTAAAGAAGAACTACCAAAATCTGAGTTTTGCAGGAAAGCTACTAAGGATGCTGGAAATATTGGTGGTAAGGATGATCTTTCATCTTTTACAAGTAGTTCTAATGGTGTTTCTCAAGAGAATTAGGAAGTTGAATCAATAGTGGAAGATACTTTTATAGTGGGAGGAATTTTAATTCCTTAGGAAGTTGAATCAATAGTGGAAGATACTTTTATAGTGGGAGGAATTTTAATTCCTTTTGGTTGTGTAAGTACTTCCATTACTCTTCCTTTTAGCTTTAAGTCAAAAAAAGCTAAAGAGGAGGATATGATTTAAATTGAAAGAAAAAAGGATGAAGAACAACACCTAGCACCTGTTGAAGAAGGAGGAGTAGCATTACCATTTAAGCTACCAATGCAAACAAACCAAAAAGGGTTATTTTGACGAACCTTTTGTGGAAATGACCAAACACAGCAGGCCTTTATAAGTATGGACTCATATGAATAGGAGGCTTGTGGCTAAGGTGCTAGTGGATAGTGGATCGAAAGTGAATGTACTACCACTCATAATATTATCAGCTTTAGAAAGGACAAAAGATGACCTAATTGCAACAGAAGTGTCCATGTTTGCATTCACAGGGAAAGTAACTAAAACACTTGGAGTTCTACTATTGAAATTATTGTCGGTAGTAAGACCTCCTTTTCAGTGTTCTTTATTGTTAATTCATGTACTAGTTATAATGTTTTACTAGGGAGAGATTGGATACATGTTAATTAGTGTGTACCATATTCCCTTCACTAATTTTTATTATTCTGGAAGGATGATGATGTAAAAGTTGCCTGGGCAGATAAACAATCTTTCTCTACTTGCAGTGACTCCATTGAGGCTAGATATTATGACATGAATTTTGGCCCAATCAAGTTCATAAAAAGGAGTAAGAAGGGAGATCCTAAATGTGTTTATGTGTCCAAGGAAAAGACTGTGCAACAAGGTAGAGCTCTCCTCAAACCTACAGTTATCTTGCCATACATGCTGATGTCTTAACCAATTATAAAAAAGATCCTATGATTAATTACACAATGAACAATTGGTGACAGCTGTAGCCGTAGTGTTCAAGATGTATGTATAACAAATTTTTAACAATTTAGAGTTAGAAGAGTTCCAGGATGTTAATGGAGCTGAGGTTATTTTTGAAGAAGAACCAACAAAGAAAGATGAAGAAATTCATCTTGATGATTTGAAAGAAGTATGTCCAAAGTTGGAGGATGTGAAGCCTTAATTATATGACCATATGGAGGAGATTAATCTTGGTACCCTAGAAAAGCCAAAGGTAACATATGTCAGTGCCTTGTTACCTAATGATTTGAAGGTAAGAATCACAGAAGTCCTAAATGAGTTTAAAGATTGTTTTGCATAGAGTTGCGAGGATATGCCAAGGTTAAGGAGGAGCTTAATGGAGCACCGCTTACCTATCAAAGCTGATTTTTTCCCATTTCAACAACTAGCTAGGAGGATGTTAAAAGAGATAGAGTTGAAGGTCAAAGAAGAGATTAGAAAGCTATTAAAAGTTAGTTTCATCAGGCCTATTAGGTGTGTCCAATTGTTATCCAATGTAGTTCCTATTATGAAAAAGAATGGAAAGTTGCATATATGTATGGATTTTAGGAACTTAAATGTTGTTACACCTAATTATATGCGTGTCATACCCATAGCAGACATATTGGTGGATGCTGCAACAAAAAAAAAATGAACTCCTTTCATTCATAAATGGCTTTTCAGGGTATAATAAAATATTAATTACTAAGGATGATATACAATAAAATAGCTTTTAGGTGTCTTGGGGCAATAAGAATTTTTGAATGGCTTGTCATGCCCTTTGGTTTAAAAAATGCAGGACCTAAATAATAAAGTGCAATGAATTTCATCTTTCATGATATGATAGGCCACCACATGGAGATTTACATTGATGATATTATGGCAAAGTCCAAGATGGCTAGGGATCATATAGAACACTTGAGGAAAAGTTTTCAAAGAATGAGGAAGCACAGCCTGAAGCTTAATCCATTGAAGTGTGCTTTTGGAGTCCAAACAGGAAATTTTTTAGGTTTCATTATGCACCATGGAGGGGTGGAAATGGACAAGAATAAGGCTATAGCTGTTATTGAAGCTAAGGCTCTACAAAACAAGAAAGATGTTTAAAGATTTTTAGGTCAACTAAACTATATGTTATTTCTAATCTAGTAAGAAAGACTAAAGAGTTTTCATATTTACTCAAATTAAAACAATTGGAAAAGTTGATATAGGAAGAGAGGCACCAAAATGCATTTAATAAGATAAAAGACTATCTCTCCAGGCCACCAGTGTTGATGCCTCTAAGAGAAAGTGTTCCCTTTAAATTATATATTTTTAGTTGCAAATGAATCAATAGGTTTCCTATTAGCTCAAAATAATCATGGAGGACATAAGCAAGCTATATATTATTTGAGTCAAAGTTTGTTACCTACAGCAATTAAATACTCTTTGATTGAAAAATTATGTTGGCTCTTTATTTTACATGTACCAAATTAAGACACTACCTAATTAAATCCAGGGTCAATGTGGTGTCTTACACTGATCTAATGAAATATATGTTGAACAGACCTTTGATAACTAGGAGGATTAGTATGTGGTCCCTAGCCCTAATCGAGTTCACACTAATTTAGTTTTCTCAAAAATATGTGAAAAGGCAGGTGTTAAACCATCCATCCCTAGAAGTTTAAGAAATAAAAGACCTAGAGTTACAGAATATGGTGTGGAGACTAACACTAAAGATTCAGTTGGAGCAAGAGTGGTGATCACTTCACTTACAGGGGAAAAAACTACTTTGTCATTCAAATTAAATTTTGAATGCACAAACAACCAAGCAGAATATAAAGGGCTTATGATTGGCTTAGAGATCCTACAAGAATTAAAAGCTAATAAGGTCCTAATAAGTGAAGACTCAAGCTTGTTCTAAGGTAATTATTAAGGGGAGTATAATTGTAATAGTTTGTTATTAGCTCCTTATTATATAGTAGCCATTCAAATTATTAATTCTTTTAAAGATGTGTCCTTCTTACATGTCCCCAGATAGACAAATTATGAAGTTGATGAGTACTCTATAATTAAAATAAGTAAAGAATTAAAACATAAAATGATTGTGATTGAAAAAAGAAGGCATCCATTAATCATAGAAAGAGGTATTACTGTTGATTCTTTGAAGGCATGAATTAATATGAAAGACGATTGGAGGAATGAGTTAGTAAAATACTTGGATTGCTCATGGAGGAGGACTCCATTCAAGATAATAATGAGAGCATAGAATTTTGTGTTTTTGGAAGGTGAATTATATAGAAAAGTGCCTCATACTACTAGATGCTATAGAAGTTGTGAAGCAAGTGCAATAAGATGTTTGCGGAGCCCATAAAGTCGAAATTAAGATGAGATGGCTGATAAGGAGACATGGCTATTATTAGCCATCAATCCTAAAAGACTGCATTAATTATGCTAAAGGGTGCCAACAGTGCTAAAAAATATGGAAACATTTAGTGGGTACTAGCTGTAGACCTTCATTAAGCGAGACATGAAGATAACCAAAATGGATCCCAAGACTAAAGAATAGAGTTTGGTTGATGATCATGAGGATAAGGTTAGTGATGGGAATAATGAGGAGGGGAGATGGAATTGATGAGGGCACTGAGATTGATGCAATGGTTAAAAGCTCTATCCCAGTTCAGTGTAAGAGAAGATGTGCATCTTCTTTACATACTACTAAGCTTATACCTACACTTGCTACTTCGAAAGTTTCTTTTATCTTTTCACTTCAGTGGATTTTGACTAGCTTCAACCTATATGACAAGAATGTGAAGAAGACTATCACTTTACTAACAACTACCATTTTTTAGCAGATGGGAACTATGAGGAAGCAATTGGATACTTTTAAAGAGTCACACTGATCTCTTACTGAGTCAGTCCAAGTATTGCAAGGTGATCTAGATTTTGGAACCACACCTTTATACTTATTTATCAAGGCTACTCATGATCCATCATCACCTCTACCTCAACCTTAGATCTTTTTACTCAAGTCTTCATATTACTCATGTTGATTATGGTTTGTTTTTTTACTCTTTGGCACATATTATTATTTCTAAGTTTTTGTTATGGCACATTTTGATTTAAAACGTAGATATTCCTTTCATCTATTGTGCCTTGAACTATGATTATGCATTTTTATTATGTATTTGTTTACTACTAGTTATTATTTATTGCTTTTAAGTGTTGTATTTTATTAATCCAGAGGGAGAAAGTTCCTATTATTTGGTTATTGTTTATTTCATTGTTGATTATTTAATCATTGATTATTACTTTTTCTTTTTGATTTTGACAAAAAAGGGGAATATATATTAAGGGAGAATATTGGTTTGGTTTGAATTGTTTGACTTTGATTAAGTTCTTTTACGCTTGCTTGAGTTTGCTTAATTGAACTTAGTTTTGTCATCATAAAAAATGGGTAGATTATTGTTCTCCATACACATTTTGATAATACCAAAACTTGATTTAATTAAGCTAAATTATTTGTTCCAAATATAGATCTATATAAGAAGTATAATTTATATATAATTATTGTTCACAAGGTGTAACGAGCATCATTATATGCTTATCCGCATTACAACCCAATTACTTGGATATGTTCTTGAAGCTTATAGGGCTTCACGGTCTTTAAGAATTTCTTAGTGCCTTTACAAAGATATCATCTTCATCATATGAACCACGTTACTAGCCTAGTCAATTAAGCAATAAAGACTTCATAGGCATTACTCTTGGTTCACAACCATTACCTAAATCAAGAAAGAAGAAAGAAGAAAATTTCACTCATTACTATTCTTTGCAAGCTTTAACAAATCCATAATGGGCGTTACCCATTAGTAACAACCGTTACTACTAAAGAACAAAGAAAGGAACAGAGTTTCAATCACCATTGTGATTAACCTTCACAACCGTTATCATTGGAGCATAATGACAATGACCTATTATTCACAAGCATTACTTATCATTATTAGGCAAAATCAAAAAAGATTTTTAGCTATTGGAAAGATGACAAAAGTGGTTAAAACTTAATTTAAAGGCCCAACAACCATATTTTTCAAGAACTCATGTATATGGGAAGGTTCAAAATGAAGAAGAAGAGACTTTTATGCTATTCCAAATGATAATAACTCATTTTTAACTTCTGACTCTTCATTGATATAAATACTTTATTTTAGAACATGCTGTCAATTCAGATTCTTAAGTGTTCTTTGAGAGGTAGCTTGTGTGCTCAATTGTACTCTTTTTACTAGATTGTACAGAGTCTTGTGTGACTTAAATACTCAAAATCTCTTATAATCTTGAGTGTATTAGGTGAAATCCCATATAACTATGGTAAAAGGGGCAATCCCATATTACTACATATGTAAAGGGGGCAATCCCATATTACTACATGTGTAAAGTTTTGGGTGCAATCCTAAATCACAAGTGGAACCCCAAATCAATTAATTTAGGAGAAGTAGATATAAAAGACAGAGATTAACTCCAAATCACTATAAAATTGGCTAAGCCTTCTCTATAGCTTTTTTATTTGTATTAATTGCATTTTTATTATTTATAATTACACATAGGGTGATAATTTGCATTAGAAACTTTAAATTCCTATTCACCCCCTTTGGGAATTGCCACACTAGAGTTTAAAAGAATTGAAAACTTTACTAAAAAGGATAAAACAATATGAAAAAGGGCTAGGATTCCTATCATTTTTTTTATCTCCCTATGCCTAATACACTTTCATTTGGTCTAAAGCTTATATAATCTCCAGATCTAGAAGTGCTTTCTCCTAATGCCACACAGTGCCCTCTTTCAATACCTTTACTACCATTATCCTAACTGACTCATAATGAAATCTCTTCCATTCAATCATCAGGCTAAAGATGTTCTAAAACCTAAAAGAAATCCTAATAGAAGTGGTCAAGCCTCTACTAATAAAAGAGTCTATGAGGCCTCATTCGAGCACCGATCCAATCCACTAAGTGGGATCAAAATGCTCATTTGGGAAAAGTTTTAAAATAGAACCCTCGAGTTCAGATTGATTGATTTTGGAGAATTGACTTAGATTCGCCACCTTAATTTTATTTTATTTTAGGAAAAATATTAAGGAAAAACCTAAATTAAATGATTTCAATTTTATCCCAATAGAAAAAAGTGCACTAGTCCTCAATTACCAAAGAGGATTTAGGGACTAGGTCTTTAGTTTATTTAGAAAAAGATTAGTTTGGCAAATTTAATACAAAATGACTTAAAATAAATTTCATGAATAGTTTACATAATGTATGAACAATCAAAGTATGCATGATCCATTCATCCATTTATTCATTCATTTAAAATAAAAAAAGCAATAAATTAAATAAACATAAATTAAACTTTACATGAAAAATCCAAAAAATAAGGAACTTTAGCCTTTATGAGTTTTAGGGAAGTCACACATTCCCCAAACTAAATCCTAAATCAATATAATAAAGAATAGAACAAAATCCTAGTCTATTTGAAGAAGGTGAAAAGGGGGAAGATTGTTGTTTATTTTAGTTGGATTTGATGCTTGAAACAAGCATGCCTACATATCCCTTCGAATGGGGATCAAAATCAACATAGTTCACCTTTCTTACGAAAGGGGTTTGTCCAACCTAGGCCTTTTATCATGTTTCAGTTCATTGATTAAAAGGAGGGTCGATTAATTGATTGATTAAACCAAATTGATTACCTAGTTGTTAATTAGATCAGATTTTAATTAACAAGCAAATTTATCAATTCAATTGATTATCAATTTGTTAACTAGGTTAGATTCTAATTAATATGCATCAATTAAAATGACTAACTAAAGAGAATGGGACAGAAGGGAAAAGGATCACAAAAGGAAATGCTAAGAGAGGAAATAAAAAAAAAAAAAAGTAAGCAAAATAAAAGAAATAGAAAAAAGAAAAAGAAAAGAAAATAAGAAAACAAGAAAAAAGAAAATAAAGAGCTAAAGAAAAATACCTTGCAAGGATGAGGCTTGGGAATGTAGAGCAGATGGAGTGGGCAACCAAATTACAATTCCACCTTCTCAGCTAGGTGGAACGATACCCCTTGAATAGTGACTTAGAGAGCGTTGTTAGGAAACTTCCTCAAACTAACTTAAGGAGAGCAACCTCGAAACGATGATCCAAACAAAATAAAACCTTAAATTGAAGTGCTCATTCCTTTCAGATAAAGCTAAAAAATATTGCTTGCTTTGAGGTCGAAAGGTTTGATCAAGCAATGTTAAGTGTGCCAATGAGCTAAGGGGTTAGTTTATATAGGCCAAAGGCTAAAGGTGAAAAAGCTAAATTTTCGATGTGGGATCACAAAACAAAGCAGTGACCATACATAGGCCCTACGGTGCCACATCTAGCCCGTGCGATCATCAAATAGCAACCACACATGCCTATGCGGTCACAGCATGGGTCTATGCGGTTATGGGCCTTGAGTCTGTATTTTGGCCTATTTTCGTCCATTCTCGCTCGTTTCTTGTCCATTTTTCATGATTTCAATTGCATTGTGTTCATTATTTAGTCTTCGATGATTTGAAAGTGATCTAGAAGTCAAAACAATAGGTTTTGCTTCCCGGGTCTCCATTGTTTTATTTTTTGATTTTGATAATTTTGGCTTCTAGAGGTCTGTTTACTAAGCCTAAGTGCTAGAGGGTACAAAGTTAAGAAAATCCATTTTTTCGACGAAGCACTACCCCTTTGACCCCTGCTCACTAACCTGTTAGCAGGACCACTGTATCGGCTTTATGTAGCACACTAATCCTAACAGGTATCAAGCTACAATCGAATAATAAAGATGCAAAATTAAGAGTTCACAAGATCCAGCTGACAAATCCCTTTACCTTAGTCAACACCTAATAGATCTTGTAGATCCACAGCCTAAAATCCCTTCGTAGGGTCTTTCAAACAATCAAAATCATATAAGACTCTGTTGGGGACATAAAATTGGTCTTGCAATTGAGCCCTAGAATTGAAATTGAGGGACCCAACATGAATTCTAATGTTTAAGAGCCCACTTATAATTAAAATTAAAATTAAAAGCCATAATTCTATGGAATTATAGTACAACTAAAAAGACTTTTTATAATTCTTAACCCAAACATTAACAATTACATTTCTAAAAAGATCAACATAAAAAAAAAACCATATGTAAAAAAGAAAATGCATCACTCACTCACTCTCTTTCTCTCTCTAACTTTTTTTAGCTTTTTATTATTGAGCTTTGTTCTATCTACTCTTTCTGTCCTTCTTCCATTCGTCGAATTCATCAACCACCACCACCATTCACAGAATTTAGGCGAATCTAAGAGTTTAGCACTTGGAACTTTTGAATTCATTATTTCTCTCTCTAGCATCTATCATATTCATCAAAAGCTAGAGGTGTATAGTAAAGTCCTTAGGAAAATCCAAGAATTTATTTATTAAATTGGAGAATTTTCCTAGCTCTGATGATTAATCTTGGCTTCATTTCAATCAAATGCCCACAAGTTTTTTTTTATTTTATTTTAACCTAAATTTTGATCTTTTTATTTACTTGTTTTTTAGAAAATATTGATTGATTTTTTTATTTTTGAAACATAAGGAAACATTAGAAAGAATATATGCATATATCATTATCACTTGGAATCTTTTAATTGGTGTAATCTTAAAAATTTTAAGAAATTTCAGTTCCTAAATACAATTCTCTGTATGATCTAAATGTTGGAACTGCAATTCCAACTTAGTTATAATTCTAGCAGAATTCGAATTGGAATTCTAAATTAAATTCCAATTCTACAATTAAAAAAAAAAAAGACCTTTAAATGGTGGCCAAACATTCATAAGCATCATACAAAATGATTTTTATTCATTTATGAAAAGATATTAAGTTTTAGACAAATAAAAGATGTATTAAGGCTTCTAGCTAGAGAATAAATTAGTAAAAAGTAAAAGAAATAAAAATCCAATAAAATCCATGGCAAGTTAAAGAATTTGAGCTCCTTGACCAAGCCTAAAGTTTCACTTACCTTGGATCTTTGAAGGAAGTACGAGTTTGAAAGTAAATCTAAGATAAACTAACTAGATCTAAGCTAATTTCTTTTTTTTTAGGTTTTCTTTCTTCTCTTTAATCTCTACATGAAGTGCAAAGTACTTCACTTTTGCCAGAAGGTATGCTTTTTGCAAAAAAGGTGAGACTTTCTTTTTTGCTAGTCCTCAGCTCTTGTATTTATAGATAATAAGCTCTAACACCCATTGGTGTTTGTATAGATTAGGCCTTAAAAGTGACATTCTTTATTAACCAACGATATGGATAAAATTTGGAAGCTTGAACCTTAGAGTGGGTCTTCAAGGAGGAGAATTTTCAATAAGTGTGGAAAGAAAGTGTTGGAAATCACCACAATCAATATGGAAATATTAACACCCATTAATCATAATCTTGAAAAGCATTGGACATCCTGTTAAAGATTACGTGGCAATACTCCTAGTAGGTGAATATGAGTTTTAAATTATAATGTAATCCATCAACCTATATATAGTAAACTAAGTAAATGTAGTACAATAATAATAGATAGATAGAGAGTAAGAAATTCTTAGCAAATTTTATTGTGGTTCAGAGAAAACTCTTCTCCTATGTCTACTTCTCTGAAATCCCCAATTTAAGGTTCCATTATTTAGGGTTTGTGGCCAATAGCTCTTGCACCCTTCATTGATATAGGATTTCACCCTTATAGACTAGATTTTCGAGATTGCACTCAAACACTCAACCAACTGTGAGGTCTTGGCCAAGCACTAGTCTGATCCACTAAAGGGAATCAAAATACTCATTTAGGAAAGAACTCACGAGAAATCCCTCGGGCTTATCTTCAATAAATTTGATGTTTCTTAGAGTCGTCACCTTAATTTATTTTTATTTGGGAAAATAGAAGGAAAAAATTCTTTTAACTCAAATTATTACTCAAAGGAAAAAAGATCACTAGCCTCGAAACTAAAGAGGATTCGGGGACTAGATTTTTTGTTTAATTTAACAAAATAAGTTTGGCCAAGTAATATAAAAGTAACTTAAAATATATTTCATGAACAATTTAAAATGCATGAACAGTTTATAATATGCATGATCATTCAATCCATAAAGTTTATACACAATTAGAATTCGAAATAAAAGAGAGTTAATATTACAATGAAATCTCAAACTTATGGGATACCTCCTCTAGCCCTTATGGGTTCTAAGGAAGTCACATATTCTCTAAACCAAGCCTAATAATGAAGTAAAGGAAAGCAAAATAAAAGCAAGTGAAGAAGGTGATAGGGGGAGAGTTGGTTTGTTTTAATTGGATTCAATGCTTGAACCAAGCATGCCTACATATCCCTTTAAATGGGAATCAAAACTGACGCAATTCTCCTTTTTTGCGAAGGAGTTATTTTAACATTGCCACTTTATCATGTTTTGATTTATTGATTAAGAGAGCATTGAGTTAATTAATTAACTTAATTGACTACTAAGTTGATTAGCTAGCAACCTAGATGAATCAATTTAATTAACTAGCTAAAAGAGGAAAGGAAATTTAAACAAAAGAAAATTAAAGGAAAAGAAGCTTACCTTGGAAGGTGCAGCGGCTTGCTTCAAATGGCGGGTAGAAGCTAACCTTGGATGGCGTGGCGACTCGCTTTGGATGGTAGGCAATAGCTAGTCTCAAATGGTGAACATGAGCCTTGAGCAATAGACTTGCCCTGAATAGGCGGGCAGAAAGCCTTTAACTAGTTGGGTATGAATCAAGGAGAAACCTCCCAACATGAGCCTTGAGCAAAACTTGCCTCAAACAAGCAGGTGGAAAGCCTTTAACTAGTTGAGTAGGAATTAAGGAGAAACTCCCAACTTGCTTTGTGAACCAAGGAGCAAATACAAAATGGTTTACTTGAAATTAATGCTATTCAAGCTTTGAAAGTTGGTGATTTGTAGTGTGAAAAGGTCCTCTATATATAAAATGAGGATTGGAACATAGAATGCATCAAATTTCAATGTGGGACAACAAAAAAGGAGTTTTCACTGGAGTTACCACACAGGGCTCTGCAGCACTTCTATAGCCTCTGTAGCCTATGCAGCGCTGTAGGAGGCTTTGCTGCAGCCACATAGCCTTGTGCGGCAGCCTGCTCTATTTCACTAATTCTACCCGTTTTAGCCCATTTCTCATCTATTTTTTGCGATTCCAATTGCGTTGTATTCATTACTCAATCTTGAATGATTTGAAAGGGTTCAAATGTCAATAAGGGATGTTTTGATTTTCCTAATTTTCCCATTTTAAGAGTTTTCAACTTCTGGAGATTTGTTTACTGAGCTTAAGTGCTTCTAAAGTTCAAACGCATGCTGAAGGGTGCTAAATTTAGGGTTCACACCAATTATAAAGGAGTAAAAGAGTTAGTGCGTAATAGATTTTCAAGAATGAATGCAAAGGATTTTATAATGAATGCTAGGTTTTCTAAAATAAAGCAAGAGCAATTTGAAGTTTTGGAGCTTAAATTTCACTTGAGTGAACTTGATATCTCTTAGTCTTTGCTTAAAAACTTCATCCATATATAGATCTTTAAATTTCATTAAAAAATATGGTTGTTCTGTAGTGAAAATGACAAATATTTGCTCTTATGCCATCTTTAATGACTAAAAATCTTTGCATATTTTGCTTAAAAATGACAAATAATGCCTCATAAATGTATTGTTACGGTCATTACTAGTTAGCTGTAATGATGGTAACATTAGGCTTTGTCCAATTCCATCATTTTATCCTTCCTATGGTAACAGTTGCTACTAAACAGTAACTTCCATTATTATAAGACTGGTAATGCCTATGAAGGAGTGGTAATGCTTGTGAATTTTATCTCTATCCTAAATTTTTGATTTTTGATTTAAGTGTAATAGGGGTGACAAAGAATAACACTCGTTATGTTCATCAAGCTGCAAACACTTGGAAACAACAATCATATAACATTGAAATTAAATTTACCAAGTTTTGGTACCATTAGAAGATGCATAGGGACAACAAATCCTTTTGGGCTAGACTAACGACATTGACTCTATGATAAATGGTATAGGAAATTCTTCATCTGTTATTGCCTATTTTGTGCATTTTCTGCTTGGTGCTGATGAAGCTTCCATGGCATTGCTTCTATTAGCATCTCTCTATTCTTCTCTAATGGTGTTGGCTCTCAAGCCAACAGGTGATTTTCTTTTCACACAAAAACTCGTCTCCTTTGGGCAATTTAAGCTATTTTTCACACTAATTGAAAATTGATTGATTTGGAATTTATTATACTAAACTAAGTATTTGTATAACTAAATACTATCTTCTAAACATAAATATAAAGAAAATAAAGGAAAATATATCAAAATAAATCTATATAGTTTATGTATATCAATATGCAACAAAGTTAACTTATGATAAGATATGGTAAAAAATATATAAATATTTTACTGGTTCAAATAAAATATTGATATATTATAGTTTGATATATTAGGTCAGACTCAGACTTATTATGTCATGACCCATCTTTAGAGTCCTGAAGGTCCTAGGACATAGGTAGCCATAGTGGCACTAACCACTCATAGAACCCATTAGCACTAGCAAAAGAAATACAAATAGGTAGCATAACAACTGCAACTACACTACCACTACCCTACATGCCCAAGATATCAACATGTAAGATAAATAACACTTCCAAATCCAACCTTTTTTTTCACTACCTTTAATTAATAACGCAATTCCCCATACGCATCAAATAATTCATCTATACATATAATCAATATTTACATATAAGCATATATTAAGCTTATGACTTGGTTCATTGTTATATAAACATAAATATCTTTAATACAATAAAATGTCATTAGTTATATGGTTAATATTATTACTGAACATGTACTAAGTCTACAAGTCTGTAACACCTATAAAGCTTTCTAGAGTATTATATATAAATATATCCATATACATCAAAATGAAATTTAATTGATCAAAATCCCCAAGGAAGAAAGAATCTTGAAGGATCAACTTATATGTTTATTACTTCCTTGTCTCAGTTTAGAATCATAGTTCTAACATATATATGCAAACATTGATAAATGGAAGAGGTGAGCTTTCTAGAAAATGTATAGTGAGTAAAAAATATACTATCTTATTTGTAAGGTTAAGTGTTTCAAGGCTAGCTTACAAAAATAGTGTTTACATGTACTTGGCTTATAGTTATAAAACACCATACATAGAAATCCTTTTATTAAAATATATAGTATACATATATTAATCTTATAACTATAAAACATAGTACAGAAAAATCTTATTATCAAAATAATATAGGATACATATATAGATTTTAGTAACCAATGAATCTTAAACAAATGGGTCTTAAATCCAATTTAGCTCATAAAATATATAGGTCTCAATAGTAAATGAAAAGCAATATATATACTTCATAATATTAACTTATCAAGTAACAATGGTGCTCATAATAAAGATATCAAATTTTAGCCTAGAACAAAAATCAACTCGTAATCTCATAATATAAGAATAGAAGCATTAATGTATACTCTCTTTATAATCTCGTAATCTCATGATTTTGTAATATGAAAGACATTGCTTATGATACCATTGTGCAGGAGTAATAAGGTCCCATAGTTAGGACACCAATTCTCTTGTTAGCTAGAGTTTGAATATTATACCCTATCAGAGGGGTACAGTTTGCACACATATGATATTTTACCCTACCCCACATCAGTGGAGGGAATTTCTATTCATAAATTGATGGTGTCTCATAATCAAATAAATAATACTTGTATGATCCAAAGAACAAATTATAATAACAATGAAGAATTAAGGTTTTAATTATCTTACAGTCAAGTGAAAGTATTACCAATAAATAATTAAACAAATTATAGAGTTTTCATGATTCATAAGTACTTATGATAGTATTTGCTCATGAACATAACACCTTGAACTAATGCACTTCTTCACTCTTCACACTTCTTTATAATATTAATTGACCATACATACCTTGATCTTTCTCTTTCCTCATTTCACTTCTAAGAGGTACATGTATCAAACTTTTGTAAAACAATTTAATTAATGACTTAAAACTTTAGCTCATAACTTATTATCTTTCTCGATTATACCTCTAACCCTATATTAAAGCTGAAATTACTCTATTCAATCTTTGTTACTAAATTACATCATTAGGTTTGTTTCCTATCAATCTCAATCTAAAACAACTTCAATCCATCATAATCATTCTCCATTTTTTTTCATCGCTTCTATGAATCACATGTTATCACTTCACAAAAGAGAACTCATTCAATCTCCTAATTTTAATCACTGAGCCAATAAGCTAAGCATAATCTTTTACACTAACTATACCATTTACAATATCTATCTAACTCATTTTCATCAACACTTATTGTTTTATTTCCAAATGTTCTTGTGCTTGCATTATAATAACTTTAATTTTACTTATCCAAATGACTTGATTCATTTTCCTACTTAAAATATGCATTAGAAATTACAATATATCTAATTAGCTCAAATTATTTATCATGCATTTTATAGTGGCTTTTCAAAACTTGTCTAATTTCTATATAAGAATAGACTTATTACCTTCAACAATCTTAACTATATCTCAAAACGCACTTGTCCAAATACAAAAATAATTTACAAACAGTCATTTAATATATAGATGAACATTTCTTAAGTTTTATACTTTGTATAATTTAGTCTTTAAAGTCATCAAAATGAATGGATAATCTCGGACTACCATATTGCTAGACATTTTGAGTAGTCTGCTTTAAGCTAACCATTTACCATACTAAATCATATCCTTTTAATCTAAAATTATTAGGATACCTATATAACATATATGTTGATTCATCTTTCAAATTTCATATAAAACAAAGCTTATTTATCCCTTTAATAAATTTAATTATAGTAGCTACATAATTTTGCCCTGCACAAAAATCCTATTTAGCATCTTGTATTCTTAAGTCTATTTATCCTGTCAAATAAACTCCCAATGATCTAAAATTTGCAACCAAATTGATGAGACATATATCTTTAATTTTCATGCTTTATACTTTTCTTAATTCCTTGTTTAGGACCACAAAATAATCTCGAATTTGGGCCACACATGAACCTTACCCAACAAAGGAAGGCACAAGGTTTGGGCACTCTTATATTACATTGTAACAATCATTTAGCTATCATCCTATCTTTGGGCTATCACATCTATCCATATCCATACCTATGATGCTTGCGATGATACCTCTGCATAGAAATTAGATTATGGAAGGCAAAAGCATTATATAGAGCTCCTGCCTTTTCCTTCCAGTGTTTTAAAGAGCTAAATCTCTATCTTTTAAAAGAACCCATGGACAAGAATCCCTCCATGTTTGATGCTCTTATTGATGAAGTTCTTAGCACTTCCTTTCCCTTCACTTAAATCACCCAACAATATCAAATCGTCGAATAAAAAAGTATGCTCTCGCATCCAATAGAGGTATTCTCGTATCCGACATAATCTTTTAGGGCCTCACGAAATCTTTGTGTTAATTGATTAGTTCGATATGAAACTTGGCTCGGCCTTTGACTTTAGGCTCTTTTTTTGTTTCACTATGTCTTTTATGGTTGACCTGTTAATTATGTCCCTCCTAATGGAGGATTGCCTCTTTATTTGTCTCTTTGATAGATGAAGTCTTTATCCATGACAAGCATATAAAGTACTAAACAACCCGAAGAGTGGGCTTCCTAATGCAAAACTCTATTCCTTAGGTTCAGAGGGTCAATATGTTTATAGGAAGAGCCTTATGTCGTAGGCATTTGTCCAGTGGATAAGAAAAGATCTTCCTTTAGGTCTGGAGGAGTAGGCATCACCCTAGTTAATCATTCAAAATGAAGCTAAGTCGTGTCATGTCCTTCACTCCTCTCTATGTTATGCTTCTCCTGTCCTTCTTTCCTTTTCTTAGGACTTACTAGCACACTCTTTATTACTTTCATGCTTGATGGCTTTTAATGAACTAATGATAAAGATCCCTAGCTTCCTGCATAGCTACTATTCAATCTAGCCCTGAGCTTCTACTTGATGTCATAGCAGGCATTTAGTCTTCAGGTTCAGATTGCATCAAAAAAAGACCTTTACTCGGATAGCCTCTTCTCAATACTCAATTGCTGGGTTTTTTGGTTCCTACCTGAGCAGTTGTTTAAAAGAGAGATAGTTAAATCTTTTATATCAAAGTGATGTTCCAAGGCAAAGAACTGATATAGATAGTCATTTTGGCTTCTTGCACAGCTAGACTTTTAGTTTCCTTTATTGATCCATGGAATAGAGGTTACTTCCCTGACTAAATTCCTTTTAATTTTAAAAAGGTCTTTCCCTGCCTACTTCTTGGCCACAACCACAGCTACAGCTAGTAGTATTTAAAGGGTCCTTTCATCACATTCTTTGCCACTAAAGAGTCTGATCCATCTCCTATCCTTCTTAGAAATGTAGTGGAACTAATGGTTGGCCTAGCTAGCTCTTTATACTAATTAAACTAGAAGTGAAAGTCAAGTTCTTTGAGTTGAATAATGATGACTGGACACACCGAAACTCTTCCTCTCTAACAAGGGATGGGGTCACTGACTCAATTAAATTTCTTTAAGGTTGGGAGATACTCTAATAGCTGAAGGGCGATCCTTTTCATCTCTAACTCAAATGTTCAAGCTAATGTAATGGTTGTTTCTGATAGTTGGAGTTGCCTTGATGTTAGAAAGGTTTCTAGTTTAGAAGGTGCGATAGAATGGATATTCTCTTGCTCGTGTCTTGGCCATAGCTACTACTACTACTTATAGCCATAAGAAGAGCTTATAGTCTCAGAGTTACTCATCCGAATTAACTTTTCTCTGAGTTTCTTTCTATTTATGGGATAGGCTTACTAATGAGATAGACTAGGTACAAACTCAAGCTTGCCATTTAGAGGACTTTCTCCTGTCCTGCGCATTTCAACATCTTTTAATCAATAGTCCCCTTTATTATATCCACCATGAAATATAGCTTGACAGTAGTCAAACCTAATTCATTTCTTTTACATGTTCAATCAAGGAAGTCAAAAATCAATTGATAAAAATTGCTTAAAAACATAGAAGGTGTTGATGACTAATTTAAGCTTTTGCTACCTATTCAATCACGTGGCTATTATCTTGTTCCACTTTCATTTTCTGTTGCTATTGTATAGGGATATTTTATGTTAGTGCTTTGATTTATTTAGTTATGACTTGATTTCATGAATTACATGTCTTCTATTTCTAAGGGCCATATGTCTCTATAAGGTCCATGTGTTTAAGTTTCTGTTGTGAATAACAAAATCCATTTTTTTCAGTTCACGAGCATACTACGGGCACTGATAGCCACGTGCATTTCCTGTATCCTAGTGCTAGTCACGTGCCCTCGGGTTCGGAGCGTGACAATTAGTCTACCAAATTAGTCTATAACTAATTAGTAATATATAATACGGTAGTCTATAACTAATTAGTCTACCAAATTGGTCCAAATTTATATTTCCAATAGTAAATAGGATTTTGAAATTTTTGGCTAAATTTATGTTGTATTAGGAGAGCAAATACTATACCAAATTTATATAGTATTAGGATTAAACAAAAGTAATAAAATTAATCTATAACTTAAATTTTTTTTTCTATAATACAGTATATGTAATACCGTATTAGTCTACCAAATTAGTCTATAACTAATTAGTAATATATAATACGGTAGTCTATAACTGATTAGTCTACGAAATTAGTCCAAATTTATATTTCCAACAGTAAATAGGATTTTAAAATTTTTTGCTAAGTTTATGTTGTATTAGGAGAGAAAATGCTATACCAAATTTATGTAGTATTAGGATTAAACAAAAGTAATAAAATTGGTCTATAACTTTTTTTTTTTTCATATGATACGGTATAACTTAATTTTTTTTTTATATAATATGGTAGTTTAATATTTTTTACCAATTAATTTTTTCATTCTCCCTTCTCATCCTCCCTCTCTCTTTTTCCCTTTGTTTGGATGGGGTGTAGGGAAGGATAATTAATGGAAGGGTAGGGATGGGAATGGAAGGAGAAAGAAAGGGAAGTGTATGTGATAACCTTACCCTTATTTGAGAGAGGAATGAGGGAGGAGGAGTAATTAATGGAATGATACATTTTAAAATTATAAGAATAATCTTATAATTTGTATATTTAAAATAAAAGAATAACATTATTTTAATACATTCACCATGTTAAAAATTTTACTAATATTCATTCACGCTTATATAATTTAAATAATTCATATATCTATATATTACTTTTTTTTTTTTTGTATAAGCATAAATTATAAACAAATTTAGTACCAAAATAATCTTATAACTTAAAAATAATATAAAATAAACACATATACTTAAAAAATAGTAATATTGTTCTATACATTTAACATGTCAAAAGCATTTATATGTATGTACTTATATAGATTATAAATAATTCATATATTTATATATTGCTAATTAGGGTCATAAATATAATTAAATTTTATCTACCCCTCTCTACTCTCCAAATTGGATAGTAGCAAATTTTGGGTGTTGATGTGTAAGGAAGGGTAAGCCTTACCCTTCCTTTCCATTACTTACACTCCTAAAATTTTGTTACATTCCTCCCAAACAAGGGTACAAGGGTATCCTTCCATTACTTACACCTCCCTCCCCTTCCCTTCACCCCATCCAAACAAGGCATTTGTCGCCCTTGCACCCTAATCTCTCTCTATCAATATATTTTCTTTTTCCACTCTCATTATTCTCTCTCTCTTGCGATCTGTGTAGGTACAATATTTATTTAGGTTAATTTTTTTTCACTCCTATTATATTTCATCTCTGTTTAACATTTATGATATGATTTATTTTCCAATCAAATATTTAATTAAAGATCTTGCTCTCAAATTGATGTTTTTAGGTTTCTTTTTCTGTTTTGATTTCTCTTCCTTATGGCAATTCAGGTAATTTCTTTTTCTGTCTTATTATATGTCTGATTTCAATTTTCTCCGTTGTTTGCTAAATTGGGGTTTTTGTTTCATGTAATCTATGTTCCTACTAATTACTTGATATATATTTAAATTTATTGGGGTTTTAATTAAATAGATGATTTTGATTTTGATAAACAAAAAAATAAATAAATCCATGTGTATGTGCAATATATATACTGATGTGTATATACGCAGCAGTTTATATATACTGCTTCTTTTCTTGAAAGTTTAATTTTTTTTGTGAACTATAAACAAACTTATATGGTTCATTCATTTTCAATAAAATGCTAAATTAAAGAAGATGGGATGGAGATCAAAACCTGAGAAAAAAATGAAAATATATCTATATATACTGCTGTATATACATTAGTCTTGTATATATACAAGACTGCTGTATATACAGCAGTATATACAAATATAGATTGCTGTGTATATACTGCTGCATATACAGCAGTATATATATATGTATATACTCCTGTATATATAGCAGTATATACATATATATATATATATACTGTTGTATATGCAGCAGTGTATATACATATGCATACACTGATGCATATGTAGTATATACTGCTGTACTTGTATATATACAAGACTGCTATATATACAGCAGTATATACAAATATAGACTGCTGTATATATACTGCTGCATATACAGCAGTATATATATATGTATATACTGTTGTATATACTGCAGTATATACATATATGTATATACTGTTGTGTATGCAGCAGTGTATATACATATGCATACACTACTGCATATGCAGTATATACTGATGTACATATATGTATATACTACTGCATATACATTTGACTTTATTATTGCTTTCTTTAAAATATTATCAATGCTTTTATTTTATTTTTTTTAAGATATTTCTTGAAAGTTTAATTTTTTTGTGAACTATAAACAAATGTGTTAGTCCTTAAGCGGCATATAGATTTCTTTGTTCAGTTTGTGAACAACTTTATGACTCAATTATTATAAGAAAGCTAGAATGCTTTTGTTGAGCTATTTGCTTCAAGCATGGATTGTTCCTTCTTGTGCACGTGACAATTGATATGATGTTTGAATTCTTGCATTATGCATTTATGCTTTTGTAGTTTTAAGAAAAACAAAGGTTTAAATTTCATTTTATTCATATCCAGAATATACAGCAGTGTGTGTGCGTGTATATATATATATATGTATATATATATATATATATATATATATATATATATATATATATATATATATATATATATATTAATCAAAATTCAGATTATCATAAAATAAGAAAGCTTGGGTACTTAAACAAGTAGGCAAATGCTTGAGAATTTTCAAGCACATTTTATTTGAGGATAATTTTCACAAATATAAATCACTTGCTAAATTGAAAGCGAATGTGGATCCCAGAACAATCAAAGAAGAATGGGAGGAACTTGCTCCTAGATGATATTCAGAGAAGTGGCAGGTAACTACAATGTTAATTTGCGTTTACTATTTGTAATCCTTTTTGTTCCATGTTATTTTTTTCTTTATTATATGTTTTATTTAACAAAATATTTTTATGAATATAGAAAAAATCTGAAAATGGTAGAAAAAGCCGAGCATAAATGAAGATGCCTCACACCTCTGGAACAATATCATTTGCTCGAATGGCTGAAAAAGAGGTAATTATTTTTTCATTAATTTAGTATTTTCTTATTAGTTTTTTAGCATGTTTAACATATTTTATTAATTGTGCATTATTTTTTTATAGCGTAAAATAACTGGAAAAATATCTAGTAGAGCAAGCATTTATGTAAAATATCACAAGCATAAGGATGGAACACCGGTATCTAATGAAGCAAGTTCAATTCTAGCAAGTTTTTTTTTTTTTTTTTTTGTTTACTCTATTAAGTGTGTTATTTTTTTATTAGTAGAATGTTCATACAATTTTTTTTTCTATTATTTTATACAACAAAAGATTGAGAAAATTCAGAGTGCAAATGGAGAGGATGAAAATTCTCATTAGATTGAAGGAGATGCTTTGAGTCAAGTTCTTGGAGATGATAAAAATAGACGTGTTCGTGGCATGGGTTTTGCTGTTACACCCACAATGTTTAAGAAAACGAATATGGATATGGTACATGATCATGAACAAACTAGAGAGAAAAATATGCAACTTCAGGTCAATTTGCTACTCTAAAAAATGAGAATGATCAGCTTAAGGAAAAATATGCAAATTTAAATAATGAAGTTGAAGCTCTTAAAGAGAAACTTAATTTATTAATTAGATAGATGTTGTCAATTCAAGTTAATTTTTTATTTGTTTTTTAGGATTAGTAAGTTTAAACTGCAGTTTTTATATTAATAAATTTTGTTATTTCTTTTATCATAATTGTGAGTTTTTATAATTTTATTGTTCCAAATAATTACATAGTATTTTTTTATTTATAGAATAATTTTTTTCATATATATATATATATATATATATATATATATATATATATATATATATATATATATATATATATATAACAAAACATTTAAATGACATTTGCCAAATATCATTATCATTCCTTTAATCAATATTAGATAAATGTCGCAATAGTTCTCCTTTAGTGTCATTTACAAATGTCATAATAAATTTATTAACATTAGTTATTGAGTTTTCTAATAACACTAAAAAAAAAAATTAAACAACTAAAATAAAGTGTTGCAATAAAATTTTTAACCAATACATTTTAAAATCTTTAATAACATTTGGCAAGTATAAGAAAAATATTTTTTAATGACATTATTTATATGTTGCAACAATTTAATATAGAGTATTTGATAATTAGTTTCTTATAACAATTAATAAATGTCACTATAGTGATTTATAGCAATAATATAAAAATGTCACAATAATCAACTACAAATGTTGTAATAGACAAATACTAACGAAATCGACAAACGTTGGTTTAATATTAAATAACACAGGAATACGTTACATTTGACCAACATTTGTAAAAAATGTTGGTATAGATCTATAGCAATATTTTATTGATTTTTAGTAACATTTCACAAATATCAGAATAAATCATTTTTGTTCTATATTTATTTTTTATTAATTTATATATATATATATATATATATATATATATATATATATATATATATATATATATATATATATATATATGAAAAAAATTATTCTAGAAATAAAAAAAAACTATGTAATTATTTGGAACAGTAAAATTATAAAAACTCACAATTATAATAAAAGAAATAACAAAATTTATTAATATAAAAACTACAATTTAAACCTACTAATTCTAAAAAGCAAATAAAAAATTAACTTGAATTGGCATCATCTATCTAATTAATAAATTAAGTTTCTCTTTGAGGGTTTCAATTTCATTGTTTAAATTTGCATACTTTTCCTTAAGCTGATCATTCTCATTTTTTAGAGTAGCAAATTGATCTTGAAGTTGCGTATTTTTCTCTCTAGTTTGTTCATGATCATGTACCATATCCATAATTGTTTTCTTAAACATTGTGGGTGTAACAGCAAAACTCATACCATGAACACATCCATTTTTATTCTCTCCAAAAACTTAACTCAAAACATCTCCTTCAATATAATGAGAATTTTCATATTCTCCATTTGCACTCTGAATTTCCTCAATCTTTTGCTGTATAAAATAATAGAAAAAAGAATTGTATGAACATTCTACTAATAAAAAAATAACACACTTAATAGAGTAAAAAAAAAAAACCTTACTAGAATTGAACTTGCTTCATTAGATAACGGTGTTCCATCCTTATGCTTGTGATATTTTACATAAATGCTTGCTCTACTAGGTATTTTTCCAGTTATTTTATGCTATAAAAAAATAATGGACAATTAATAAAAATATGTTAAACATGCTAAAAAATTAATAAGAAAATACTAAATTAATGAAAAAATAATTACCTTTTTTTCAACCCTTCGAGCAAATGATATTGTTCCAGAGGTGTGAGGCATCTTCGTTTGTGCTCGACTTTTTCTACCATTTTCAGATTTTTTCTATATTCATAAAAATATTTTGTTAAATAAAACATATAATAAAGGAAAAAAAAACATGGAACAAAAAAGATTACAAATAGTAAATGCAAATTAACATTATAGTTACCTGTTACTCCTCTGAATAGCATCTAATGGCTAGTTCTTCCCATTCTTCTTTGATGGTTCAAAGATTCACATTCACTTTCAATTCAGGAAGTGATTTATATTTATGAAAATTATTCTCATATAAAGTGTGCTTGAAAATTCTCAAGCATTTGCCTACTTGCTTAAGTACCCAAGCTTTCTTATTTTTTGATAATCTGAATTTTGATTAATATATATATATATATATATATATATATATATATATATATATATATATATATATATATATATATATCATTAGCTCAAAGGAAAGAAAAAAAAGCTAAAATGCATGAAATTAACTATGTTAAGAATTATAATAAATTATTCATTTTTACCTTTACAATATTCCAAATTTTTACCTTTAAATTATTCATTTTGTAGCCTACAATATTAATAATTAATAATTAAAATAAAATAAAATAAATCAGAAATAAAATCAACCCTTTTTCACAAATTATGAGAAGTTACAAAAATGAAACAACACTAACTATTTTTAATATATATACTGCTGTATATATATATATATAAATACTGCTATATATATATATATATATATATATGCAGCAGTATATGCTGGATATAAATAAAAATAAAATTTGAACCCTTGTTTTTCTTAAAATTACAAAAGCACAAATGCATAATGCAAGAATTCAAACATCATAGGAATTGTCACGTGCACAAGAAGGAACAATCCATGTTTGAAGTAAATATTCAACAAAAGCATTCTAGCTTTCTGATAATAACT
The DNA here is from genome assembly GCA_947687605.1 of Reutealis trisperma. NCBI lineage: Eukaryota > Viridiplantae > Streptophyta > Magnoliopsida > Malpighiales > Euphorbiaceae > Reutealis > Reutealis trisperma. The sequence continues at coordinate 114,865 of CANTUT010001327.1, forward strand.
GAATCATAAAGTTGTTCACAAACTGAACGAAGAGAACTGTATGCTGCTTAAGGACTAATACACTTGTTTATAGTTCACAAAAAAATCAAACTTTCAAGAAATATCTTTAAAAAATAAATAAATAAAAGCATCGATAATATTAAGGAAAGCATAATAATAAAGTCAAATGCATATGCAGCAATATCTACATATATGTACAGCAGTATATACTGCATATGCAGCCGTGTATACATATGTAAATACACTGCTGCATATACAGCAGTATATATATATATATATTTATATGCTGCTGTATATATAGATATATTTTCATTTTTTTTCTCAGGTTTTAATCTCCATCCCATCTTCTTTAATTTAGCATATTATTGAAAATGAATGAACCATATAAGTTTGTTTATAGTTCTGAACCATATAAGTTTGTTTATAGTTCACAAAAAAAAAAAAAAAAAACTTTCAAGAAAAGCAGTATATATATACTGTTGTGTATATAGGCAGCAGTATATATATATACTGTTGCATATATACACAGCAGTATATACACTGTACATACGCACGGATTTAATTTTTTTTATCAAAATCAAAATTATCTATTTAATTAAAACCCCAATAAATTTAAATATATATCAACTAATTAGTAGAAGCAAAGATTACATGAAACAAAAACCCCAATTTAACAAACAATTGAGAAAATTGAAATCAGACATATAAGAAGACAGAGAAAGAAATTACCTGAATTGCCAGAAGGAAGAGAAATCAAATCAGAAAAAGAAACCTAAAAACATCAATTTGAGAGCAAGATCTTTAATTAGATGTTTGATTGGAAAATAAATCATATTATTTAATTCTAATACTGCATAAATTTGGTATAGTATTTGCTCTCCTAATACAACATAAACTTAGCCAAAATTTTCAAAATCCTATTTACAATTAGAAATATAAATTTGGACTAATTTGGTAGACTAATTAGTTATAGACTACTATATTATATATTACTAATTAGTTATAGACTAATTTGGTAGACTAATACGGTATTATATATATACCGTATTATATATAAAAAAAACCGTATTATATAAAAAAAATAAGTTATAGATTAATTTTATTACTTTTGTTTAATCCTAATACTACATAAATTTGGTATAGTATTTGCTCTCCTAATACAATGTAAACTTAGCTAAAAATTTCAAAATCTTATTTACTGTTGGAAATATAATTTATAATCTTAATATATGTATATATATATATACCTAATCTATTTAAGTTATAAATCACAATTACAAAATAACTATCATATTGGGACATTATGTCTTTAAAATTATATTATTGAAGATTTTGACTTATGACTACTTTGCAAGAAAACTCTTCTCCATAAAAAATAAGTTTTTTTTTTTAATATATATGCTAAGTTAGCCTTTTATTAATATATATTCCTAAAGTTATTATTAGAATGTATTGTATTACTTGAATTTTTTTAATTGGTTGCTTTAGATAAATAATAGATTAGGGTCCTAATAAAATTAAATTTATAACAATTGAAATTAATAAAAGAAAATTGATAATAATTGAATATAATGTTAAAATCGTAAAATTTTTTATAACAAAATTAGTTTGTTGCCACTATATTATCAATAGTTACAATATTTTTTATACAAAATTTATACAATCTATAAGTGTCTTAACATACAAAAAAATATATAATTTAACAAACTGAAATCATATGTATATATCGAATAACATATATATATATATATATATATATATATATATATATATATATATATATATATATATATATATATATATATATATATATATATATATATATATATATATATATATATAAGTTTTATATATATAAACTGAAATCATAGGTATAAAAAATATTTATTTATTTATTTATTTATTTATATATTAATATCATTTTACAATTAACTTTTTATATATTTTTGTTGTATACTAGCTTTTTAGTAAAAAAATTTCATGTTATTGTTATGTATTAATTTTTAATAATAAAATTAAGTTGCTGTTAATTTTACTATTTATTATAGTGTTGATAGAAAAGTTTACTAAAACATTTGTTAATTAAAATAGTATTAGATATTGCAAATAAGATTATATTCATATATTTAATTTTAAGTTTTTAAATTATAGGAAATTTTAGCAAAATGTGTAATATTGGTCATAATTCCTAAATATATATTATAGTAATATTTATCATGAATGTTACTTTTTAAATAAGTAACAATTAAAAAAGTCAAAAGAAATGTTACAATAAATAATAATTAGCAATAATTAAAAATTATCAAAAGATAAATAAAAATTATAGTGATATTTTTTGCAAATGTCACAGCAAAATGTTACAAAAGCGAAACTATAGCAATATTTGTAATGTTTGTCATAATTGCTATATATTATTATAGTAATATTTGTCATAAATATTATTTTTTTTAATTAGCAACAATAGAAAAAATGTTACAATAAATAATAATTAGTGATAATTAAAAAAATCAAAAGAAATGTTACAATAAATAAAAGTTATAGTAATATTTCTTGTAAATGTCACAATAAAATGTTACAAAAGCAAAATTATAGCAACGTTTATAGTAAATATTATTTTAGTATAAAATAAATGCTGTAAAATATAATAATTTAGTGACATTTTAAAAAAATGTTATTTTTACATCGTTCTTATCTTTTTCAGTCACATTTATTAAAAATGTTATTTTTATAATGTCATAATAGATTGTTTTTGTTGTAGTGATTCTGTGTTTATTCGAAGGTTAGCTGCCAGTAATCTTACTCTTTCATGCCAATTGAAGCTTATTTTAGATTTTATATCTGAATCTATGGACTAAATTTAGGCTGTTAAAGGAAAGGAAGGAAACTTTTGATCCCAATTTGCCCCGTCATTCCTCTTTGGTCTCAATCCTTTCTTTCTTCTCCTCGGCATCTCCTCTCATATGGAAAGGGCTACTGACTTGCGATAACCTTTCATCTGAATCTCTTATCTACTAATTAACTTTTCTCTCTCAATGACAGGTAGATTATTAATGCTAAACAATATAGTAAAAGGCTTGAATTTGAAGAATAGTTCCTGATTGGAGTCGAGTAGAGAGGTTAGCTTTTCACTGGTTTAGTAATGGTATTCCTTACCCTTCTTAAAAGATCTCAGTTAGTCTTCTTAACTTGAATCGACTCAGAACTTCTACTTTCAGCTACTTTGATTTTTGGAGTTGGTCATTGTAAAGCTAGGATTCAAAAATTTTGCACCTTGTATGCTAAAATGGAAACACCAAAACTTAGCAACTTATCTTTAGGCAACTTCCTTACTTTTGTTTTAGCTGTCTTACAGTTGATACCATAATGGGGGTTGGAGAACATGTTTTTTAACAACTCTTCATATCCAAACTTAGAAAAGTAAGCAGAGAGCCACAATTGGAGGAGGACAAAATCTGAATCGCATAGAATTCCATTCCTTTATATTATATAAGATATAATAAGAAGATGATAAGCTGGCAATTGGAATTGTAGCTAAGTTTATCTTATGGCCATTAGCTTATAGCTAGCTTGGCCAATTGTTTCACCAGATTACCATATTTGACACAAAAAATAAAATATACTTGCAGAGCCAGAATAAAAGAGCTATATACTCATTATTTTCCATAAGGCCATCACTCTTCATCTTCTGGATAAATAAGACATTTATATTTTGAATATTAATGGGATCCAATCTGCTGAACATGAACACATTTGAAGAACAAAAAAAGATAGCAAAAGTATTATATCAATGTTGGTATATCCTTGGACAAAGCCACAAAATCATGAATGCCAATAATTCATCAGCATTAAAGATCATAATTCTTTCACACCACTCCTTAACCGTAAGGCCCGAAGAGATACTTACACTTTCTAAAGCAAAAGCCATTAATCCTTAGACAGTTGGGAATGGTGAGCCACCCTATCTACAACCGAAAGAAGGAAAGAAACCTATGTTTCCAAGCCTTATTGAATTTAGTTTTTGCATGATAAAGAGCTTTCCTTAAGACGCTAACTTTCACAATAGTTAAGAAATGGACATCATTATCTTAGGTTTTCCGTTAGTGTGTTCTAGAAAGGGGAAAAAGCTTAAGTGATTTTCCCTTGAGTACTGTTAGGCCAGGGACGATAAACCTAGGGATCCATAAGAGTGAAAAAGTACGAGCATAGAAAGAATTACACGATTCCCATTTGTGATAGAAACTTTATTAATAGGATAAGAATGCATAGGTTCGCAACTAAACTCTTTTTTGACTAAAAGAGCTACACCTAGGACTCTGAAGCAAAGCAAAGGGAGGTGGTTTAGAGTGTTGCATTCTAGGCTATATAGCGTCAGCCTTGTATGGAAATTATGTCAGTACAGGGGGCTTTGTACCACAGTATGATGAATTTAAGAAATATTTACGTAAATGTGGTTTTGCAAAATTTATTTACGTAGATATGTCATTTTTGAGCTGTTCAAACTGCAATCTGGTTGTGAAACTTCCAGAATAAGTTAAATTAATATTCTGAAAGTGTGATTTCTGGATTTGTGGTAGATTTTATACAAATCTGGAAGTTACACTTCCGGATTCCAAATTTGCTTGTATTTAATAACCCACTCTTCTCTCTCTCTCTCTCTCTCTCTCTCTTAGTTGCGCAGCTTGGCTCAAAAAAAAAATTTTGGACTTGCAATTATTTTTTTTTTCTTGTGAAGGTAATATCTTTTAGATTTATTAGTTATATATTATAGTAATGTTTTGTGATAAATAACTTAAATCTATTTTGTTATTTATTATTTTAGCTTCAAAATTATGGTAAAAGGAATTTGAAAGAAATTGTTAAAAAAAGGTATGTGATTTAAGTTAAATTTTGTTTGAATAAATTAGTAAAATAAATTTGTTTACATTTTTTTATATATATTTTTTGACTCGGATACAAAAATTTTAAGATAATAATTAGGAAAAATAATTACGTTTGTTAGATATGGTTGTATTTTTTCGCAATTAATTATTCTTGTGAATATGTTAAATTTAAAAAATTTAATTTTTGTTTGAAAAAATGGTTTAATAGAATTAATTACTATTTGAAAAATAAAATTAGAATAAAATAGAAAATTATTTACAAATATTATTTAATTAGTGAAAAAAATGATGAAATTTTTATATCAGACAAAATTAAAAAATAAGATGTTAGGTTAATATAAAAATTTGAGTATATGTAAATAATAGGTAAATTATAATGTAATTAATATATAATAAATTTATTAATAATGTGATTTAAATTAATGGTTGTTTGTTAAATTAGTAAATTATTTTTGTCTATGTTGATTTTTTTTATTTTTAAAATTTTAAGAAAAATTAATGAAAAAATAATTATGTTTATTATATATGCTTATATATTTATTTTAATTATTTGTTGTTGCGAATGCGTTAAACTAAAAAAATTTATTTTGTGTTTGAAGTTCTCTGCTATTATAAATTTTTTTAGGTATGTTAAATTTAAAATTTTTAGTTTTATTTGGTAAATTTTTTGCAAAATAATATATTATTGTGAAATAACAATTTTTGGAAAATAATAAAATCTGAATATTATTAATTTTTTGTGAAATAATAATTTTGTGTACATATATTCATCGAAATCATAATAATTCTTAACAAATAAAAATTTTTATTAATAAATTTTGATAAATAATATATAATTAATATTTTATTAAGTTTAATTAACTTAAGATAATAAGTAGTGTTTAATTTTAATATATTAATAGTAAACATTAATATTATGTGGAAAGCATAATGTTTTATATATTTAATACAAATTATTAATTGCAATAAATTATATTTAATATAATTTCTTAAAAAAACATATAAAATGCCTATTTTTTTAATATTTATTGAGAAAATTGAAATATTTGCAAATTACGTATTGATTTACTGCTAATTGCAAAGAATTTTAAATTGACAGTTGGTAGCATCAATCGCCAAAGAAATTTTTCTCTATAAATGTTGCATTTCAACAATGATTATATACGTGAAAAATTTACAAATCAGAAAAAATACTATGCTAGTTTGCGCCGCGAGTGGCATTTTAGAGTAGAAAAATCAAGTAAGTTGGTAGAAGACTTATGTGCTCTTAGAGCTCCAATCATCCATCATCGATCATTAAGTTTAATAAAAAAAAAATATGTCTATGTACGAAATTGCTGTTATTCGAATACGAGAGGAAAATACACAGATGCTTCGTCGCAGATCAAGATATTACATGTTGAAACTTGCAAAAGAACAAACTAATGCTAACGATAGAATATTATCTAATACAGAGATTAACAATGTGCTTAGGTACCATAAGTATGCTTCTAATGATAAAATGTCTGATGAAGAAACATAGTATAGTATGTATAATATAATGTTATTTGGTAGGTTTTACGCTTTGTTTTATATTAATTGTATTCAATTTTAAATTAATTATATGAAATTAATTATAGTAAAATTAACTAATTTCATATTAAGCACAAATTGTCGTAAATATATTTGTGAACCCTCAAATTTGCACCCTTAGAATCTGACTGTAGCTTGACACTTGCTAAAATTCGTGCGTTACATATACGGCGGTCCCGCTAGCCGGTTAATGGGCAGGGGTCAAGGGGGTAACGCCTTGTTGAAAAAATTTTCTCAAACTTGCACCTTCAAACGATTAGCACTTGATTGCGAACCCATAGAATCAAATTGGGCTCAAATCAGATCAAAAACGGATGAGATCGGGCTGAAAAATAAAATGCGGCAACCTGCGTGCCCGCTGTGGTAACTCGCAGCCGACTACAGTTACCGCAGCTGCCTATGCGGTTATCGCAGAGGTCCTTACGGTAGTCAATTGGCTACTACAGAGCACTCTACAGTTACCGCAACAGGCTCCTCAGTTACCGCAACCGTGCCTTTTCAGAATCCTACCTGAAAACTATTAATTTTTAGCCCAAACTCCTCTTATAAATATCTTGCACCTCATAACAGCTAAAGACACACAATCATATGTTTTTATACTCTCCCTAAAGCTTTCTAAACCCTATTCCTAACCTTTTCAATCATCAAAACCCTTTTTCTAAACCTCTAAATCTTTAAAACCCTATTCCAAAACTTCTTCCATCACCTTAAATCTTATTCATAAGTTTTCTAATCATCCCAAAACCCCATTCATAAGTCTCTTAATCACCCAAAACCCTATCTCTAAGCTTCCTAATCAAGAAAAGGGTGCAATTCAAGTTATTTCTTTTAAAAGGAATTCATGGTAATCAAGCAAAGGTGTGATCCAAGTCCCCTCAAGAAAAGTTTGTGCTATTCAAGAGTCCTTCCAAAAAGAACACTCATAATATCCCTAGCCCAAGGTGGAACTTAGATCTGGTGCTAAGCTCGCTCCCTACGTTCCTCACCGATGAAAGCCAAAGGTAAAAGTTCTTTCCTTTTCCTTTTCAATTTCAATTTCAAGATCTAAATTTGAAAAGATCTGAGTTTTGCTAATTAAAATCTGACTTAATTAACAAATCCCTTAAGCCCTTTAAAATCAATCAAAACATGATAACAAAGGCTAAGACTTAAAATCCCTCCTTCGCAAGAAGAAACAACTGCGTGGGGTTTGATTCCCATTCAAAGGGATACGTAGGTTTGCCGTCTCTAAGGCATTCAACTCCGCTAAAACTAACTTCTCCTCTCTATCACCTTCTTCACATAGTTTAGGATCAAAATTACTTTTCTTAAATAAAAATTGAAATTTTAATTCTTTTTTTTATTATAATTATTTTAATACTCTTTCTTATTTTAGTTGTTATGATTATTTAGGGAATGTGTGCTTTTCCTTGAACCCATAAGGGCTAGAGGAAAGATCCACTGATTTTAATATTTTGACTTGTAATAATTTTAAGTAGTTTTTCCTTTACTTTTTTTACATCTTGTGATTATCATTATTCATATTGCCATGCATTTCATGAGTAATATCTATTTCATACATCATATTATATCTACCCATGCATACATAAAGAAACTTCTTTTTTTTTTTTTAATAAAATCTATTTTGTACTTAAGCCAAACTAATTTTTTATATTGTTTTAACCAAAATCTAATCCCCGACCCCTCTTTGGTTATTCGAGGACTAGTGCTTTTCCTTAGGATAAATGGTATAATTTTGGAGTCAATCAAATTGGTTTTTCCTTTAATTTTCCCAACTAAAATAAACAAAATTAAAGTGGTGACTCTCTTTTGCAAATTACAACTTACAAAATACAATTTTTCTGAACTCATAGCGAGTTCAATCGTGACATTTCTCCCAAATGAGCATTTTCGATTCCCTTTAGTGGATCGGATCGGATGCTCGGGCGAGGCCTCACAGCTGGCGACTCCACTGGGGACTTCAAAATCTTTTTCAAAATGAAAGATGACAGTGGATTATTCTTGGTAAAACAAAAAGTTTGGCTTTTTAGTGCAAAGTAGCTTTTCATGCATCAATATATTGGGCTCTTTATCCAAAACCCTAGTTTCTTAAGGAAACAAAGGTTAGAAAGTAACATCGAGTGGGCAAACTTCCTTAAGTCTGCTTGCCGACAGTGAAATCATCCAGCCCACGACGAATTCTCTAATCCTTTTAGAGGTGTAACGAGTATGCATGTACCGTTAGACTCACACGAGGCTCCTTAACTCACATGTAGTTAGTTATATCGCATTTTTAGTGTGATGGGTTCCTTTCATACCACCCTTACCCTTTCATATAATAACTCATAGGACCTTCCTTTAGGATTATATGAACCATAATACTAAACTTGGTATTTCATGAAACCTTTGTCAATCATTCATTCATACATGCATGCATAGGTTGAACCTTATGAAGAGTGTAAAACCTATCCAAACACCTTCACACCTAAAATCCATGGTCAAAACCTAAAACCTATGGTCCACCTAAACCCATGGTCAAAATCCAAAATCCATGGCCCACCTAAACTCATGGTCAAAACCCAATACTCATGGTTCATCTAAACCCACAGTACAGTCCTATCCAAACCTATGTTAAACTCATGGTAAAAATAAACCCATATATGGTACCCCCATCCAAGTCCACAATCCTTGTCGAAGCTAAACACTGACCTAGCTCTATTCTAGCTTCATCCTTCATAATTCTTATTCAAGCTGAACACTGATCTAGCTTTCATCTTTTACAACTCTTACCCAAGCTAAACAATAACCTAGCTTTCATCTTTCACCACCCTTATCCAAGCTAAACACTGATCTAGCTTTATCCTCAACAATCCTTATCAAAGCTAAACACTAACCTAGCTTCACTCTTATCCTTAATCATTACCCAAACTAAATGCTGACTTGGTTTCATCTTTTACATTACTATCCAAACCTATGCTTCTGTCTAAGCCCATGGTCCAGTCCACCATTATCCAACTATCACCAAACCCATGGTCCACCCAACCTCCAAATCCATTATACATCCATAACCCAATCGCAAAACTCATGGTCCCTCCATCATTAAGCCCATACTAAACCATCTATAAATTGCAAATCCAATTACTTGAGGCTAAACTCTAACTTAGCCTTCCTAACTAAACTTTGGCTCCTCAAAAACTAAAATCCGACCTAGCTACTCAAAGCTAAAAATCTAACCTAACTACTTAAAGCTAAAATCCGACCAAGCTACTCAAAAGCTAAAATCCAACCTAGCTACTCAAAAACTAAAATCTAACCTAGCCACTTAAAAGCTAAATTCTAACCTAGCTATTTAAAAGCTAAAATCGAACCTAGCTACTCAAAAGCTAAAATCCAACCTGATACCTTAAGCTTAAAACCTTGACCTGTGCAACATTAGGAAATCATCAAAAGCCTAAATGCAATCAACTTACAACATCAATGGGAGCCTTTTTCCTTAAAGTGTGCATACCTATCTCATTGATTCTTTTCCAAGTACTTACCTTATTCTTTGACTTGGTTTTAAAGGTACCAATGGCAAGCCAGACTGACATGGAAGCTCTAACCAACCTACTCGAGAGGCAAGAAGAGAACCTTCAAGCTATTCTCATCTCCGCCTGTGTTACATGCATGTAATGATTGAGAGTATGGTCTATAATTCCTAAAAGCAACTCTCGTTGTCAATTAGAAGTGTTTGATCTAAAGTCTATGAGCATTCTCATGTCATCATAAAGATAGAACAGAATCATAAATATTTATGCCAATACTATAATTCCCCTTAGAGTGGATTTGCTTGTCTCCAAGTGCTTATCCTATTCTTTAAGTAATTTTAATTGTTTTTCCATGAATTTATCCCAACTCTCGTTGTGAATAATTTGACTAACATGTTATACATGGTGATCAAGCACATAGAACATTAATTAAGCACACAATTAAAACTAAATCATGCAAAGCGTATAAGAAATAGAATGATTAAAACCAATACTTTATTACAATTCAAAGAAACCAAACTAGTGTATATTCATAGTGTAAATGACAAAGTTTAGACAAGAAGACAAGATGAACATCAAGGAACAAAGATAAAAAAGACAAGGGAAAGGAAACTTTGATGATATTTTCTTTAATCCTTACTCTAGAAGTTTACTTTGAAGAAGTGTCCTTGAATGCTTGCTTGAATGCCTTGGTGACTCTTTAATCTTGTTCTAACTTTGAACACTTGAATTACACTCTCAATTACTAACTTAATATATGAAATAATACTAACATCACATATCCAAAATTCTATAAAACATTCTTATTTATAGGTTTCTAGGTATCCCAAGTCATGTCCATTGCCAAAAGGAGCCTTTTGTGAAGTGTTTTGATGAAAATGCACCATAATTACTCGAGACAAGCTGGGATGAGTCGGCACCATGTAGTTCTGGCATTACTCGGCACCATAACATTCTATCACAACTCGGCACCTATGGGGCACGAGTCGGCACCAGCTTGTCTTGGCTAATCCTTGCAAAACTTCTTCCTTTTCAAGCATAGAACCCTTGATCATTTGAGAGTTACCTAAATTACTTAAAGAACACTTAAAAACAAGAATAAAAGCACCACTTTAAAGATAAAATTCATGCATTCAAACACAAAATTAACTATTAATTGATTAGTTTAGGTATACATATTTGCATCATATCAAATTCCCCCATACTTAAACCTTGCTTGCCCTCAAACAAGAACAAAGAGGGAAGAGACAAAGAAATTACTTAGTTTCTCCAAGATAACTATGAAATAATCTAGATTAAACAATCTTCAAAATTTATTTAAGGAGTATATGGCCAATATTTTGATGATATAGTTCTTAGTGCCCAGCAATGGTAAAGGATGACAAGTCTTATAGCATAAATTTTGAGTTTTGTCTAATTATCTCATCCCTATTGGTAACAAAGTTATTCAATTATTTAGTCAAGGACCTAATCATGCTTTTCTAGTCAAAATGTTTATGCATTAAGTCAAAATTTCAATAAATTCAAGTAGCCTTCTTTGGGACAAGAAAAAGCACACGCAAGAATGTAATAAGTCTCATGGCATTTTTAGACACATAGTTTGCTTATTCTTCTCTCTCTTTTTTTTTAATTTTTTTATTGCAATTAAATAAGGTACATCTTTCGAATCAAACGTGACTAAGGAGTAAACTCATTCGCGCACGACTTACTCAATATACATATTTAATAGGCATACCATACATATCTTTCGAATTGAATTCAACTAAGGAGCAAACTCATCGCACACAACTTACTCAATATGCATTTTTTTTTTATTAGCAAACAAATATAGTTCTTTTAGTATCCTCATCCATTATTGACTAATGCATAACTTGTATTATAGCTATAGTTTCCTTTAGGCAACTTAAATCATGCAAATTCAAAGACTTAACTTATATCAATTTCGATAATTAAGCAAAATTAGAAAATTGACTAGATAATTAGAAATCTTTAGAAGCAATAATAGTGAGATAAAAAGACAAAATCTTAACAAATACTAAAAAAGACTTAAGAATTTTATCAATTGGGCATTTATCAAAAACGATCATCAAATTAGTTAGAAAATAGAATGAGAAAGCCTAATCAAGATATAATACCATGGAGAAACTCAAGCAAAAGGACAAAAATTATTGATGCAAATTGTAAAATACTAAACTAAACAAAACAACAAACATGCAAAATATATTAAAAATGCAGAAAATGAAAAACAAAATAAAACATTAAAACAAAAATAAATCGAAAGCTTCAAACTTCAACATTCGATCCCTCCCCCATACTTGAAATTCACATTGTCCCCAATGTGAAGAAAAGTAAAGATGATGGAGAAGGGAAGAAAAACATACCTCATTGAGCATCGAGTGGTGGTGGTGAAGGAATGTCATACCCGGAGTAGCTAAAGAACTTACACAATTTATAGTCCATACTATATTGCGTGCGCTCCATCCTTTGGTTCCTAGCCTCCAAGGCGGTAAGTTGACGTTGCAGCTCCTTTGGTTTGCCAAGATCTCCTCCAAAAGTTGGTGGTCACTAAAAGTGGAGCCACTTGCTTCTCCTTGAGTAAAGGATGATGGTGATAAGGCAAGTTGAACCGTTGATTGGGCTTTTGGCAGTGGTGGGTCTCTAGGTGGTGGAACATCATCATCGGAGTCTTCATCTGAATTATAAATAAGGTGACGTAACCCCTTCCAATAAGATCGTGTGTAAGCTGCAACATGGTTAAAATCCGCATCCACAACCTCGCCTCTTATGAAGGCTTGCTTTGTGAAATATGAGTATTTGACAACATAAGGAAAGTTTAAGTAATTAATATGAAACCCCTTAGCAATGCTTGTAACAATATGACCATGTGTTAATGGATGCTCCTTACGTGTAACACACATAAGGAGTTGATTAAAAATCCAATGTGTCCAACATACTTGCTTTAATTTATGAACACACCACATCAAAAAGAGCTCTTGAATAGTTACTCTATTAGTTTCAGTTTTACCAAAAATAACACATGCAATGACTTTATGCAACATCCAGAATTTCAAATCCTTGATGAACATCACTTTCCCCTTTTTAGGTTCAAAAGGGGTTTCTATATCAGTTAAGAATATCCAAAAGTCATTAACATTAAAATCATTAGTGATATCACAAACACCACTCCTTTTAAAACCAAAAACTTTTGCATAAAATTGTAAGTTAATTGGTAAGGTTGGCCAAGCAATCTAAATTCCAGAATTTGAGAATTTGTAACATTGATATCAAGTGTACTAAAGAACTCATAAACAAGATTGCCATAGGAATGCCCTTGTATACTTATAAGCTTTTTCAAACCACAAGAAGTAAGAACTTGATTGAATACCTTTTCCATGCCAACATCATGAATTAAAGAGGGAGGAAAATACTTACAAGATACAATTTCTCTATGTTTGATTTTAGAGAACTTGGCTCCTTCTTCATGTGAGTGAATGGGGAAGGAGGACTCATACATTAATGCAAGGTCTTCCTCTTATTGCTCTTCTTGAGGCCTTGAAGAAGTTGATCTTTTAGTCTTGCCCATACTTGCTTGTAGTTAGAAAATAAAGAAGAAAAATAGAAAAATTCTGCAACTATGAGTGAATATAGTGTAGTGTGTGAATGATGAATGAAGAAGATGATGTTTAAATAAAAGAAAGAATTATTTAAATATTAGGATTTGTGTTTTCAAAATCTGAAAAGAAATAGTAGGGGAGTGGTGTTGTAAGGGTTAGGGTTATATACGTGTGTAAGAGTGTGATGTGAAAAGTCATATATTTTGGGAAGAGGTGTGATTCTTTTTGGAAAAGAAACAACTTTTCATTGATTTGTTTTGGGAAAAGAGTGTTGAATAAGTTAGTTTTTGACCAAAAATAAGAATAAAATAAATTACAATTGAATGAGGAATGAAAAGAAAAGAAAAATTGGTGTAAAAACTCAAAATTTTGAGTATTTCAAAATCTGTTAATTGTACCGAGTCGGCACCATGGGGCATGACTTGCACGAATGGATTATGTCATGAGTCATGCCTTATGGGCACAACTCGGCACGAACTTAGTCTAAATTTTTTTTATATATATATACCATGTGTAAAAATCAAAATAAAATTATTAAACATCAAAACTTAAACATTATATTAAATAAACATGAAATTTAAAATAAACAAACAAAAAAAACTTTAAAATAATTAAACATACTACATAGTAGATGAACATACTATTAAGTAGAGAGGGTTACCAACCTTGATTGTTCTAATGGTGTACTAGCAAAGTAAGGTTTAAGACGATGGCCATTTACCTTGAAAGATTCGCCTTTGTCATTAGCAATCTCAATAGTTCCATATGGATGGATTTTAATAATTTTAAAAGGTCCAGACCATCTTGATTTTAGTTTTCTAGGAAATAGTCTTAACCTTGAATTATAGAGTAAAACAAACTCACCTTCTTAGAAATCTCTATTGAGAATGTTCTTATCATGCCATAACTTAGTACGATCTTTATATAACTTTGCATTCTCATATGCATTTAACCTTAGTTCTTCTAGTTCATTGAGTTGCAAAAGTCTTTTCTTACTTACTTTGTCCATATCAAAGTTCAAAGCCCTAGTTGCCCAATATGCTTTATGTTCAAGTTCAACGGGCAAATGATAAGATTTACCATAGACTAATTGATATGGGGTAAGGCCAATAGGAGTTTTAAAAGTAGTGCTATATGCCCATAAGGCATCATCTAGCTTTAATGCCCAATCTTTCCTAGAAGAAGAAACAGTCTTCTCTAGAATCCATTTAATTTCCCTATCGCTTACCTCAACTTGTCCACTTGTTTGTGGATGGTAAGGAGTAGCTATTTTATTAACTCCATATTTTTTAAGCAAACTTTTTATGATATTATTATAGAGATGGGAACCTCCATCACTTATCAAAGCTCATGGAGTGCCAAACCTAGGAAAGATTACTTTTTTTAGCATTTTCTTGACTACCTTAGCATCATTAGTAACAGTAAGTATTGCTTCAACCCATTTAGACACATAGTCTACCATAACTAAGATGTATTTATAGCCTAAAGGACTAGGGAAAGGACCCATAAAGTCCATATCCCATACATCAAAAAGTTCTACCTCAAGAATGCCATTTAAAGGCATCTCATTTCTCCTAGATATATTACCCATTCTTTGACATCTATCATATGTAAGGACAAATTCTCTATCATCTTTGAATAAAGTAGGCCACCAAAAACCACATTGTAATACCTTAGAAGCTGTTTTTATTGCACCAAAGCGTCCACCCACATCTAAGGAATGACAATGTTTCAAAACATCTTGAATCTCACCTTGAGGAATGCATCTCCTTATTAGCCCATCTGCACATCTTTTATAAAGCAAAGGTTCTTCCCAATAATAAAATTTAGTATCATGCAAAAATTTATTTCTTTGCCTATAATCTAAACCATAAGGAAGAATACCACTTACAAGAAAGTTAGCAATGTCAGCATACCATGGAATTTCTTACAATACAACATTAAACAAATGCTCACCTTGGAAGGTCTCATGTATTGGTCCTCTATCATCAAGCTTCCTCAAACCTTCTTGATCAAGTCTAGAGAGATGGTCTGCCACAAGGTTTTCACTCCCTTTCTTATCCCTTGCTTCCCAATCAAACTCTTGGAGCATAAGAATCCACCTTAGTAGCCTAAGTTTAGCATCCTTTTTACTTAAGAGGTACTTTAAAACAACATGGTCAGAATATACAATTATCTTTTGACCTACCAAGTATGCTCTAAATTTATCAAGTGCATAAACTATGGCTAGTAGTTCCTTCTCTGTAGTTGTATAATTGATTTGGGCATCATCAAGTAGCTTACTTGCATAGTAAATTACATAAGGCTTACCTTCCTTCCTTTTCCTTCCTTTGCCCAAGGACTGCTCCAATCGCGAAATGACTAGCATCGCACATAATTTCAAGAGGTTGCTCCCAATTAGGTGGCTGTAGAATCGGTGCGAATGTAAAAACTTTCTTTAAGGTCTCAAAAGCTTCATGACATGCTTCATCGAACTTAAAGGTAGCTTCCTTTGCAAGCAATTTGCACAATGGCTTGGCAATTTTGGAAAAATCCTTGATAAACCGTCTATAGAACCCGGTATGTCTTAAGAAACTTCAAATGTCCTTAATATATTTGGGTTATGGCAAATTTGTGATCACTTCAACCTTGGCTCTATCCACTTCAATACTCCTTTTGGATACCATATGCCCTAGTACTATTCCTTCTCGTGCCATAAAATGACACTTTTCCCAATTAAGTACTAGTCCATGCTCCTTACACCTGTCAAGAACTTTAGAGAGATTTTCTAGACAATTTTCAAAGTTAGTTCCATAAACACTAAAATCATCCATAAAAACTTCAACGCAATCATCTATCAAGTCATTAAAGATAGAAAACATGCATCTCTGAAATGTTGCAGATGTATTGCATAAACCAAATGGCATGCGTCTAAATGCAAAAGTATGATAGGGACATATAAAAGTGGTTTTTGATTGGTTTTCGGGGTAGATAGGTATTTGATAAAAACCACTAAAACCATCCAAATAACAAAAATAAGAATAATTTGCTAATTTTTCTAACACTTGGTCAAGAAATGGTAGTGGAAAATGATCTTTTTTAGTTGCTTTATTCAACTTTTTATAATCTATACACATACGCCATCCAGTGACAGTCCTAGTTGGGATTAAATCATTTGATTCATTCTTAATAACAGTTAAGCCACCCTTTTTAGGGACAACTTGGACAGGACTTACCCACTTACTATTACTAATTGAGTATATGATGCCATTATCAAGTAATTTTGTGACCTCTTTTCTTACCACTTCTTTAAGAGTTGGATTAAGTCTCCTTTGACCTTCAATGGAAGGCTTAGCATTATCTTCTAAGATTATCCTATGCATGCAAATATTAGGGCCAATACCTTTTAGGTCATTCAAAGAGTAACCAATGGAACTTCTTTGTTTAAGCAACACATTGCACAAAAGATTGATATTTTCTAAAGACAAGGATGAATTCACAATAAAAGGGAATTTAGATTCAGAATCTTGAGTTCTAGATTCATTTCTTTAGAAGAAGAAGAACTTCCATTATCATCTCTTTCTAAAGGTTCAAACCTAAAAGGTCTAAGAGAATTATGATTTGATATTTGATTTATTTCTTCTTCTTTTTGCCTTTGGTAAAGGTGAATAGGATCTTGACTCGTACAATCATATTTAACTTCATCTATACACTTATCAATCAAATCGATAGAATCAATTCTACATACTCCTTCCATAGGAGAGGATTTTATCATTTTAAACACATCAAACTCCATGAATTCATTGTTTACCTCAAATGTGATTTTACCTTTCTTCATGTCAATGATAGCACCTACTGTTACTAAGAACGGTCTTCCAAACAAGATAGGGATTTCGAGGTCTTCCTCCATGTCTAGGACAACAAAATCTGTAGGAACTATAAATTTACATACTTTTGTTGGCACATTCTCAAGAATGCCAATTGGATAGGTAATAGTCTTGTTAGCCATCAAGAGACACATGTTAGTAGGCTTAAGTTCACCCAAATTAAGTCTTAAATAAATAGAATAAGGCATTAAACTGACACTAGCACCAATATCACATAAAGCTTTATCAAAATACTTTCCTCCAATCATGCATGGGACGGTGAAACATCCAGGATCTTTTCGCTTAGGAGGGGACTTAGAAAATATGGCCTTAAACTCTTCTACTAAAGATATTAGACTATAATCTTCTAGTTTGCTTTTATGAGAGACCATGTCTTTCAAAAATTTACCCCAAGCTGGCATATCCCTTATAGCATCTAATAATGGAATAGTAATAGTAATATCTTTAAGATACTTTAGGAATTTGCCAAATTGCTTATCTAGGTTCCTTCTTATGAACCTTTGAGGAAAGGGCAAGGTCTTAAGGTCTACTTTAGGATTATTGACCTTAGGTGGTATGACACTTTCATTTTTATTATTACCTTTAACCCCACTCCCTTGATTATTTTCTAAGTTTACTTCCTCATCACCTACTATATCATTTTTATTCTCATTAGTAGTATTTTCAACCATCTTACCACTTCTTAGAGTAATTGCTTGGCAAGTCTCTCTTCGAACAAATTCAGGTTGACTAGGTAACTTACCTACCGGTTTAAGGTTAAAGGAAGAGGCTTGTTGGGCAATTTGAGTTTCTAAAATTCTATTGTGAGTAGCAAGTTGATCAATTTTGGAGTTAAGTTGTTTAAATTGCTCCTCACTTTATTTATTAATGGATATTTGTGTTCCCACAAACTGCTCTAGAAGGGTCTCTAAATTAGATTTAGGTGGTGTAGGAGTATAGGGTTGCTTCATAGGAAACCCTGGTAGGTTATTTAGTTTGAGATTTTGGTTAATAGGTGGGTTCAATTGGGAGGATGGGTTAGACCAAGAAAAACCATGATGGTTCTTCCATTAAGGGTTGTATGTGTTTGAGTTCATACCCATTCTTTAGTTATACGCCCCTTGGACATAATTTACCTCCTCATTTGAACTACATTGGGAATAAGGGTGGGGACCTCCTCATAGTTCATAAACAACATCAGTATTTTCAATAGAATTAATTTGAGTTTTACTTATCATTTTGGTGAGTGCATCTACCTTTGCTGTTAGCAGGTTAATAGTGTCAAGTTCCAAGATCCCTTTTGCTTTTACCATAGTTGTTTCATCTCCCATGTATCCTTGGGATGCAAGTTCTTTAAGTAAAGTGACAGCCTCTCTTACTGTCTTATCCAGCCATTTACCTCCGGATGCGGCATTGACTATGTTGCGATTCTCATTTGTCAATCCGTTATAGAAAATTTAAGGAATCATCCAGTCAGGTAATCCATGATGTGGGCATTGCCTTTGGAGTTCCTTAAATTTTACCCAAAAAGTATAAATTGTTTCATTTAGATTTTGCTTGAAGGTGGTGACCTCATTACGGAATTTTACAGTCTTGTGTGGAGGGAAGTACTTTTGAAGGAATGCCTGCTTCAATTGATCCCAAGTGGTGATTGATTCACTTGGTAAACTTGCCAACCATATTTGAGCTTTCTCTTTGACTGAAAATAGGAAGAGCCTCAATCGAATTGCATCATTCGATACTCCATTTATTTTAAATGTTGCACATACATTCAAGAATGTCAAGATGTGTGCATATGGATCCTCCCCTTGCAAACCACCAAACTGATTATTTTGCACCATTTGAATGATGCTAAGTTTGATTTCAAAGTTGTTATTTGTAATGGAAGGAGCCATTATTCCCCCCATACTACTCGTGATGTCAGGCATGGCAAAGTCGCCTAACGTTCGTGTTTCTCTAGCCATTACTCTTAAGTTGTGTTGGTCTTCTTCTCTTTGTCTTTGATTCCTACGCAAAGCATGAAAAGTTAGATCAATTTCAGGATCAAATAGAAGATCGTTACAGCTTCTACTTGTCGCATGTTCAACTAAAATTAAAACAAAAATAAAAATTATAAAACAAAAATAAAAACCTAAAACAACTTTTCACTATCCTAAATTAATAAAAATTACAACAAATTCCCTGGCAACAGCGCCAAAAATTTGTTAGGCCTACTATGGGTGACCCAAATCTAAAGAGATTAGTATAGGATGAGTTGGGTGTCGAACTCTGGGGAACTTGGGAATTTTGTATTAATTGGATAGTTACTAGGATGGATAGGCAAAGATATTAAATAAGAGATTTAAAACTAACTATATGCTACTATACTAATATTGCGATTAAGGATGTTGATTAGATTGAATTACAAGTCAGAATTGATTTTAATAAGATGTGTTACATGCATACAATGATTGAGAGTATGGTCTATAATTCCTAAAAGCAACTCTCGTTATCAATTAAAAGTGTTTGATCTAGAGTCTAAGAGCATTCTCATGTCATCATAGAGATAGAACAGAACCATAAATATTAATGCCAATACTATAATTCCCCTTAGAGTGGATTTGCTTGTCTCCAAGTGCTTATCCTATTCTTTAAGTAATTTTAATTGTTTTCCATCAATTTATCCCAACTCTCATTGTGAATAATTTGACTAATATGTTATACATGGTGATCAAGCACATATAACATTAATTAAGCACACAATTGAAACTAAATCATGCAAGTATATAAAAAATAGAATGATAAAAACCAATACTTTATTGCAATTCAAAGAAACCAAACTAGTGTATATTCATAATGTAAATGACAAATTTTAGACAAGAAGACAAGATGAACATCAAGGAACAAAGATAAAAAAGACAAGGGAAGGGAAACTTTGATGATGTTTTCTTTAGTCCTTACTCCATAAATTTACTTTGAAGAAGTGTCCTTGAATGCTTGCTTGAATGCTTTGGTGACTCTTTAATCTTGTTCTAACTTTGAACACTTGAATTACACTCTCAATTACTAACTTAATATATGAAATAATACTAACATCACATATCCAAAATTCTATAAAACATTCTTATTTATAGGTTTCTAGGTGTCCCAAGTCATGTCCATTGCCAAAAGGAGCCTTTTGTGAAGTGTTTTGATGAAAAGGCACCATAACTACTCGAGACAAGCTGGGATGAGTCAGCACTATATGGTTCTGGCATGAATCGGCACCATAGGGCACGAGTCGACACCATAACCTTCTGTCACGACTCAGCACCTATGGGGCACAAGTCGGCAGGGGCTTGTCTTAGCTAATCCTTGCAAAACTTCTTCCTTTTCAAGCATAGAACCTTTGATCCTTTGAGAATTACCTAGATTACTTAAAGAACACTTAAAAACAAGATTAAAAGCACCACTTTAAAAATAAAATTCATGCATTCGAACACAAAATTAACTATTAATTGATTAGTTTAGGTATAAATATTTGCACCATATCAATTCTCAGGCAATAGTGAACCTTCATAACTACCTACAAAAACATACACTAGCATAACAAGACATTGACCACAAGTAACGCTGAATTGGAAGCAAAAAAGACTCAAAAGACAATAATGAACCCTATACTCTATAATTATAGTTCCCAAGAAAAATAAACCTAAAGCTTTGATACCAATTTTATCACGATTTGAACCTAATGGCATGTATTGACATTAGAATATGGGTGATGTACATGTCTACTAGTGTCCATAGTAAGTCTGACTACTCTCTAAACGACAAAACTATCAAGTGATGCTGTAACTGTCACAAAAACAGGATTCTGGGCTTATATGTTAAGCAAAATTTGAACAATTATTATAAAACAAGACCACACAGGGCTATCATCTCAATCACATCATCAAACTTGTCACAAAGTTCTTGCTTAACAGAACATCTCAATTAATCTAAGAAATATTAAAAAACTGATGAATAATATAAAATTACATATGCAAAGAAAAATAATAATGCAGAGTGCTAGAATACAAATCACAACAATGAAAGGTAGGAATACACAAATGAAACACTTCACGAGCTCATCCAATAACCTAGAGAAAAATAATCGAATAGGGATGACAATTTGACTCAATGAGCTATATGTTGTTCAATATAACTTGCAATTCGAAAGTTTGAAATACTGATGCATATACCAATCAGACAAATAATTCACATAATCAACCAAGAATGGAAATCAGTCCATAAGAATCACACTAAATCTTAATATGGTGAGCCGATCCCCCTATCATTGCTCTCTTAATCCAAAACCATCTCTTACATCCAATGGATCTAGCCGTTATTGGTCTGTTTAAAGCAATCTTGAACCAACTGGCAACAGCCCTAGCGATGAGCAAGCCTGGCCATCATATACCAGTCCTAGCTTATCTTTATAATCCTTATCATAGCCATAAATACATTCCTAAGTGATTCTTATGTTATCCCAATTATATCCAACAACCACAAATAATATACAAAACAAATATCACAAAACAACCTTATATATATGCCAGAACACTTATCTTATGTTCATAATGCATAATTATATAAAGTATACAGCAATAAATGCATGTATACAAGTGAAATATTAAATAAATAAAGTAAAATGTAAAGTTATATTAAACTATATAACTCACAAACTTTGACAGAACCCCACTAACTCTCCTTAGAGTGCGCATCCAAAAGTTAAGAAAACATATGAAATACACAACCTGTATAAGAAGAACATTATCATAACACATACGACATAACTTTAACATAAAAAAATTTCAACTAGTGATTCTTAAGATTCTGTCAAAATTTTGGCAGAGTGGCAGAGTCTACTCTATAACTAGGACATCTCCTCTATGAAACAAGAGAAAAACGAACACTTCTAAATATAATCATAACCCTTTGGCAAATATATACAAATACACACACACACACACACAAACACATATATATATATATGTGTATACACACACACACACACACAAATGCATATGTATATATGTACATGTACATAACTTATAAATTCTATATATCTACATATAGATGTATATGTACAATGTTAATATACATAGACAGGTATATATACATACATATACATATACATGTACATGCACATTGTATATATATATATAGTATATAGTATATAGTGTTAGTATATATATATGATATATATATATATCATGATA
>CANTUT010001328.1:0-10000 GCA_947687605.1 Reutealis trisperma
TATATATATATATATATATATATATATATATATATATATATATATATATATGTATGTATATATATATATATATATATATATATATATATATATATATATATACATATATATATATATATATATATATATATATATACATACACACACACACACACACACACACACACACACACACACACACACAGATATATATATATATATGTGTGTGTGTGTGTGTGTGTGTATATATACATATCTATATGTACACATGTATATGTATGTTTGTATATATATATATATATATATATATATATATGTGTGTATGAACTTGTGATTAGAATTGCAATGCAAATTTAGTCTATGAACTTCGCTTTAATATTTTATTATTGAATGATTGATTTGGCTTCAATTAAGTTCTTAATAGTTGTTATATATGCTTGATCACCATATGTAATATGTTAGTTAAGAATTTGCAATGAGAATTGGAATTCTTAATGGAAAAGTAATTGATGTCACTTAAGTTAAAAGATTAATTAGAATCTACTTCTAAAGAGGTAAAAAGAATTAACATTGAACTTCATGGTTTTTGTTTACATTTACATTGTCATGACAGTGCTTGTAAGTCTATTCAAAAATACCTTTAATTGACTTAGAGATAAGGTTTTAAAGATTTCAGGATAATTCTCTAATCAACTCATTCATAATCTTATTTTATATACATGTTAGAAGTTCATTGACTTAAATTTAATTTGTAATTCTAACCTGTTTAATAACTTTGAATTATTTAGAATTTAGTGATTTGTAGTTAAATTAGTAGTTAATTAGTTACTCAAACTCCAATTATTCTTTGCCTATTCATCTTATTATTTGTTCGGTTAATAATAAATTCATCATTTTTCCCAGTGTTCGACCCCTTGCTCATCCTATATTTAGTCTTAAGGGCTAGGGTATAATAATTTGCTCACATCAAAATTAGCGCCGTTGCCGAGGAATTTGATAAGAATTTTTATTAACTTAGGATAAAGAAAGGTTGTTTTAGGCTTTAACTTAGGATATTAATTGTTTTTTTTATTTTTTATTTTTTATGAGACGTACTCGTAGTTCCACTAGTATTTTATCTTACGATCCTGAAATTTAACGATCTTTTCATTTATTACACAGGAATCAAAATTTACAAAAAGTAGAAGAAAATAAACGAATAGAGATGGCCGAAAGGAGAACTTTGGCAGACTTTGCTTTGCCCGATGTTTCTGAAAATTTAGGAGGCATAGTGGCACCAACCATTGCTAACAACAGTTTTGAAATCAAGCCTAACATCATTCAAATGACATAAAACAATCAATTTGGAGG
Source organism: Reutealis trisperma (assembly GCA_947687605.1). Lineage (NCBI taxonomy): Eukaryota > Viridiplantae > Streptophyta > Magnoliopsida > Malpighiales > Euphorbiaceae > Reutealis > Reutealis trisperma. The sequence goes on from CANTUT010001328.1 coordinate 1,330, forward strand.
CTTACTCGGAGAGGATCCATATGCTCATATTCTTACTTTCCTCAATGTGTGTGCAACCTTCAAAATTAATAACATTCTGGATGATGCTATAAGGCTTAGATTGTTTCCTTTCTCCGTAAGAGATAAAGCACAAATATGGCTTTCTAGTTTGCCAACTAATTCCATCACAACATGGGATCAGTTGAAGCAAGCTTTTCTTCACAAATACTTCCCACCCTACAAGACAGCAAAACTTCGTAATGAAATTAGTACTTTCAAACAAGGCAAGGATGAGACACTCTATACGAGTTGGGAGAGATTCAAAGAACTCCAAAGACAATGTCCTCAACATGGGTTACCCGATTGGATGATTCCTCAAATTTTCTATAATGGGTTGACCAATGATGATAGGAACATTGTCAATGCAGCATCAAATGGAAAATGGATGAACAAAACAGCCTCAGAAGCAATTACTCTATTGGAAGAACTTGCATCTCAAGGATATATGGGTGACGACACAACTTTGGCAAGAGGTAAGGGAATCCTTAAACTTGTTAGTATCAATATTTTGAATGCTAAAGTTGATGCCTTGACAAAGCTAATAAGCAAAGCACAAATAAATTCGGTGGTGAAATCTACATCAACTTATGAGTTATGTGGCGATCATCACTCATACCATGAATGCAACTTAAGGACCAATGAAGATGTAAATTACATGCAAGGAGGTTTTAACCAAAGGTATGGACCCAATCCAAACAATTATAATTTTCAATGGAAAAATCATCCTGGTTTTTCTTGGTCTAATCCATCATCTCAACTTAACTCCCCATTCAACCCAAACACTAAACCACAAAATCCAACCGGTTTTCCTATGAAACTACCCCAATCTTCTTTAAATTCCCTTCCAGCAAAGTCTAATTTAGAAACCCTTATAAAACAATTTATTGGACAACAAATTGCCATAAATAAACAAAATGAGGAACAATTCAATCAACTCAACTCTAAAATTGACCAAATTGCTACTCATAACCGCATCCTTGAAACACAAATTGCTCAACAAGCATCTTCTACTTCCAAACCTATGGGAAAACTTCCTAGCCAACTAGAATTTGCTGCAAAAGAATCTTGTCAAGCAATTACTTTAAGGAGTGGAAAAGAGATTGGTGATTCATCTAATAACAAAGTTGAGAAGGAAATATCTAATGATAGTAAGGAGAATGTTGCTAAAAATGATTCTAATAGCAAGAAAAATGAAAAGGAAGATACTTTTAATTCTAGCAATGAACCTAACATTAATTTGAAGGAAATTCCCTTTCCCCAAAGATTTGTTAGACATAATTTAGATAAGCAATTTGGTAAATTCCTTAATCATTTAAAAGAAATTACTGTTACTATACCCTTTGTGGATGCTATTAGAGACATGCCAGCATGGGGTAAGATTTTAAAAGATAACATAAATCATAAAAGCAAACTTAAGGACTGTGGTTTAGTTTCATTAGTTGAAGAATCTAAGGCTATGTATTCTAAAGTCCCTCCCAAACTCAAAGACCCTGGTTGTTTTACCGTTCCTTGTATAATTGGTGAATCACACTTTGATAAAGCTTTGTGTGATATTGGTGCTAGTGTGAGTCTTATGCCATATTCCATTTACAAGAAACTTAATTTAGGAGGTTTAAAACCCACCAATATATCTCTTTCCATGGCTGATAAATCAATTAAATATCCAATAGGTATACTAGAGAATGTTCCAGCTAAAATTGGAAAATTTGTAATTCCTGTGGATTTTATTGTATTAGACATGGAAGAGGATCCTGAAATCCCAATTCTTTTGGGAAGACCATTTTTGAGAACCGCGGGAATAGTAATTGATATGAAAAAGGGTAAGATCACTTTAGAGGTAAATGATGAAACTATGGTATTTGATGTATTTAGGATGATAAAGAATACACCAATAGAGACTATTAACATGGTTGAATTGGTTGATCCAATTGAAGAATGTGTTAATGAAGTTATACATAAATGCATTGGATAAGAACCTATGTTAACTTGTTTAACACAAGAGGAAAATGGTAATATAGATTTAAATGCTTGTGTAAAACTCATAGAAGCAACTCCTTATCTTAATCTGCATAGGGCTTCAAGGTTTGAACCATTGCAAAAAGAAGATGATGACAAGAATGAAAATCTTGTACTCAAACCTTTACCTTCCTCTCTAAGGTATGCATTTCTTGACTCTAATACTAATTTCCCTTTTATTGTTAATTCTTCTTTACCAATTGAGAACGTTGAAGCATTGAGAAATGTTTTGTTGAATCAAAAGGGTGCTATTGGTTATTCCATTAATGACTTGAAAGGTTTAAGCCCAAGTATATGCATGCATAGAATTTCTTTAGAAGATAATGTAAAACCTTCCATTGAAGGACAAAGGAGGCTTACTCCTACACTTAAAGAAGTGGTAAGAAAGGAGGTAATTAAATTACTCGATAATGGAATCATATACTCTATTAGTGATAGCAAATGGGTTAGCCCTGTCCAAGTTGTCCCTAAAAAGGGTGGCTTGACGGTTGTTAAAAATGAATCAAATGATTTAGTGCCCACTAGAACTATCACGGGATGGCGTATGTGTATTAATTATAGAAAACTCAATAAAGCAACAAAGAAAGACCATTTTCCTTTACCTTTTATTGATCAAGTCCATGAGAGATTAGCAAATTTCTCTTATTTTTGTTATCTTGATGGTTTAAGTGGTTTTTACCAAATACCTATTCATCCTGATGATCAATCAAAGACCACATTTACATGTCCATACGGTACATTTGCTTTTAGGGGAATGCCTTTTGGACTTTGTAATGCACCGGCCACATTTCAACGATGCATGTTTTCTATTTTTAGTGACCTAATTGATGATTGTGCAGAAGTTTTTATGGATGATTTTAGTGTTTATGGAACTAATTTTTCCAATTGTCTTGAGAATCTTTCCAAAGTGCTTGATAGGTGTAAAGAGCATGGACTAGTGCTAAATTGGGAGAAATGTCACTTTATGGTACAAGAAGGAATTGTCTTGGGTCATAAAGTATCGAATAAAAGCATAGAAGTTGATCAAGCCAAGATTGAGGTCATAGCCAAATTGCCTCCACCAAAATGTGTCAAAGATGTGAGGAGTTTTTAGGACACGCAAGGTTCTAAAAAAGGTTCATTCGAGACTTGTCAAAGGTTGCCAAACCATTGTGCAATTTGTTAGCAAAGGAAGCACCTTTTGACATTGATGAGGCATGTTTGGAAGCTTCTGACAAACTCAAAAAGGCTCTTATAATGGCTCCAATTTTGCAACCACCTAATTGGGACTCGCCGTTCGAAATTATGTGTGATGCAAGCAACTTTGTTGTGGGGGCTGTTTTGGGACAAAGGAAGGAAGGTAAACCTTGTGTGATCTATTATGCAAGCAAGCTCTTGGATGATGCCAAAGTCAACTATACCACAAAGGAGAAAGAACTTCTTGCCATTGTATATGCTTTTGACAAATTTAGAGCATATCTTATTGGTCAAAAAGTGATTGTCTATTCAGATCATGTTGCTCTCAAATACCTTTTAAGCGAAAAAGATGTCAAGCCTCGGTTACTTAGATGGATTTTGATGCTTCAAGAATTTGATTGGGAAATTAGAGACAAAAAGGGTAGTGAGAATTTAGTTGCGGATCATTTGTCAAGAATCAATTTGGAAGATTTAAGGAAGCAAGATGATGGGGTGCCTATCAATGAAACATTTCCAGGTGAACAACTTCTCCAAATTGCCACAAAAGAGATTCCTTGGTTCGCCGACATTGCCAATTATATTGTAAGTGGAATTTTACCCTATGACATGGATCATAGAAAGAAAAAGAAGTTTTTACATGATGCTAAGTTCTATTATAGGGAAGAGCCACTCTTGTATAAAAGATGTGGTGACGGATTGATTAGAAGATGTGTTCCTCAAGATGAAGTTCAAGATATTTTGAAACATTGCCATTCTATGGAGGTTGGTGGACACTTTGGCGCATCTAGGACGGCATCTAAGGTACTTCAATGTGGTTTTTAATGGCCTTCATTATTTAAACATGCTAGAAATTTTGTTCTTGCATGTGATAGATGCCAAAGAACGGGAAACATTACTAAGAAACATGAAATGCCTATGAATGATATCTTAGAAGTAGAAATTTTTTATGTATGGGGTATAGACTTTATGGGACCTTTTCCAAGCTCTCTTGGTAACAAATATATTCTTGTAATGGTAGATTATGTTTCCAAATGGGTGGAAGCAATTCCATCTATCACTAATGATGCCAAGGTAGTAAAGAAAATGCTTAGGAAGACTATATTCCCAAGGTTTGGTACCCCAAGGGCCCTAATTAGTGATGGGGGATCTCATTTTTATAACTACATAATTGAATCATTATTGAAAAAGTATGGGGTGACACATAAAATTGCAACTCCATATCACCCTCAAACTAGTGGTCAAGTAGAGGTTAGTAATAGAGAACTCAAGTGGATTTTGGAAAAAATGGTTTCTTCTTCAAGAAAAGATTGGGCATTAAAACTTGGTGATGCCTTATGGGCTTATAGGACAGCTTTCAAGACTCCCATTGGTCTTACACCTTACCAATTGATTTGTGGGAAATCTTGTCATTTGCCAGTGGAATTACAACATAAGGCTTATTGGGCAATGAAGGCTTTGAACTTTGATTTCAAGAAAGCATGACAAAAGAGGCTTCTTCAGTTGAATGAATTGGAAGAGTTAAGGATGAATGCTTATGAAAATGCTAAGATTTATAAGGACAGAACCAAGCAATGGCATGACAAGCATATTCATCATAAGGAGTTTCATGAAGGACAACTTGTTTTATTATACAATTCAAGGCTTAAACACTTTCCCGGTAAGTTAAAATCAAGATGGTTGGGTCCTCTTAAAATCATCAAGGTTTATCCTCATGGTGCGGTTGACATTGAAAATTCAAAAGGGGAAATTTTTAAGGTCAATGGTCAACGTTTGAAATCCTATGTCATTGGTGATCAAATAGGTAATGAAAATAGTTCACAATTAGAGGTTTGGGGACTACTTGGTGAACGTTCGGGTAAATATGATTATAAGGTAAAGTTTTCACCACCACCTAGTTCAAGCATTCCTATTGAATCCATTGAGCCATCGGATTGGGGAGAAGAATTTGATGTTATCGACAATCAAGGAACAAAGGAGATTTATACCCTACACTCCCAATCTTAACTTGGAGTTTAAGGTATGATCAAACTATGGAGCTTAGATTTAGCAAGGTATGGTACTTACACATTTAGTTTATTTTTATTTTTGTAAATATTTGTTTTCATAATTTTTCTTTTGTTTTTCACCAAAAAAAAAAAAGGGTAACACAGAAATTCATTGGTGCCGAGTTGGCACACTTTAACTCAGTTGATGCCGAGTCGGCACCAATACATGTTGTGCCGAGTGGCACTTGGCAGTTGAACTCGTGCTGAGTCGGCACACATGGAACACGTCCTAAAAATTCAGATTTTGCATCTTTTCAATTGCTGGACCATTTGACTTCAATTTTGTTGTTTTTCAAACTCAAACATCAATATGAAAGAGCACATATTCCTTAGTATCTCTTGGGAAGGGACATGAAGAGACTACACAACTTTATCTCTTTATAGTTAATTTTTCTTTTGTTAAAATTCTACATTCTTTTCTTTTCTTTTTTCTATTTTTATTTTAACTCCTTCTTCATCTCCCTCTCTCTCACGTTTCTCTCTCATTGCACATCTTCTCCAAATTTTAGTTTTCTTCCCTCTTTCTTAACCAAAACCCATTCCCTTTAACTTTCAAAAATTACTTTACAAGATGGGTAGATCAAAAACAAATCCATCCTCATCTTCAAGGGGAAAGGAAGTTACACAAGAGGAGGAAGAAGTTCTGGATATTGCACTACAATATAGAGCACCATTTCCAATTTTTCAAAAATGGGAAGGACAAAGGTATGAAAAATGTCTTAAAAGAAATGTTGTTGGTTCTAGGTTTCTTCCTCTTGATGTTGTTAGTAAAATGGGTTTTGATGAAATTCTGCAGAAATTTCTTAAACAAATAGGTCTTAAAACATTGGTTTCTTTAGAAAAGGACACTTACGTGCAACTAACACAAGAATTTTACTGCACTTTGAAATTGAATGATAATGATCCTCATGTGTTAGACTTTCGTATGCTAGGAAACCCATATCAATTGACTTATAATTTCATGAAAAAAGTGTTTGGTTTTTCTAAGGATGGAGTTTGTGAAATCCCTCGTGATTAGCATGCTAGTGAATATTGGAATGAATTAACTGATTTACCTCAATTTGATCCTAGGAAAGGCCATGCCATGTTCATTAAAGATCATAAATTGTGGCTTTTACATAAAATTCTTGCATGTCTTGTGTTTGGTAAATCTGAAGGAAATAGAGTCTCTATCTAAGAAATTTATTTGATGTGGTGTATTAGCATGAAAAAGCAAATTTGTTGGACTTATTGGATTTTTAATAAGTTACTTGAATGTGCTAATAATAAAAGTGGTCCTTTGACTCAAGGTTATATTATTACTTCTATTGCTAATGCTCTTAAAATTTCACAAGCTTCTTTGGATTCCATGAGAATGGTAAGTATGGTTCGCCTTACTAAATCTGCTTTCACAAAAGGTGAGGTTATTTATCCTAACTTTAATTTAAGACATGCAAAAGATAGATCATGTTGGGTAGGAGTTAAGAAAAGCGAAGAGAGTAGCGAAGAGGGTGAACATGAAGATCAAAGTGATGAACAAGGTATTAATGTTGGTGGTACATCTACTACCGCTCCTGTTGAAATCAGTGGAGGAAGTTCTCATGTGTCCCCCGACATGGCTATTTGGCAACAAATCCTTCAAAATCAACAAGCTATGAATACACAATTAGGACGTATGGATACTAGGCAACAACAAATGGAGAGGCAACAACGAAGACTAACCTACAAGATGGATCAATTTTTTGCTAGCAGTGGATATCAATTTGATTCTCCACCCCCTTCACCATAAGTGGATTGAAAGATAAGCATTTCTAACCTTTCCCTATTTTTCTTTAATATATGTTGCTTATTTTTCTATGTTTTCTTCTTTTTGGGACACATTGGGGGCAATGTGTACTCTAAGTGTGGGGGAGGTTATATCTTGTTTAGTTTTTTTTTTTTTACCCTATTTTATAAGTTTATAGGATTTAGTGTTCATAATCTATGCTATGATGCATTACCTCAAAATATCTTGAAATTTTTGAAGAACTCCTTCTAATTTTATATGATATAGTTCTAGTTTGGTTCATTATAACATTAAGGGTTAGAAACATTTAAGAATTGATTTATGATCAACTTCCCTTGCCTTAATTAAATACATGAACTTCTTGTATAGGCTTGAGGGTGATTTGTTTGTCTTTATTTATATCTTGAGAAGTTTTAATTAATTTGGACTAATGAATGCTTACTTAAGTTTTAAGGGATTTTATTTTTTAGTTTAGAGGAAATTTAAATTAATACATACCTATGATTAGTCAATAAAGGATGAGGAATAAATAAAAATAAAATAATATATAGGTTCCAAGTAAGTCGTGTACATTTGTGTTTGCTCCTTAATTGTATTCATTCGGAAAGGAATTTATATATGAAATAATATCCATACATGGCGGAAGTGAATGAGTAAGTCGTCGATGTTTGAGTATGCTCCTTAAATATGTTCGTTCGGAAATATTCACTTTTGTCATCTAAAAAAAAAAAAGGAAAAGAAGAAGAAAGAAAGAAAAGAAAAGAGAGACAAATTTTCCAAAAATGCCTTGAGATTGATTATGGGTATGTATGCTTTCCTTTTTCCTCAATTGTTTGAATAGTTCCCTTTTGACTTGAGTTTGGTAATCAATTGAATGAACTTGACAAATTCTCCTTATAATCTTTGATAAACAATCACCTTATTGCTTATATTAGTTGTGTCAAACATTTTTCTTGTAGGCTTATGGAGTTGTTTTATAAAAACTCTTCTTCTTTGTTTCTTTTCTTTAAGGAGTAATGACCCTTATTAGTGCTTTAACATTTGAATAAGAAGGAGTAATTTTTATGATTATGTTTTTTCCTTTCAACTTATGAAATTGCTTGAGGACAAGCAAAGTCTAAATGTGGGGGAGTTTGATGTGATGTAAAATGGTATGGATTTAGTGTTATTTCAGGTGCATTTTAGTTGCTTTTTAGGTATATATTTAGTATATTTTAATGCATTTTGTGTGTATTTCCTTAATATTTATTCTACTAACATTTTCTCAAAGATTTCTCCTTAACTTGATGGTTTTGAGAGTATTTTATAAAGTTTTAATAGGTTAAGGGAAGAATTGGAGGTTCCTAGAAGAGCCAAGTATAAAAAGAGAAAGCAAAGTTTGAAAAGTACTAGTGCCGAGTCGGCACCCATCAACTCAGTTGGTGCTGAGTCGGCACCAATGGCTACTGTGCCGAGTTGTTGAAAGGAGGATGAGTTGGTGCTGAGTCGGCACACACCAAAAGACAGGATCCTTCATGAATAGTCTACAATTTTTCAGTCATAACTTCCTCTACACAAATCAGATTGAAACGATTCAAGAGGCTATGGTAAGCTGAAAAAGAGGCCTACAACTTTCATGAAGACCTCAAAG
>CANTUT010001328.1:15000-92500 GCA_947687605.1 Reutealis trisperma
TACAACTTGTGGCACACCTGCATATGTTGCTCCTGAAGTGATCAGCAGAAAAGGCTATGATGGGGCCAAAGCTGATATATGGTCTTGTGGGGTGGTTTTGTATGTGTTACTGGCAGGTTATCTTCCATTTCATGATTCAAACTTGATGGAGATGTACAGGAAAATTGGCAGAGCTGAGTTCAAATGCCCTAATTGGTTTCCACCAGAAGTTCGTAGGCTGCTGTTTAAGATGCTGGATCCAAATCCTGATACTAGGATTTGCATGGCTAAGATACAGGAAAGTTCATGGTTTAGAAAAGGTCTAAACTCTAAACAGAAGAAAACTGAAACAGAAAGCGGGGATGTAAATTGCTTGGAGAGGAGTGGTTCTGGTCCTTCCTGGATTAGCAGTGCATCTTCTGAGGAGAAGCAGGCATCAGTCAAACCACCTATATTAAATGCTTTTGATATCATTTCTCTTTCTGCTGGGTTTGATCTCTCTGGATTTTTTGAGGAAAAATCCCAACTGAGAGAAGCAAGATTTACTTCTGTGCAACCTGCCTCGATCATCATATCTAAACTGGAAGATGTTGCAAAGCATTTAAGCCTGAAGATCACAAAGAAGGACGCAGGTTTGCTGAAAATGGAAGGATTAAAGGATGGTAGAAAGGGGCCCTTGGCCATTGATGCAGAAATCTTCGAAATCACTCCATATTTTCATTTAGTGGAGGTCAAGCAATCTGGTGGAGATACAATGGAATATCAGAAGATATTGAAAGAGGATGTAAAGCCTGCTCTTGAAGATATTGTTTGGGTTTGGCAGGGTGAACAGCAACAGCAGCAGCAAGAAGAACAAGAACTGCAGCAGCAGCAATAACAATAATACACTAGCAGTGGAGTTTTGCTAGTTTCTCACAATGTCAAATTTTTCATGGTGTCCAAAGTTTGTTACAATTTCATGAACTACCTTTTCTTTTTATTTATTTATTTATTTTTTTACTTTCATGTTCATCTTTGCGATTTTTAGATCCCACCTCAAAGAATTTGCTTGTATTTGGTATGTTGTGATGACAAACGTAATGTTAAATCTATTAATCATCGTCTTCTGGAGCGTTGTTTTGATTCTTTCCCTATAGCTTGTACAGAATGTTGTGTCCATATCTTTTACTTTTCTTTTAAAGAAAAAAAAATTATATACATCCAACAAAAAGGATTCCCTAGCAGCAAGCTGATCTTGGTGAGAGCTACAAGCATTCCTCCTGGCAATCTGCGCCTGAAACTATTTCCTGGTAGAAGTGGTCTACTGGGTCCGGTTTGGAGCCCAGCCAACTCCAGTACATATGCAGAATCTTTGATGTTATTTTTTATTTATTACTGAATTATCTGCTGTCTTTGTGCGCAAAATTTTCTACCTTTGACCCTGTACTGTTGCTAGGCTGAGCTTAGAGATAGCAATAGGGTGGGAAATTTCCATTCTCTACAGGAATTTGCCCCAAATGGGATAGAGATTTCCTGAATTTTATCCCCATGGGAATGGGAATAAGGGATATTTCTTTCTCGTTAGCAGGGATGGAGCGGGGATAAAAAGTATATTCCCCATCCCATGGGGATTCCCGTCCCCACCCTACGGGGATTCCTGGTGGAGATCCGATATTATATTTATATAATTATTCTTAATATTAAAATATATATTACTTGATTAGCTTTATACATATATATTAGAGTTTTTAATTTTGTCATTCATTATTTATAATTATTTCACATCATGATAATTTTGAAAAATTTTATATTGAATTTATTCATCTCTTCATACTTTATATGTCTGAATTTATTAATAGTTTTTACATTAATTTATTTTTATTTTTAGCTATTATTTATGAATTATATATATATATATATATATATATATATATATATATATATATATATATATATATATATATATATATATATAATCTAAATTTTAAATTTTTATACATTATATTCCACTATCTAAAAATATATAAAATTAAAAAGAGATAAAATAAAATAAAAATTTTAAGTGAGGAATAAGAATCCCCACATGGATGGAAATAGGGACTAAATAGTCTCCGCATATGAGATGGAGACAAAGATGAAGATTTCCTGCTGAAATGAGGATGAGGATGGGGCATAGTATTCCGCCTTGCCTCACCCTATTGCCATCCTTAGCTGAATTGATTTGCCTCAGGTTTTAGAAATTTAGGTTAGTAATGCATTTTTTTTTTTTTTTTTTGCTCAAGAAGGGAATCTTCTATTTTTTTAAATCAAGAAATGTGTTCTTATCAATCATTTTGGTCGACAAAAATCTTGTGCAGGGTTGGGTGTTATTGTCAAGGTACTCGAACCACAAATGCCTAGGACCAGTTTGTGGTTCAGGTACTAAGAAAGTTCCTAGCGAACAAATATTTTATTTTTTAAGCAGACACATTTTATTTTTGTTTTATACTGATATACAGTTTGTCTTTGACACCCTACCCTGGGAAATCTCAAAGCCTTGTACTTACGGGTAGGGGTGACCAAAAATAAATTAGAACCGTTAACTGTATCAAAATCGGTTGAATAAAATCAAAATTAAAATCATTTTTTGGTTATGATTTCAGTTTGTAACCGAAACTATGAGAGCTTTGTTTTAGTTTTGGTTTCTATTAAAAACCGGACCAAAAAATAAAATCAATAGTTTTAAAACTAAACCTGACAGTCTGATTAAACCGGATATATAATTGTATTTTAATAAATTAATGTAAAAATTAAGTGTAATCCCTTTTTTAATATACAATTGTATTTTAATAAATTTTATTGTTTATTAAGATTTTAGTTTAAATTATTCCATTATTTTATATTAATTTTTTAATCAAAACTAATGTAATAAAGTAATCGGTTCGAAATTAGTTTTAGACCATAATAAAGAAATGGGTTTCAAGCCACCAGTTGGTTTTAAACCAAAACCAAAACTGTAAAAATCAATTATGATTTTGATTTGAACATTTTACTAAATCAAAACCAACAATTTCAAACCGAAATTAACGATTCAGTTAAACCGGTTATGCTTACTCAGGAGTCTACTTTTGTAATGATTCACAAGTAGTATTATACGTGGACCATTCTCACTTTATATAGCTCTCACAATATGGAGAGATATCATTTTATTTTATATGAAACTATAAAATTATATATAAATTTAAAAAAATGAACATTAAAATATAACCTTTAAAGTTAGAGAGCTTATTTGTATATATTAACATCACAAGGTTTTATCTTTTATCAATGTGGGATTTTCACATCTTATTTATATTCTAATACTCCTCAAGTGGCTTTTGGAATTGGATATTATTTTTTTTTTCATAAGCTCAATTGTCACTTGACAAGCATGTAGTGACTAAAGTGAATGAGATCTATTCTTTTGCAATCCCACAAATTCACTTAGATATAATAATCTGGTCATATTTCACATTCAAAATCGATTACCTCTATGAGAATTTTGGGTATAACTAGTTTCATGTACAATAGAATCTCATTATATAACTAGTTTCGTTGTATTGATTCATAAGTAATATTGTACGTGGCCTATTCTCATTTTGGATTGATCTCACCATGTAGATAGATTTCATTTTACATGAAGCAAGTTTAATGTACGAAAAAGTCTCATTTTATATGAAAAAATTAATATAAATAAGAATTTTCCTGATACACAAAATTTACCAAAATTCACTTCTATTAACTTTTTTTTTTTTTTAATCCAATTTAGTTCTCATGTATTTGTCATTGTCCCTAAAGTTGCCTTATATGGTTAAGGTTCATACATTTGGTTTTTGGTTCAAGATATTTGTAAGATGCAAGTTCAATTATAATGAAAATCATGTGAAACACATGCCACTTTACTTACCTATTGGTGGATGTGCACACGGTTCGGTTTGAGTGTTTTTAAATTTTTTTTTTAAACTGAAATGATAATAGTAGTTTGAAAAAATCTAAACTGAACTAAATCACTTAGAGTAATTGAATGATCCAAATTATAGATATACGGTTTGGATGGTTTGGTTTGGTTTTAGTGTTTTATTTAACACTTGAATTTAAAATAAATTTAATTATTTAACTTTTTAAATCATAATAAAATTATGAATATTTTTAAAATTCTTAATAATACATTAAAATTTTATCATAAAAAATCTATTTTTTATTTATTATATTATAAAATCTACTAGATACAGAATATAAATATCAAAATATATAATTTTATGTGTATATAGTATATGGCGGTTTGGTTCATTTTAGTTTGGTGGTTTTGAAAGATAAAAACCATAATTAACCCAAAATTTTGATTTATAAAGTTGTTCAAACCAAAACTAAACCGTTACTTAAAATTATGATTTATGATCGGATTGGCTTGGACAGCTCGAGCGGTTTGTGAGCACCCTGCCTATTAGGTTACAAGGTTATTATAATTATCTGGAGTTAAAAGCATGCAAATAGTGCAGTAATCATGCGGTTTGATAGCATTGTCCTTCATCTTTTATGGCTAGTAATAAATCCATGTGTCTTGTATTCCTCTTTAGATTTCTTTTTATCTTCAAATGCCTCTTAAAAGGATTTTACCCTTTAAATTTAGTAGTTTAATCAAATTTTAACTATTAATCTTTTTAAAATGATTATATAATATCTAAAAATATTAAAATTTTCTTTACAAGTCACAAATAATATGTTAAAATTACATAATCCAATAATAAGAGTTATAAAATATACTAATAAGATTATATAATTATATTTAATATTATTTAATTTTTCAATTAATTTTTTAACTCTCCAAATAAACTTTGCAATTTATTTATTGCTTTTACTATTTTTCAAAATAAAGACTACAGGACTCAATAAAAAAATTATAGAATAAGCTGAAAAAATTATATAAACAAAAATTTATATAAAAATTTAGGTCATGTTATTTTTTAAAGAACCTAATAATTTCATCTCCTATTTTTCAGTCTAAGTATCATGCTGTGTAATAATGGGATGTTTCCCTCCCCAGTATCCAAAAATATTAAATAGGCTAATAGCACAAATTATAATATAGATTAAAAAAAGGGCAACCAAAATTTTATATTAATTATTTATTTTTTTAATACATGTTACAATTTTGACAATATATTTTTGCAATAAGACTATTATCATATATTAATTTTTCAATGAAAAAAATTACATGTTATAATTGTAAGAGTTATAGAAGTCATTGTAAAAATTATAGAAGAAATTATTAGATTTTTACATATAAATTTAGATTGTATAATTTTCTCAAAAAATTACTTTTTACGTATAAATTTGGTTGTATAATAATTCTCCCAACTAATTTTGTAATATAAGTATCATCTTATGAATTGGGTGGTATTAGAAGTACATAAGAGAAACTCTAAACGTCCAGTCACTAAGAAGCCATCCAAATATAATGGTTTTGGTTAGAAAATTTATATTAATTTAACAACATTTCAAATAACATAATGCTTTGTATAATTGCATGTTGCACCACATATGCAAACTATATGTAATATAAATGTTAGAATTACTTACTCATAAAAAATTTTAACTTTATTTTTTTTGTTCACAAGTCAATATCTCCCTCTCCCCTCATTTTTATGCATTTTATCATGTCTTGTTCTAATCCATATTTGGTGTATGATACCACAATTAATACATAAATATGGAATTGTATGAGTACATATAAATTTTACATAAAATTTAAAACTATATAAAATTTTTACATTATAGTAATTTTTTTCACTCAAGTTTGCAATTTAATTATCACCTGATATAAATTAGTAAAATTTATATAACCCATTTATAGCATTTGCAAAGTAAAAATCCTAAAAAAATCTTTATGAGGCTTCCAGTATTCAAGAAGAAGAACAAACAAGATTCATCATGGTCTTATGAGCTCTAGCATCCATAAAAGCAACAACTTTTATTGGTTTTGCATATTTTTCAGGAAACAATTGCACATAAACCAATGGAATTGGATGTATAATGATTTTTGAACAACCAAAAAACAAGGTTCTACTGAATAAATTCGATCATAGAGATCATTTTCAGAGGAGGATAAGTAATCTTCAATGGCAAAGAGACTTTTTAGAGAATTTTTTTCATCTTTTGAGAATAATGATTCAATGTCAACTTCATCAAGATCAACCTTTGTAATTTGTTGAAGATGATGCATAAGCTCGGCCATAGTGATCATCTTTAGAGGAGGACTGAACATCTTTCTTTAGCATGCGTCTATGAACTCTCAATTCTACACCTCCTAGAATTCTAAATTTTCAGTTAGGAAAAGAATCAATCGGGACTCCTAAATCATCTTCAAATCATCCAGGACTCAGTATGAAGGCCAATGCAAGTGGAATCACGAAAAATGGACGACAAATGGGTGAAAACAGGCTGAAGAAGTGAAATCGGGCTAGGTGCCGCATAGCTCTATGGTACTGCTGCAAAGCCTTGTTCGGTGCTGTAAAGGCAGTTGTGGCACTGCCGTGAGCATCTTTGCGGTGCTGCAGAGTGTGAGGTCTCGCCTGAGCACTCGGTTCGATTTGCTAAAGGAAATTGAAAATACCCATTTGGGAGAAACATCACGATTGGAACTCACTATGAGTTCAGGAAATCGTATTTTATAAGTTGTAATTTGTAAAAGGATTGTTTATTTTAGTTGGGCAAATTAAAGGAAAAATCTAATTTGATTGACTCCAAAATTATACCATTTATCCTAAGGAAAAGCACTAGTCCTTGAATGACCAAAAAGGGCTTGGGGACTAGGTCTTGGTTAAAGCAATACAAAAAATTAGTTTGGTTTAAATACAAAATAGCTTTTCTAAAAAGAAGTTTTTATGTATACATGAACTGATATAATATGATGCATGAAATAATATTACTCATGAAATGCATGGCAAATATGAAATAATGACAATTACAAAATGCAAAAATAAAGGAAAACTACTTAAAACTATTACAAGTTAAAATATGACAATTAGGAGATCTTTTCTCTGGCCCTTATGAGTTCTAGGAAAAGCACACATTCCCCAAATATAATCTAAACAACTAAAATACTAAAAAGTGATAAAACAATTGTAATAAAAAGTACTAAAAGTTAGACTGTTATTTAAGAAAAATAATTTTGATCCTAGACTATGTGAAGAAAGTGATAGAGAGAAGAAATTACTAATTTTAGCGGAGTTGAATGCCTTAGAGACGGCAAGCTTGCGTATCCCTTTGAATGGGAATCAAACCCCAAGCAGTTCTTCCTTCTTGCGAATGAGGGGTTTTTAAGTCATAGCCTTTGTTATCATGTTTTAATTGATTTTAAAGGGCTTAGGGATTTGTTAATTAGTTCAGATTTTTATTAGCAAAAATTAAATCTTTTCAGATTTAGATCTTGAAATTAAAATTGAAAAGGAAAAAGAAGGAACTTTTACCTTTAGCTTTCGTTGGCGAGGAATGTAGGGAGCGAGCTTAGCACCGGATTTAAGTTCCACTTTAGTCTAGGGATATCATGAGCACTCCTTTTGGAAGGACTCTTGAATAGTGTGAACTCTTTTTGGAGGGACTTGGATAACACCTTTGTTTGGGAACCACAAATTCTCTTTGAAAGGAATAACTTGAATTGCACCTTTTCTTGATTAGGAAGTTTAGAGATAGGTTTTATGGTGATTAGGAGGCTTATGAATAGGGTTTGAAGTAATTAGGAAGCTTAATGAATAAGGTTTGAGATGATGGAAGAAGTTTTAGAATGGGGTCTTAGAGATTTGGAGGTTTTGGAAGAGGGTTTTGATTATTGGAAAGGTTAGGAATAAGGTTTTGAAAGCTTTGGGGAGAGTATAGAAGCATATAATTGTGTGTTTTCAGCTGTTATGAGATGCAAGGTATTTATAGGAGGAGTTTGGGGCTAAAAATTAACAGTTTTTGGGTAGGATTCTGAAATGGGCTCAGTGCGATAACTGAGGAGTCGGCTGTGGTAACCACAGAGCCTTTTGCGATTATTGCAGGGACCTTTGCGGTAACCATAGTCGGCTGTGAGTTACCGCAGTGGGGCCCGAGGGCTGCCGCAGTTCATTTTTCAGCTCGTTCTCATTCGTTTTTTATTCGATTTGAGCCCAGTTTGATTCTATGGGTTTGTAATCGAGTGCTAATCATATGAAGGTGCAAGTTTCAAGAAACTTTTTTTTCAATGGGGCACTACCCTTTTGACCCCTACCCGCTAATCGGCTAGCAGGACTGCTGTATGCGTAGGGCACGAATCTTAGCAAGTGTCAAGCTGCGGTCGAATCCTAAGGGTGTAAATTTGAGGGTTCACATAGAGCCTTTTATAGCAACCTGAGTGATTTCCCACCTTTTTGCAATCCCACATCGAATTTTGACAGCCTTTATGCTCTAGCTCTCCCTTTATATATAGAGGACCTCCCTACACTTCAAAACACACAAACTTGGTGGCTTTAAAAGCACTAACTTCAAGTAAATTGCTTTGCATTTGCTCTTTGCTTTGAAAAGCAAATTGGGAGATTTCTCCTTTATTCCTACTCAACAAGTTTAAGGATTTCTGCCCGCCTATTCAAGGCAAATTCATTGTCGAAGGCTTGTATTGGGGGGTTTCTCATTGATTTTTACTTGACTAGTTTAAGGCTTTCTGCCCTCTTGTTCAAGGCAAGTTCATTGCCGAAGGCTTGTGTCCATCGTGTGGAGAAGGGGGAACCGCATTTTGGTCACCTAAGGCTCATGTCCCTTGTGCGGAGTAGATGGAACTACAATCTGGTCATCTGCTCCATCCGCCTTATGTCCCTAAACTGCAAAAGCACAGGCCAATCTTTTTTTTCTTTCTATTTGGTTTAAAAGCTCATTGCCTCTTTTAGTTAGTTAATTAAATTGATTCACTTAGGTTGTTAGCTAATCAAATCGATAGTTAGTTAAATTAATTAATCAAAACATGATAAAGTGGCTAAGCTAAACTAACCCCTTCGTGAGAAGGGAGAACTACGTGGGTTTTAGTTCCTATTCAAAGGGATACATAGGCATGCTTGGTTCAAGCATCAAATCTAATTAAAACTAACCAACTCTCCCCCTATCACCTTCTTCACTCATTTTTGTTTCCTTTATTTGTTATTAGGTTTAGTTTGGGGAATGTAAAACTTCCTTAGAACCCATAAGGGCTAGAAGAGGTATCCCCTAAGTTTGACATTTCATTGTAATATTAACTCTCTTTTATTTCAAATTCTAATTGTATTTAAACTTTATGGATTGAACGATCATGCATATTATAAATTGTTCATGCATTTTAACTATTCATGAAATATATTTTAAGTTACTTTCATATTATTTGGCCAAATATGTTTTGTTAAACTAAAAACCTAGTCCCTGAATCCTCTTTGGTTTCAAGGCTAATGATCTTTTTTCCTTTGGATAATAATAGGAGTCAAATGGGTTTTTTCCTTATATTTTTCCAAAATAAAATTAAGGTGGTGACTCTAAAAGTAATTTTCAAATCTATCAAAGATAAGCTTGAGGGCTTCCTTGTGAGTTCTTTCCTAAAAGAGCACTTTAATTCTCTTTAGCGGATCAAACTAGTACTCAGCCGAGGCCTCACAGTTGGCTACTTCACTAGGGACTAACTTTCTTTTAATAAAAGGAAAAATAAGTGGACTACTAATTGGTTAAAAAGAGTTTGGCCTTGTAATATAATTGTGAATTTGCATGCATCACTTTCATAGGCTCTTTGCCATTCAACATAGTTTTAGGAAAATAATGGATAGTGAGTAGCATCGAGTGGGTAACCCTTATTAGGTCTATTCGCTGATAATGAAATCATCCACCTGGCGACGAATCCTTTGATCATTTCAAAGGTGTAATGAGCATACATGTACTGTTGGACCCACGTAAGTCTCCTTGACTCACATGTGGTTAGTTATATCACTGATCTAGTGTGATGGGTATCCAAACCAAGCTACTTTGATCCTTTCACGTAATGGACTTAGAACTTAGACCTTAAGTTGTATGTACCAGCAAAGAAGCCTTATTGTATATTCATGAAATGACTTTTCATTCATGCATACATTCATCATTTAAGAATCTTGAAACAAGTGGAGGGCTCACCAAGCTTATGACTCACTAAAATACCTAACCCTAAAACACTAATACTAGCCCAAAGGTCTATCAACCTGCTGTATTACCTTGGTCTTATACTCATTTTGTCTACCTTTTTCCTTATCGCAAGGTACCTAAAATGGTCGAGGGAACAAGTGGATTGAAAGAAAGTGATTTGAATGCAATTAATCGGGAAGAGGAAACCCAACTAAATTAATTTTTAATGAGTCTTCTCTTAAGGCAAGAGAGGAATTTCCAAGCTATTTTAGAGACTCAGTAGGGCCAGTTCAAAGAGCAAAGATAATCCATTTTAGAGGAAGTTTAAGCTATGACGAATCGAGCCGGTATTAATTCAAATTCTGCATTAATCCAAACCATTCTTACCTAAGCTATTGCAAATGTGTATTCCTCCCTCAATGTCCCTATTGACTTGAATGACAATAGAAAAGCTATAGTTGATGCCCCTTGCATTCTAAATATCATTTCACCCTCTATCCCAATTCTGAATGTTACCCTACCATCTATCATCTCTAATTCGTACAAATCCTAAATGTCACCTATTCTATCATTCCTTCTCCTTTAAATCCTTTTCAAGGAAAGGAATCTTTTTCCCATATGGACACTAAAACCCTAATAGAAAAGTTTGAAGCTATGGAAAAAAACCCTCAAAAACATTAAGAAACATGATGATGTGATTGATGCCAATTCTTTAGCTCTTTTTCCTAATGCTAGAATTCTGCGAAAATTTAAAATACCAATGTTGGATAGATTTAAGGGGATGACCTACCCTAAAACTCACTTGAAGATGTATATGGAGGCAATGGCTCTTTTATGGGTTGATAATGAGGTCCTTGCTCTGTTGTTTCAACAATCCCTAACTGGAACTACTGTGAAATGGTTTTTTAACATAGACATAAGTTAAAAAAGGACTTGGGATGATACCTGCAATACATTTGTCAAATACTCAACATTGAAGTGGATGTCATAAGGAGAGATTTGGAAACTACCAAGCAAAACCCAAAATAATCTTTCTCCTCATTCCTTATGAGGTGAAGAGAAAAAACAGCCTAAATGGTGAATCGACCAATTGAGCAAGAGTAGGTTGATATAATTGTGAAGAACCTTTTATTGATATACTAAAATCATGTCCTCACTCAATACCTCCCAAGCTTTAAAGCCCTTATTGCTACTACCTCTAAAATAGAGGATTTGATCCAAAATGGCCACATCAAAGATGACACCACTAATAATAGATATAAGAAGAACACCTTTTACCAAACCAATGTCATTGCCTCGACTAATAAAAAGGAAGGGGAGGTATCTGCCATTTCTCATCATTAGTCATTAAGATTGGAAAGAAGGTCTTTTACTAAACTAGGGGTTCCTCAAGTTATGGTATACAAGAAAGCCTTAAAAGCTAAATTAATCAAACCTCTTGAACCAAGGGCTCCTCTTGATCCACTTCTTGCAAACTACAATCCTAATGAGTACTACGAGTATCATCAAAACACTGGCCATAAGACAAAGATGTGTCAAACTTTAAAGCATAAGATACAAGATCTTATAGACAGTGGGGACATGATACCTCTTAAGCCTATACCCAACATTTCCACCAATCCTATCCCTAACCACCAAATTAACCTCATTACCACTAGTAGTCTCAAAGTTGATCCTATCTCTTTGATTCGGTCAACTTCTGAATATTGTTGTATTTTGGACTTGAGCAACCTCACAGGGGAGATTCATGCCATAACCAAAAGTGGAAGGATCTACCAAACACTTACCCCATAAGATGGCTAGCAACCTATCCAACCTATCCACCCCTTGCTGAAAAAATAAAAGGAAGCATTAAACCTGATGAAGATCCTATCCTTAAGCAGCTAAAAAAGGGCCTAAGCTAACATATCTATCTGAAGCCTTATACAATCATCTTAACTTCATCACCAAGCTCTTTGCAAGTCGTTGAACCAATGCCAAGCTCCTATAGATATTACCCTTAAAACTTTAGTGGCTTCTCTCACCAGTAGTACAAAAGCTACCTCCATCTCTTTTAATGACCATGACCTACCTAAAGGGGAGCTAAAACGCAACCATACCCTATACATAATAGTCCTAACTCAGGGGAAGATAGTTCCTATGGTATTGGTGGATAATGGGTTTGCTTTGAATGTTTGTCTATTGAATGTAGCAAGTTGCTTGGGGTTAGAGGCTTCCAACTTCACACCTTCTGACCAGATTGTAAGGGCATATGACAACACAAAGAGGAAGGTTCTAGGTATGGCTACCTTGGATGTCATCATTGGACTTGTCACTTATCCTATCCCATTTCAAGTGATTGATGTACCAGCATGTTTTAATCTCCTCCTTAGACAACCTTGGATACATTAAGCCAAAGCTATTCCCTCTTTCCTCTATCAAAAGTTGAAATTTCCTTATGGATCCTCCATTGTTACTGTTAAAGGGGATATACATGGGAAAAGTAAGGTCCTAAGTTCTGTGTTAATTTTGGAGATACAGCTGAGCTGTCCACTTTAACATTGTCAGGTTTTGCATTTGAAATGGTATAGTTCATAGAAAAAGAAAGAGATAAAGAGCTTGTGCCTTTTGATATTGATCCTCATAGAAATATTGCTATGGCTAACATATTAAGAAAAATGAATTATTTTCCTAGACTAGGATTGGGCAGTAGTTAACAAGGAGTAAGCCAGTTCAAAGAATACCCTGTGGCTAACCCATCGGTCGGTCTTAGTTACAAACTAACAAAAAAAGATCTAGCTAAGGTAGAGAAAAGGGCCAAAGAAAGAATGGTGGCCCTCAAAAAAAGTGAGTCATATGATTGGACCACACACCTTTATTTTAAAAAACTTAATAGGTATTTTGTGAGGGAGGGTGAGAATTTTTCATACTTTGGTTTTCTATAGCCTTAGGTTTGTCCTATTACTAAGAAGCTAATCCTCAGTTTTGAACCCTTCTTTGATGTCAGGCTTTCCTTAGAATACTATGAGCCAGTTTTCATGTTGAAACAAGATTGGGAGGATAGTATAGAGGCTACTCTTTTTGAGCAAGTTTTCATGATAAAAGATAAAGAGGTGGTTGACTTAACCAAATTCATCCAAACAACTTGAATCCAACTTGACAACCAGTACTATGAGAAGATAGGAAAAGGTGGCTAATCTGAGTCCGAGCCAAAGTCTAAGTCCGAGCTAGAGTCTAAGTCTGAGTTTGAGCTAGAGTTTGAGTCTGAGTCAAAATCAGAGTCAGAGTCTATTGATTCTAATTCCTCGTTTGAGTCTTTAGTCGACTATTTCAATCATTCTTTTAGTTTTGATGTAATGATGGACAATGGCTCATTTATTCATAATAAAAATATCGAGTTTTCTTCTTATGATCCTGTGTTTCCCATTTCCTCTTTGGTTCCTTGTCTTGAATCCAATTTGAATGAAATAAAAAATGGCAAAGAATCAATAAGTTTTGGCACAAATTAAAAACCAAAAACCACATTCATTGCATCCTCATTTCATGACAGGGATGGCTTGAGTAAAATGATCCAAGCCCATCAAACAGAAGATGTGATGACTGAAGCCTGAGTTATCTTTAAAGATCAAAGACGAAGTCACGAAGCAATTAGACAATGGGTTTTTGGAGCCAATTACTTATCCTTCTTGGCTAGTAAACATTGCTCTAGTGCTGAAGAAAGATGGGAAAGTCAGGATGTGTATAGATTATTAGGATCTAAATAAGGCTTGCCCCAAGGATGATTTCCATTGCCTCATATTGACTTATTAGTTGACTGTATGGTAGGGTATGAAGTAGTCTCCTTGACTGATTTATATGTCGAGTATAACTAAATTCAAGTCTATCCTCCTGATAAAGAGAAGATTGCTTTTGTGATCGAATGAGGTATATACTGCTATCAAGTTATGCCTTTTGGGTTAAAGAATGCAGGGGCTACTTATCAAAGAATGGTCATCATAATTTTTCACGATATGATACATAAAGATGTTAAGGTATATGTTGATGACATGGTAATCAAGTCTAAAATAGCAGAGGATCACCGATGCGCCTTAGGATGATTTTTCTTTAGACTCCGCCAATATAATCTCAAGCTAAATCCTACCAAGTGCATATTTAGGGCATCATGCAAAGTGCTTTTGGGGTACATGGTTAGTAAAAGAGGAATAGAGGTGGATTCGACAAAGTCAAAAGCTATTTTAGAGATGTTAGCACCCAAGACAGAAAAGGAAATTAGGGGTTTCCTTGGATAGCTACAATACATTAGCTGGTTCATAGCTCAGCTAGCCGATGTTTGTTGTTCAATCTTTAAGTTGTTAAAAAAGGGAACCTCTAAGCAATGGAATGATGATTACTAGAAAGCTTTTAAGAAAATCAAATAGTACTTATTAAATCCTCCTGTATTGCAACCGCCAAGACCTAAAAAGCCTTGAAGCGTGGTCTACAAGTGTATAGATCACACAAATAATATAATGATGAATAGAGTTATCATTCCACTAGAGACAAGTTACAAGTATTAGTGCAAACTTAAATTGTTGTTTAGCGAATCAAAAGATTGAGTAATGCTTAAATTAAAAATTGATGACAGAAGCTACCTAGATATTTGAATCCTCCTAGACCTCATATGTATTTCATGAATGGAAACTCAACTAAACCAACCATCTGATTGAATTGGCATTCCACTAGGTTAGATTGAAACCTCTCTCAAGCGATTCAATCCCTAACTACTAAATATTATAAAAGGAATCTCTTCTCAATTTATAATAAAGTAGAAACAACATTAAAATCAAGGAACCAAAAACTAAAGAATCTTGTAGGTCTATCTCTAGCATCCCAATCAATTCTTAACCATTATAAATGATCAATTCTAGCTAAGCTTTCTCAAGATAATTAGCAAGAAAACTAATTTCAATTATCAAGTAGGCAATTGACAATTAAAAATAACAAATATAAATCATAAAGATAAATCAATCCAAATGAATGATTTAATTGATTAAAAACCCATTCAATCCATACGAAGTAATTTAGGATTCATCAAATACCTAAGTATGAAGAATTTAGTTCATAATGAAAAAGTAATAAGAATAAAAGATAAAAGATAGAGAAATCAAACAATCAATAGTGGATGAATGATAATCCAAGCTCCAATCTTCAATCTTTAACTTGAACCTTGAAGAACTTCGATCTTCATCTTTAATTTTCATTGCAAAACTCTCTTCTCCGCCGTAGGAAATACTGCTATTCAATGAAAAATCACAGATCCCTAAAATTCTATCAAAAATTAGCTTTTGTACCCTAAAATTTAGCTTGACATGGCAAGTGACACTCTTAAGTCGTTGGGCATGTCGATGCTCTAAATACGTGGATCTCGCCTCTTAAGATATGGGATTGACATGGGTAGTGACACGCCCATGTCACTGGGCGTGTCAATAGAAAAATTGCTCAAAAAGGCACCGTTTCTTGAATTAAATCAGTGATTTCAGCTCAAATGACCATGGCATTCCAAGATATGAAGAATTCTTAAGAATCACTTTGAAAAGTACTTAAATAAACAAATTAAACTCAATTTAACAATAAATGCTCTAAAAACAGGGGGTAAAATATAGCCAATTATACATTTATCAAATTCTCCCACACTTAAGTTTTTGCTTGTCCTTAAGCAATTTAAATCACAATAATAGTTAAAAAATGGACAACCCCTTTAAAGCAAAAAGGAAACATAGTGTTTGACAATACTCAAATTAGTAAGGCACGAAATTCTTAATCAAAAACCAATTTTCAAACGTAGCAGTCAAATTAAAGGATCCTTAAATTAAAGAATCTCAAACTCAAAGATAAAACTCACAATCCTAAAGTCTAAATTCTAGAGTTAAAAGATTGAGCATCCAATTCCAAGGAAACAAAAGCCAAACAAAAGTAAAAAATGAAAGATTTTCTCTTAGACACCTGACCACTCTCTCGATTTTCTTTTTTTTACTTTAATATTCAATTATACATTTATTGCACTTTTTTTTTTACTATTTAAGGGGCTCAACTTGTTTGAATCGTCATACTAGCTTTTTGACATGAAGGTAAACATTTGTGATGCCGACCCTTAGTTACTAAGCTAAAATCACGAATCCAAATGGCTACTAGCACTATTCATAATTCGAACTCCTTTGGTTAAAAGAGTCAAAATCAACAGAATATGGAAAAATTTTCAAAGCTCCTTATCTCCTTATGCAATTTACTGTTCTTCTTTATTTTATTTTATTTTATTTTTATTTTTTTTCAAGAAAAATAGTTAAGGAACCTAAGATATTAAGTATACCTTACTAATCTTAACTCAAGTCATAAAGGAATCAACATATGCTAAAAAATATAATTAAGATTTCAAACTCCAGGCATGCAAATTCCATCAATTTAATTCTCTAATTGTGACCACCATATTCAATCCTTAGCAGATGATCAAGTCACCCGAGCCAAACATCAATAAGAAATTGTCAATTATGAGCTAAAGAGGAACCATTTCAATTCATACCATTATTACAATTTAACTTGTTTGAAATAAAATAAGGCAAAAAGAATAAATAAATAAACAAATAAATAAATAAATATCCCTTCCCCACACTTAATTTACACATTATCCTCAATGTGTAAATTCAAAGAAAAGAAAGAGAGAGAGAGAGAGAGAGAGAGAGAGAAAACTGCCCTGTTATTGCCATGAATCAAAATGTATGGATGCCAGATTAGTGGCCTTACCATCATAAGAG
Source organism: Reutealis trisperma (assembly GCA_947687605.1). Taxonomy (NCBI): domain Eukaryota; kingdom Viridiplantae; phylum Streptophyta; class Magnoliopsida; order Malpighiales; family Euphorbiaceae; genus Reutealis; species Reutealis trisperma. The sequence goes on from CANTUT010001328.1 coordinate 31,869, forward strand.
ACATCAACATGCTGTGGTGACTGGTATGTTGGAGGCGGTGGATGTTGTGGGTGAAACCCCTGAGATCTCTAGAACTCTAATATGGACTTTTGAATCCATGTCTGCTATGCTTGCTGGTAATCAAGGTCTGCCTGCATAGAGGCCTGACGTTGCTCCATGGAATGTTGTATGTTATGCTAAACAACCCGCATGAGCTGCTGATCTATCTCCAAATTCCCTAACTTGCTCTTAATCCAACAAACATGGCACTCAAACTCTGTAGCTTTCCTGTTGTCATTCAGAACAACACTGATGGTATGGGACCAATCTTTGAAAGGGGGCATCTTAGCAAAGGGTGGAATAGAAGGCCCAGCTGAAGTGAAGGTAACATCAATAGGTGGAGATTATGGTGCATCAGAAGTGGACATCAGAGCAGGAATATCAGTCAGTTGAGGCTGAGGCACATTAGAAGTGGGAACCGGAGGAACTAGAGTAGAAGTAGTAGCAGGTGGTGCCTGTGGCTCAACAGCCCTCGTCAATTCCAACCTCTTCAAAGTATCCATACTGAACACCTTAGGGTTCCCATCCATTGTCATAGGCTAGCACTCGTCTAACACACCCAAGGCTCGAGCGAGCTTACTGATAAACATTCCACCATACAAACAACTAGCTGATCCCTTCTTTGATTGCTTGTAGAAGAAGTATATGAGAGCATGGGCAATATTACAATGGACCCTATCAACCATACACTTCAAAAAGAAAAGGTCCCATAATCTGGCAACTTCTGTACTAGTCTATTGGGTAGTAATAGTGTGTGCTAGTAGTTTCTGCACCACCCGATGAGTAAAAGATGTAAAGTTCAATGCCTTAGATACTTTAGGCAAATACTAGGCTACTCTTAGGGCAAATCGGTCCCAAACTCTGGTAGGCTCAACATTATACTCTAGAAAATCTACCTCTGCTTGCCTATATGCATCAGTCCCCACCTCTTTCTTAGTATACTATTCTAAGTGCACTCCGAGTTGATAAATGCTCAAGTGAAACAGTTTGCCACCCAATCTAAACCTCATAGTCAGCTCAGTCCAAGAAATTTTTTTCTTCTCATACTAGAATGTACAATAGAACTCCAATGTCAATTCCCTATATGATGCCTCATTAATGGCAAACAACTATTGCCAACCTAGTTAGTGTATCAAACCCTGGACCTCATCAGCAAGTCCTTTTTTATTCAAAGCCTCCCAATCTAAAACTCAAGCTGGAGACCATTTCTCATTTGCCAACAGTGCAAACCTTTGCCTGTCCTCCTCTTTCATAAACTTGAGGCATTTGTGATCTTTTATGAATGTAACTATTAAAGTAGCTGCAGGTTGGCTTGAACTACCTTCACCCTGAGCCTTCTTAATGGGCAAGGTCTTGCCTTTTCTGGTAGATGGTCACTTGTGTGAACTCATGTTCTGCAAAACCAACAATAAAAAACACAAAACAAAACCAATGCCAATAAAATGATGTTAGAATTTTCATAATTTTGACATTATGATGGGCCCAAAAAATTTGGTACCTAAACAAGACAATCTAACACAACCAATAACCTAACCAAATAAAAGTAATGAATTTCAAAACTTGTAAATTCAATAAAGTTCAAACCAACCCTAATATGCCTAACACCAAAGAATAGGAAAATACCATCAATGGGTATGGAAGGAAGAACCAATCAATTGTATTTACATAAATCTCCATAACCCATTGAATTAAAATAAAGAAAATGCTTAAGGGTTCAAAAGTCAAGGGTTATACACATTCAAATACTAAATTAATAGCAAAATTGCATAATTGATCAATGTATAACCCTAGAACACGCTAGGAACATAAACCTAACTCAAATTCCTGCAATTTATTGCATGAATCATCAAACCTAACAATAAATTTGTTCTAAACATAAGATAAATGTATTCATTCAATAACCCAAATCAAATATGGTAAAAACAAGAAAACCTAACCCTAGAATCATGCCAAAATACAAGCCTACATCAAATCTTGAAATTCAAAGTATAAATCATGCTAAACCATCAATAATCATCAAGAATTGCAAGACAAATAAAGAGAAAAAGAATTTGAACTCAAACCTAGAATTTGCAGAGAAAAATTCAAATTGGGTTAGTTAAATTGCATGAAAACCTCCTCCAAATTACCTGATAAAGGTTGAAATCCTTTTTAGAGTGCTTATGTATGTGTGTTTTCGAGTGAGGGAATGCCAAGATTTTAAGAGAAAATTGAGTGGATTTAAGAGATTTTGAGAGAAATTATGTTTTAAAACACAACTGGATTATTTAAAAAATAGGCGATATAGGAACCAACATGCCCGTGTCATTAAACATGTCATACCTACTAAACGTGTTCAATTTTGAAAAGAAAGGCATGGTCAGTGACATGTCCATATTACCGAGCATGTTATAACAACTGCCAAGTTATATGAATTACATGGCCATTGACACGACCATGTCAATGGGCGTGTCATAGCTATTGGACTTCAAATGTAATTACACAGTCAGAGACATGCCCATGTCACTAGGCATGTCATAGCTACTGGAACTCAATTAAATGACACATTTAAAGACATGCCCATGTCACTGGGCATGTCACCTACACCATAACACTTGGTCAAAATTTCAATTTCTTTTCTCAACAGACTTGCTTGACCATAAAAACCAACATCACCAAGCGAAGAAAAAAAATTAAAAATAAGAAAAATAATAAACCAAAATAATGAAAAACAATAAACAATAAACTAAAAACACTTAAATTGGTGGGTTACTTCCCACCCAGTGCTTCTTTAACATCATCTTAGCTGGACGGTGGGGGTGATTGCTCCCTCTACCTCAAAAACTTTAATTTTTCTTACATGATTTTGAAATTTACCTTTTTTAGGGTGAAGTATCTTACTTGACTCATATGCAAAGAATTCCTTAATCCCAAAGGATTCACAACATTGAGGTTTTAGCTGCTAAAGAAAATTCAATGCTTTATAGTTCAACAACCAAACCTAAACATTTGCTAGAGACTTCCATTTTCTCTTGATTTGCTTACTTAGCCTGAACTTAAACATCTTCTTTTCTATTCCCATGGGTGCCTCCTCTATTTTCTTAGCCTTAATATGAACCAGAGGCCTATCAATTTCAGAAACTTTGTCCTTCTTGATTTACTGCAAAACATCACACTCCAAAGATTTTTTTTGAACAACATCAAACATATGATTCACAGTTTCATGCTCAACTATGTTTTCAAAAGAATAAACATTATCTAGTATGAATGTGAGATGAGAGATTTTAGGAATTTGGAAAATGACCTATTCCTCACCCACTTGAAGTGTCAACTTACCATCATTGACATCAATGATGGCCCTAGCTATGGCTAAGAAAGGTTTACCTAAAATGAGTGAGTTCTCAGTATTGTCATCCATATCCAACACTACAAAATCCACAAGAAAAATAGAATGACCAACCTTAACCAGCACATCCTGAATGATACCTTTAGGGTATATAACAGAATTGTCTGTCAACTGAATACTCAAATGTGTTAGTTTTGGTTCTCCCAAACCCAATTTCTTAAAAACCTTCTAAGGCATAATGCTGACATTAGACCCAAGGTCTACTAAAGCTCTATTAATTTCAAAACTACCTAATGTGAACCCTTATTTTTGCACCTTCCAGTATGTGTTTGAACCTTAAAAGCATTTAGGCTCGGTAAACAAACCTTCAAAAGTCAAAAACTCTAAAAATGGAAAAATTAAAATATCTCTTTTTAACATTTGAACTCTTTCAAATCATCCAGGACTGAGTAACGAGTATAATGCAACTAAAATCATGTAAAACAGATAAGAAATGAGCAAGAATGGGCAAAATGGGTGAAAGCAGGGGCCGTTGCTGTAAAGCCCTCTGCGGAACTGCAAAGGGTTGTGCGACACTACTGCAAAGATCTTTATGGTGCCGCAAAGTCCTCTGCGGCAACTCCGGTGAAAATCTAATTTTTTGCAATCCCACATTGGAAATTTATGTTTTCTATGCTCCAAACCTCCTCCTATATATAAAGGGCCTCCCCACACTTCAAAAGATGAACTTCTAGAGCTTGAAAAGCATTACTTCAAGTAAAACACTTTCCATTTGCTCCTTGCTTCGCAAAGCGAGTTGGGGGGTCTCTCCTTGATTCCTACCCAACTAGTTTAATGCTTTCTGCCGCCCGCCTATTTGAGGCAAGTCTCTTGCCCAAGGCTTGTGTTTGTCGCCCAAGGCTAGCTGCCTCCTGCCGCCCAAGGCTAGCCATCGCCTATTGTCCGAGGCTATTCGCTGCCCACCAAGGCTAGCCGCCGCCTGCCATCCAAAGTCAGTTGCCACCCACCATCTGAGGTAAGCTTCTTTTCCCTTAATTTCATTACTTTTTTTAGTTAGTTAATTAAATTGATTCATCTAGGTTGCTAGCTAATCAACTTGGTAATCAATTAAATTAATTAATTAATTCAAGCTTCTTTTAAGCAATCAATCAAAACATGATAAAATGGCTAGGCTAAACTAACCCCTTCACAAGAAGGGAGAACTGCATGGATTCTGATCCCATTCAAAGGGATACGTAGGCATGCTTGGTTCAGGCATCGAATCCTATTAAAATTAACCAACTCTCCTCCCTATCACCTTCGCCACTTACTTTTGTGTTTGTTTCTTTACGTTATTATTAGGATTAGTTTGGGGAATGTGTGACTTCCCTAGAATCCATAAGGGCTAAAGGAGGTATCCACTGAGTTTGAATTTCATTGTAATATTGACTCTCTTTTATTTTGAATTCTAATTATGTATAAAGTTTATAGATTGAATGATCATGGATATTATAAATTGTTCATGTATTTTAATTGTTCATGAAATATATTTTAAGTCACTTTTATATTACTTGGCCAAACTTATTTTGTTAAAATAAACCAAAAACCTAGTCCTTGAATCCTCTTTGGTTTCAAGGCTGGTGATCCTTTTTCTTTTGGGTTATAATTAGAGTCAAATGGGTTTTTTTCCTTATATTTTCCCAAATAAAAATAAATTAAGGTGGCGACTTCTAAAAATAATTTTCAAATCTATCAAAGATAAGCCCGAGGACTTCCTCATGAGTTCTTTCCCAAATGAGCATTTTTGATTCCCTTTAGGCATATCGGACCGGTGCTCAAGCAAGGCCTCACAGTTGGCGACTCCACTGGGGACTAACTTTCTTTTAATAAAAGGAAAAAATAAGTGGATTACTAATTGGTTTAAAAAGAGTTTGGCCTTTTAATATGATTGTAACTTGGCATGCATCACTTACATAGGCTCTTTGCCATCCAACCTAGTTCTAGGAAAATAATGGATAATGAGTAGCATCAAGTGGGTAACCCTCCTTAGGTTTATTCGCTGATAGTGAAATCATCCACCCTGTGATGAATCCTTTGATCATTTCAAAGGTGTAACAAGTATGCATATACTGTTGGACCCATCCGAGGCTCTTTGAGTCACTTCTGGTTAGGTATATCACTGCTCTAGTGTGATGGGTACCCAAATCTAGCCACCCTTACCTTTTCATGTAATGAACTTAGATCCTTGCCTTAGGTTGTATGTTCCATAATTAAAACCTTGCATCTTTGCATTTTCATGAAATGTTTTCCTCATGTATATCATGCACCCATATTGTATAACAAAACATGCATTCATCTTAAATCTAGGTCGAACCATTGAACTGAAGAAGGGTCAAACATTCTTATCTCCATTCAAACATCTCCCCTTTAAACACCTCACTCTAACCTTCATCTAAACACCTTCGCCCCTACAAACTTAAAACCATCACCCTTAGCCTTTAACCAAAACACCGTCGCCCAACATTCTTGGCCCATTACCTTCAAAACTAATCCATTACCCCCATATTGACAGATGCTTATAGCTTATACCACAAATCATTAAGACATTACCCTAAGCCTAATACCTTGGCCCAACACACTACCCTAAGCTCAATACCTTTAACCTAACACAATATCCTTAAGCCCAACACCCATGACCCATCACTTTTCAAAACCAGTCTGTTACCCTTAAGCCCAATAACTTTGGCCCAACACCGCAATGATCTAATTAATATGGATAGTTTAACCTTATTCCCTAATGCCAAGCTTCCTCTTAAATTTAAAATGCCTGAACTGGAGAGATTTGATGGAACCACTTGCACTAAGACCTATCTAAAAATATATGTGGGGCAATGAAACCTTTAGGAGTTAGCGATGAGCTCCTTGTTCAACTATTCTAATAATCACTAACCAATGGTTCCTTTCACTAGACATGAGCAAGAAAAGGACATGAGATGATATCTATTGTGCCTTTGTCAAACAATATCATTATAATAGAGAAATGGATGTCACTAGGCATGACTTGGAAACCATCAAGCAGCTTCCAAAGGAGTCTTTCTCTATGTTCCTTACAAGGTGGAGGGCTAAAGCTACTCAAATGGTAACTAGACCAACAGAGCAAGAACAAGTGGACATCTTTGTCAAGAATCTACTTCTAGCCTACTAAGCCCACTTGTTAACCCAATACCTACCCACTTTTAAGGCTTTGATTGCAATTGCATCAAAGGTTGAAGATTGCATCTAAAGTGCATCATTTCAACCTGAATTCCTCACCACCAACCCAAGCAATGATGAAGAATCCAAACCCAATTCAACCCCACCTTACCTCAGCCCCAAGTGGCATGACATGGAAGAGTTTAAGTTTGACTGATTTGACCTATCTGAGATTGAATTCCAAGTATAAGTCTAAGTCTCCAAGTATGAGTTTGAGTCTGATTCAAGTCTGAGTCTAAATCTCCAAGTCTGAGTTTGAGTCTGAGTCCAAATATCAAAATTTGAGTCTAAAGTCGAGTCTATGTCTATCATTTTATTCTCCTTTTTATGTATTTTTCGTCAATCATGTTAGTCTCCTTTTGGTATCTTATAATAAAATTTTTCATTGCAATAAAACATCCATATTTATTTATGCACTTGTCTTTTCTTATTTTAAACATGGATGAGCTTTAAAAAAAAAGACAGAGAGAAAAGAGAGAAAAAAGATAAAAATAAAAATAAAAATAAAAGAGAGAGAGAGAGAGAAATGAACAGTCAATTAAATCTACCATAGCTAGCATATGTTGAGGTGCTATCAACAATTGCTTTGCCAGCTCCTAATCAAGTAGGTCAAGATATAGACCTCTCATCAAATATTTAAAGTACAAAATCAAACAATACACCTCAACAAAACCTATCCTTTAAGATAGACCTAACCGATCCTAAAGCAGAACCTGACTGAGCCTTCCAGTTGAACTCCTTAAAGGTTGCAACCTAACCTAGCCAAAGTCCCAGACTTGACTAAGCCTTCCACATAAATTCTCTAAGGATAAGCCCCATAAGTTGACCTTCCCCAAACCTTCTAAACTAATCATCTCTAAAAACCTGACTTTTCTGATCCAGCTCTCTAATTTAGCCTCAAACCAAAGTCAGACCTATCTAAACTAAACAGCCCAATCTTTTCCAAGACCACACCTTGCTTCTTCCTAGGCCAAATTGATAGCCATTAACCAACCAATCTCATACCTAATATGCCCATCTTCACCTCTAAGCTAGCCAATCAACCAAAAACCAAATGACCAAACCATTTTCCTCTATCATTCTAAAATGGGGGCACATCCCTTTCAAATATTCACCTTTCTAAAATAGGGGCATCTTTCTCCTAAAGATTAACACTTTTATATATTAGGACTGACCCTTCATAGGTTCAAGGTATTAGATTGCATTTGAACAGGATCATGAATCAAGGCAAATTGTCAAAACTCTCGAAGAAAGATCAGATCGTCATTATCATTCCTACCAGATTGGATCACCACTTCGTCGATTCCTACCAGACAGGATCATCATCATCTTTCCTACCAGACAGGATGGTCATCTCTTCTTGATCTTATTAGATAGGATCATCACTTTACCATTCCTACCAGATAGGATGGTCATCTTTTCTTGATCCTATCAGACAAGATCATCACTTTCATTCCTACCAAAAAGGACCGCTACTATTCCTACCAGATAGGACATTTATCTTTACCATTCCTACCAGACAAGATGGTCATCTCTTCTTGATCCTACCAGATAAGATCATCACTTTTCATTCCTACCAGACAGGAACTACTATTTTCTTCCTAATGCTCCTAAATATACCGGGGCATCCTCCTGCTGCTCCTAAATATACCGATGGCATCCTCCTACCGCTCCCAAATATATCAGGGGCATCCTCTTTAGAACTTCTTGCCGCTCCCAAATATCTTGGGGGCATCCTCTTCAGAACTTCCTAACACTCCTAAATATACCGGGTGCATCCTCCTGCCACTCCTAAATATACCGAGAACATCCTCATCATAACTTCTTACTGCTCCCAAATATACCGGGGGCATCCTCCTACCGCTCCCACAATATACCAGGGGCATCCTCTTGCCGCTCCCAAATATATTAGGGGCACCCTCTTTAGAACTTTTTAACACTCCCAAATATACTAGAGGCATCCTCTTGCTGCTCCCAAATATACTGGGAGCATCCTCCTGCCACTCCTAAATATACCGGGGGCATCATCTTCTGAACTTCTTGCTATTCCTAAATATACCGGGGGCATCCTCATCAAAACTTCTTGCTACTTCCAAATATACTGGGGGCATCCTCTTACCACTCCCAAATATACCATGAGCATCCTCTTTAGAACTTCCTAATGCTCCCAGATATACTAGGGGCATCTTCCTGCCGCTCCCAAATATACTAGGGGCATCCTCTTCGCTTCCAAATATACCGGGGGCATCCGCTTCATTCTAAAGTTCACACTCATCAGAACTTCTTGCTGCTCTTAAATATATAGGGGGCATCCTCTTCATTCTAAAGTTCACACTCATCATAACTGTCTACCGGACAAAGATAATTCTGATGAGAGGGCAACTGTGAACCCTTAATTTTGCACCTTCCAGTATGTGTTTGAACCTTAAAAGCATTTAGGCTTGGTAAACAAACCTTCAGAAGTCAAAAACTCTCAAAATTGAAAAATTAAAATATTTCTTTTTAACATTTGAACTCTTTTAAATCATTTGGGACTGAATAACAAGTATAACGCAACTAGAATTGCATAAAATGGATAAGAAACGAGCAAGAACGGGCAAAACAAGCGAAAGTGGGGCCCATTGCTGTAAAGCTCTGTAGCACTGCTACAAAGCCCTCTGCAAAATAGCAAAGGGCTGTGTGGCACTGTCGCAAAGATCTCTACGGTGCCGAAAAGCCCTCTATGGCAACTCCAGCGAAAATCCAATTTTTTATAATCCCACATTGGAAATTTGTGTTTTCTATGCTCCAAACCTCCTCCTATATATATAGGGCCTCCCCACACTTCAAAAGATGAACTTCTAGAGCTTGAAAAGCATTACTTCATGCAAAATGCTTTGCATTTGCTCCTTGCTTCACAAAGCAAGTTAGGGGGTTTCTCTTTGATTCCTACCCGACTAGTTTAAGGCTTTTTGCTGCCCACCTATTCGAAGCAAGTCTCTTGCCCAAGGCTTGTGTTTGCCGCCCAAGGCTAGCTGCTACCTGCTGCCTAAGGCTAGCCACCGCCCACCGTCCGAGGCTATTCGCCACCCACCAAGGCTAGCTACCTCCTACTGCCTAAAGCCAGTTATTGCTCGCTGTCCAAAGCCAGTCACCGCCTACCATTTGAGGTAAGCTTCTTTTCCCTTAATTTCATTACTTCTTTTAGTTAGTTAATTAAATTGATTCATCTAGGTTGCTAGCTAATCAACTCAGTAATCAATTAAATTAATTAACTAATTCAACCTTCTTTTAATCAATCAATCAAAACATGATAAAGTGGCTAGGCTAAACTAACCCCTTCGCAAGAAGGGAGAACTACATGGGTTCTGATTCCCATTCAAAGGGATATATAGGCATGCTTGGTTTAGGCATTGAATCCAATAAAAATTAACCAACTCTCCTCCTTATCACCTTCTTCACTTACTTTTGTGTTTGTTTCATTGTGTTATTATTAAGATTAGTTTGGAGAATGTGTGACTTCCTTAGAATCCATAAGAGTTAGAGGAGGTATCCCCTGAGTTTGAATTTCATTATAATATTGACTCTCTTTTATTTTGAATTCTAATCGTGTATAAACTTTATAGATGGAATGATCATGCATATTATAAATTGTTCATGCATTTTAATTGTTCATGAAATATATTTTAAGTCACTTTTATATTACTTGGCCAAACTTATTTTGTTAAAATAAACTGAAAACCTAGTCTCCGTATCCTCTTTGGTTTTGAGGTTGGTGATCCTTTTTCTTTTAGGTTATAATTGGAGTCAAATGGGTTTTTTTCTTTATATTTTCTCAAATAAAAATAAATTAAAGTGGCGACTCCTAAAAACAATTTTCAAATCTATCAAAGATAAGCCCGAGTTCTTTTCCAAATGAGCATTTTTTATTCTCTTTAGTGGATCGGACCAGCGCTCAGGCGAGGCCTCACACCTAATAAGCAAAGGATAGTAAAATTCCCTAGATCCTTGAGTTTTTCTAGTAGTTTCTAGATAATCACTAAGCTCTCCTCTGATAATTGAACCATGGATACTTCCTCCAGCTTTCTCTTTTTGGTAAGTAATTTTGTCAAAAATTTTGCATACTTTGGCATCTGTAAAAGAGCATTTACCAACTGATGTGAACCACTTGCTCTCAATCTTCCTTGTTCCCTTAGGACTTGCCACTAATAGTTATTTAAAGCCATGTCTTTGATCAAATCCCTTGTTAATTCAGGAGTCTTGCTATTAAAAGAACCACCAGCTGCAACATCTATGGCTTGCTTGCTTGTATAATTCAAACCATTGTAAAATGTTTGAATTTACAGCCACAATGGAAGCCTATAATAGGACACTTCCTCAGCAAATCTTTATACCTTTCCTAGCCATCATACATTGTGTCACCATCTTGTTGTAGGAATGACAAGATGTCATTCCTGAACTTTGCTGTCTTTAAGGGTGGGAAGTGCTTCTCCAAGAACTTCTTAGCCAACTAGTCCCAAGTAGTGAAGTGATTAGGTGGAAAAGACTTGAGCCATTTATTGAGCTACTCTATAAGAGAGAAAGGGAACAATCTTAACCATATAGCATCATCTGATGCTCCATTGATCTTAAAAGTGTCGTAAATATCCAAGAAATTCTCCAGGTGATTGTTAGGATCCTCATCAGGAAACCCATCAAACTGGCAGTACTACCATATCATTTGTATAAAATTCAGCTTAATTTCAAAGTTGTTGTTTGTCACTGCCGGTCTCTTGATGCTAGACTTGGTCCCTTGGAGAGTGGGCCGACCAAAGTCCAACATTATTTTTGGTTCATCATCCTCTATTATTTCTATTTCCTCCTCATCATTATCTTCCTCAGATTCTTCAAGATTCCTTGACTTCTCCCCCAAAGCTATTTCCTATCTCTTTTTTTTTTTTCCTATTTCCTTAGTGTTTTTTCTAGCTCTGGATCAAAAGCAAGTACTTTGGTCATGCAAATATAAGAGTACCTAAAAAAATAGTAGACAAATAAGAACAAATCCTTAAAAATAAGAAAATAAAAACTAAATCAATAACCTCAATTTTATTGCTAATATTGAAAACCGTTGTCCTAGGCAATGGCGCCAAAAACTTGATGCATAGTCTACAAGTGTACATATTGTACAAGTAATATAATGATGAATAGAGTTATCGTTCCACTGGAGACAAGGTACAAGTACTAGTGCAAACTTAAATTATTGTTTAGCAAATCAAAAGATTGAGTAATGCTTAAATTAAAATAACTAAACTAAATTAAAAACTTAACTAAGATAACGTAAGTGAATTGCAAGAGAAAAAATTGATGATAGAAGCTACCTAGATATTTGAATCCTCTTAGACCCCATATGTATTTCATGAATGGAAACTCAACTAAACCACCCATCAGATTGAATTGGCATTCCACTAGGTTAGATTGAAACCTCTCTTGAGTGATTCAATCCTTATTTACTAAGTATTATAAAAGGAATCTCTTCTCAATTTATAATCAAATGGAAACAACATTAAAATCAAGGAACCTAAAACCAAAGAATCTTGTAGGTCTATCTCTAGCATCCTAATCAATTCTCAACCTTTATGAGTTATTAATTCTAACTAAGCTTTCTCAGGACAATTAGTAAGAAAACTAATTCCAATTATTAAGCATGCAATTGACAATTAGAAACAACAAATATAAATCATAAAGATAAATCAATCTAAATCAATGATTTAATTGATTAAAAACCCATTCAATCCATTAAAAGTAATCAAGGATTCATCAATTACCTAGGTATGAAGAATTTAGTTCATAATGAAAAAGTAACAAGAATAAAAGATAAAAGATAGAGAAATTAAACAATCCATAGTGGATGAATGATAACCCAAACTTGAGTCTTCAATCCTTAACTTGAACCTTGAAGAACTTCGAACTTCCAAAGATAGAGTTTTGCAATTTTGCTGCAAAACTCTCTTCTTCGCCTTAGGAAATATTGCTATTCAATAAAAAATTTCATATCCCTGAAATTTTGTCAAAAATTAGCTTTTATACCTTGGAATTTAGCTTGATACAGCTAGTGACATGCCTATTTTGTTGGGCGTGTTGACACTCTGAACGCGTGGATCTCGCCTCTTAAGATACACGAATGATATAGGCAGTGACACGCCTATCTCACTGGGCATGTCAATAGAAAAATTGTTCAAAAAGGCACCATTTCTCGAATTAAATCTGTGATTTCAGCTCAAATGACCATGGCATTCCAAGATATGAAGAATTCTTAAGAATCACTCTGAAAAGCACTTGAACAAACAAATTAAACTCAGTTTAATAATAAAATGCTCTAAAAATAGGGGGTAAAATATAGCTAATTATACATTTATCAAGCCTCTACTGCTATACCTCTCCGTCATAGAAGAAGCCATTGGGGTAATGCTCACCCAAAATGCTACTGAATCACATAAAAAGAATGCCATTTGCTACTTTAGTATGTGCATGCTCGCTCATGAACTCAAGTACAATCAAAACGAGAAGTTATGCCTTGCTTTGGTATAGGTATGTCATAAACTTCAACATTATTTGAGTTCTTATACTACTTATGTCCTTGTTGACAAGAGTCCCTTAAAGTTTCTCATGGAAAGACTAGTCCTTGACAGTAGGATGGCAAGATGGATGGTGGTTCTTGTAGCTTTTTATTTGAAGTATGTTTAAAGGAAAGCTATAAAAGGGAGTGTGGTAGTAGATTAATTAGCCGCAGCCCAAGTAGACAGTAATTGGGCAGAGCCAAAATTTCCTGATGAAGATATCATACAAATTGAGCCTAAAGTCTGGAAAATGTTCTTTGATTGTGCAGCTAATAGCAAGGGTTAATGTGCTGGAATTGTTATAGTCATCCCCGAGGGAGAAAATTTTCCTATGGCTATCAAGCTAGCTTTTGAGGTGACAAATAATAAGGAGGAATATGAAGCTTGCATAGCTAGCTTGGAGGTTGCTATGAATCTAAAGATTAATTACCTAGAGGTTTATGGAGATTCAAAACTGATTGTATCCCAAGCACTTGGAAAATGGAGGATAAAAGAAGAGTGGTTGGTTCTTTACTATAAGCGCTTAGACGATCTTGCAGAAAACTTTCATAAATTATCTTTCTATTATTTTCCCACGTTAAGAATCAATTTTCAAATGCTTTAGCAACACTTGCATCAATGCTAGACATGAGAGATGGGGAAATAATAAGACCTATGGTGATTGAAGTGAAGCGGGAACCAGGTATCAAGCTTTGCCTGATCACCAGTTCGATCCCTTGAGGGGAATCAAAATGCTTTTTGGGAGAAACTCCATGATTGAAACTCGCTGTAAGTTTAGAGAATTGTGCTTTGCAATTTGTTATTTGTAAAAGGGAGTCACCATTTTAATTTACTTATTTTAATTGGGAAAATTAAAGAAAAACCTAAATTGATTGACTCCAAAAATGTTTGATTTATCCCAACGGAAAAACACTAATCCGCGAGTGATCAAATAGGGCTCATGGATCAAGTTTTGGTATTTACACAAGTTAAGAAAATATTATTTTCTTTACTTTGGCTAAAAGTTGCAAAATAACTCTAAAAAAGGTAATTTTAGTGTATGCATGAATAGGAGTAAGAATGATGAATGAAATAGTTATGGATGATAAAACGAGATGACTATTATAAATAAATAAGTAAAAATGAATCCTACTTAATTATTACAAAATCTAAATGATTCAAATAAAGAGGATCTTTCCTCTAGCCCTTATAGGTATTGGGAAAAGCACATGTTGCTCAACTAAATTAAAGAAAGAAACACAAAGAATCAAAAATAAATAACAAATATAAAAGGGAAAATGTTATTGAAAATGATTTTGGAGTTGATGCCTTAGAACGGCATGCCTGTGTATCCTTTTAAATAGGAATTAAACCCCACATAGTTCTTCCTTCTTAAGAAGGAGGGGTTTCAAAAAATGTTGATTTGATTTATTAATTTAATTTTGACCTTTAAATTAATAAATTTTAGATCTTTTCTATTTTAGATATAAAGAGAGGGAATTCTATATCTAAACTTATAACTTTAGAAATGGAGAGAATAAAGGAATTTGCCTTTGTTTTCTTCGACCTTTGGATAAATGAGGTAAACTTAACTCTAGATCTAAGCTCCACCTTGGATTTAGGATTCCTAAAGTTGAACCTTAAACCATAAAGGTTAGTAAAATAGAATAATAATTACAAATTAAAGAATTTGAAATGACAGATTTTAGTGTCAATTTTAAATAGAATTTTACCATTAAAAAAAGAGCAATATAGGTGAGTTTCTGCCTCAAAAATTCATCCTAGTGTGAGGCCTCGCCCGAGCACCGGTCCGATCTGCCGAGGGATCGAAATGCTCTTTGGGAAAAACTCTACGATTGGAACTCACTGTGAATTCAGAAAATTGATTTTTGTATTTTGAAGGTTGAAAAGTGAGTCGCCACTTTAATTTATTTATTTTAATTGGGAAAATTAAAGAAAACCCAACACGATTGACTCCAAAATTTGATTTTATCCCAATGGAAAAAAGTGCACCAATCCACGAGTGACCAAGGAGGGCTCGGGGATCAGGTTTTGACAATTACACAGTTTAAGAAAATGTTATTTTCTTTAGCTTGGCTTGAAATGCAAAATAACTCTTAAAATTGAATTTTTGTGTATGCATGAACAAAAATATAATGATGAATGAACATATATATATATATATGATGTGATGGAATGACAACAATAAATAAATAGGCCAGATAAACCCTACTTAATTATTACAACATGAAAATAAATGAAATAAAGGGGATCTTTCCTCTAGCCCTTATGGGTACTAGGAAAAGCACACATTCCCCAAAATAAAGTAAAAATAAAATCACAAACAAAGGATTAATATGAATAAATCAAAACAAAAAGGACTAAATATTAATAAAAAGATTTTGGAGTTGATGCCCTTCAGAATGGCAGCCTGCGTGTCCTATTGAATAGGAATCAATCCCCACGTAGTTCTCCCTTCTTGCGAAGGAGGGGTTTTAAAAATGTGTTGGTTTGCTTATTAACTTAATTCTGATTCTTAAATTAATAAGTTTTAGATCTTTTCAGTTTTAGACCTAAAGAGAATTCTAGATCTGAATTTAGAATTTTAAAATAAGAAAGGGATTATACCTTTGCTTTCTTTGACTTTCGGATGAATGGAACTAGTTTTGCTCCGGATCTCAACTCCACCTTGAATTCAAAGGAAGCTTGGAATCTGGATCTAGAAGTAGCAAATATGTGAGTATAAGAACGAAAATATGCTTTGAAATTGCTCCGATCGCTTTGAAATGCTCTAGAATGCTTTAGAATCTCTTGGAAATCATTAGAAGTCATCCCAAATGAGGCTGAAGGAGGCTCCTATTTATAGAGCTGATAGAGGAGGTGTCGGCGGTACGGACGGCAGCATCGGCGCGGAGCCGGCAGCAGGGGCGGCACGGCCGACGCACCGGACGTCCGGGCGGCACGCCAGATGTGCCGGCCGTCTGGGCAGCACGCTAGATGTGCCGCCATGCCGACGGCAAGATTTTCATGCCGCACCGGTGGTATGGCTTTATTTCGGTGGCACGGTAGGCGGCACGAAAATCGTGCCTTCCAGTGCCACCCGCGCGGCTCAATTTGTTTTTGTCCATTTCGGGCCCATTTCAGCTCTGATTCGAGCTCTGCTTGATTCTGTGGATTCGTAATTGAAAAATGGTCCACTGGAGGTGCATTTTTTAGGGTTCACAGCTACCCCCCTTATCTAATTTGGCCGGATAGAGGCCGAATCTGATAAGTGTGAACCGGAGGCTTAGGATGCCATTCTGAGAATTCTAAACGTCCTTTTCAGTATTGGGATTTATGGAAGAGCTCCATGTCTGATTTTTGGTTATTCTGATTCAGTTTGGACTGCTTTCTAATTTTTAGGCTATTTTTGAATTTTCAGCTTTTCTGCAATTTCTGGAGATTTTGGACTCCGATCAAGACCCCGTCTATTTTGGGAGATGGATAAAAATCCCATGGATTCACTGCTTCAGATGGCACTGAATTCTGACTTAAAATAAGCTTGTTATGACAAAACCACGTGAATTGGACCTGCGAATCAAAAAATGAAAAAAGATGTTATGATGGGGGCCCACCTTTTCCTCTATATAAAGCTTAACTTCCTTGACTCTTTTCTCATAAGTTCATTTGTCTCTCTCTCTCTCTTCTTTTCTCTCTCTCTCTCTAGCTTTTTCTCTTCTTTCAAATTTTACTTTCTTTCTTTTGCTTTTTCCTAATGGATATCTTCAACCAGCCAGCAGCGGGTGCTGAAAATTCAGAGATATTGATAAAGAAGCCAAAATAGCACATCAGCTTCACTGGAACTATTCAGGTATGCTTTCCTTTTCCTGCACAGTCAAATAAAAATTTTGATAATAATATATATAATTTTTTTTTTTACAAAAAATTACAGAGGACAAATTTAAGACCCCAGGGTGGCCGTAGTGTCATGGAGCTGGTTCGCATTTACTTGACTAGTCAGGAGGCTGTCCATCTGCGTCTTAAGCCATCTGGACTGCTCGGGTGGCTGGAGCTAGATGTCAAACAGCTAGTTAATACCACTATACTCAAAGCATTAGTGGAGCATTGGTGGGATACTACAAACACATTCCACTTTGGCTGTGGTGAGATGACAGTCACTCCCTTCGAGTGGAGCATGCTCACTGGTATGCATTTCAGATCTCATCCTCTCGAGTTTTATTCTTCATGGATTGAGCGCTCTTCTATAGAGATGACCGCTCTTATTAGGGCTGATCCCCCTCGTGGGAGCCTAAATGTCCCACGTTCTTGGCTTCATCAGACTTTGATGACTATGGGTCAGGCTCCTAGTCAGTATAGTGTCGATCAGGGTGCTAGACTTTGTGCTTTGATTATCTTGAGCTGTACTTTTCTGCACAACAACAAGGACTGTATAAATCTGAATATCCTGCGATCACTGGAGAATCTGGATGAGATTGGGGAGTTTGATTGGGGAGGTGCTGGCCTTTGTGCCATGTATCATGAGCTGTGCAGCATATCCCGTGGCACGCTTTGCGGGCATAGTGGTACCTCCATTGTGCTTGAGGTAAGTATTAGTCTGTGGTATTTTGTTGGCTGATCTCTACCTAAGTGACTGACAAAATTTTGTTTCTCACAGTACTGGGTTTATGAGCATTTTCTGACATTGGCTCCATCACTGAAAGAGCCCAATGCTATTGATCCCTCTTACGGATGCATTTGGAGGGCGTCCAACAGACCTGACTTCATGACGAGACAATTTGATCATTACAGACAGTTCTTTTCTACTGTGGCTACAGACCAGGTATTTCTTCATTGATCTTAATCTGAATCTTACTGTTTCATCTTCTACTACTGCATACTGCAATTTTTTTATAGGTGAGATGGTCTCCATTCATCAGGTTCATGGAGTGTATCCCTGACTAGATCAGGCCTAGCATGGCCTTAGCCTCTTGTCGACTCTTACTCTGCTGTGAGTCCCTGAGGATGTTCTATTTAGGAGAGAGGGTAAGGGCACAGGTTATAGGAGAGAGAGTTGTGCCACTGCCCCCTCCGACAGATATGAGATTTGGGCTGGCTATCTTGGGAGAGGATGAGTGGGTTAATGGAGCTTCTTGTCTAGATTTTCTATTGCCATACGTGGATTACAATGACTTCTGTGAGACATCGTTGATGCGTGGGACACCTCCCTTGGATAGATTGCGAGAGCCATCTCATAGGAGGTCGAGTTCAGCGTCTTCCCGAGGAACTCCCTCTAGAGTTGGAAGTTTTTCACGGGTTGGCGGTACTGTTCTGGTTGGCAGCATGGGTCCTAAGGTTGGACCTTCAGGTATTATGGATGACCATTCAGGCTTTGCAGCTGATCCTGTTGGGGTTGGCCCTTTAGGTTTTGCAGTAGATCCTTCTAGGGTTGGCCCTTCAGGGGCTAGCGGTTCTGCCCTAGCTCCAGCTCCAGAGGTTTCAGTGGGAGGACCGACAGATTCAGTTCCCTTGCCTACTGGTCTTGTATGCTTGCCAGCTTATCTGGAATATTTTTCTGGTGACGACCAATTACGTCGTTATCATCTTCCTAATGCATGTCCAGCCTTCTTTCCTACTATCCCTGAGATTGTGACAGAGGTAATGATTTTTGCTCAGCTGGAACTCTTAACCTTTTAACAGTTTTGCCTTGTACTGATTCTGATATATCTTTCTTCCTCAGGTTCCCATAAGTTTTGTTCACTATCACTACGACCTCTTGGGCCGATATGCATTTGCTTTGACCTCCTTTCTGCATGAAAGAGATTTGATGAAGGATAGTCACGAACAGGATGTGCCCAGACGAGGACGTCGCAGACCCAGGCGTGGTTTTTAGAGACCTGTTTTGTCAGTTTTTTGCTTTTTCATGTGTACATGTACTAGGATGATAGATGTATGCATGATATTTTGGATGTATGCACTTTTATGCTTATGTGACATTTTGGAAATGTATGACATGTTATGACTTTATGTATGTTTTGAATGATATGGGTGCATGATATGAATGCGGATGTTTAGCTGAAATAAGAATTCCATTGCACTGTACCTTATGCTTTTCTCTCGTTTTCTACTTGATTTTGAGAAAAATAAATGATTTTAAACCCGAAATCATGTAGAAACTTGTTTTGAGGGAAGGAGGCAGGGATGGCTTGGGTGGCATAGTAGGCGTTCAGGCGGCACGTCTGTCATGCCGCCGCCATAGCAGCATGGCTAGCGTGCCGCCGTACAGGGCGATACGCTTACTGTGCCACCGGTAGCCATTAATTGTAGGTCAGGATTTGTCTATTTAAATAGCTTTTTGCCCATTGTCAGTCCGTACTTCTTGATTTTTATGCCTTAAAAAGTCACTTTCAATCATTTTTTTGCTCTCCATTAAAAAAAAATTTTATTTTTTATTTCTCACAATGGAGCCTTATTTCAGCCATGCGATGTTCTTATGGTGCAAGAACCTCACAAAAGTGGAGAGAATTAATTTAGGAAAGTATAGGGTAAGCGCTATGCCCACCCTAAGAGGAATAAAGGTGGATTGGGAATTTTTGCATACCTGTTTGCGCTTTTGGGATCCAATTGCCCATGTCTTCAGGTTCGGGGCATCTATGGAAGAGATGTGTCCCACTTTTGAGGAATTTTCTGTATTGCTTGGATCTGATCCAAAGGCTGTGCTAGCTACTCCTATAGAGAAGGTAGGATATTTCAACTCTTTTAAGGGACTTCTTGATTTGAGCACTGAAGCTGCTAGTCCCATGATGGTGGATGATTGGGTAGATCTGAATGCTGTGATAGCAGAGTTCCATGATCCCAAAGATTTTGAGGATGATGGGTGGTTCCATTTGAGGATGCGGGCTTTATCCTTCTGTCTGACTGCCAAATACATCTTTGTGAGCCCTACTGGCTGGGGCGATGCTAGAGTTATCAAGCTGATTCCACAAATGGAAGAGGGGAGATCTATTGCATACTCGGTACACCTCTAAAAGGATTAGAGGATACGTCGTGGGCTGGATGATTTCACTATCGGTAAGCAGACCTAAGGAAGGTTGCCCACTCGATGTTACTTTCTATCCTTTGTTTTCCTAGGAAACTAGGGTTTTGTGGACAAGGAGTCCGATGTAATGATGCATGAAAGAGTTAGTTTGATTTTAAAGCCAAACTTTGGTATTATACCAAAAGTAATCCGCTTTATCTTTTATTTGAAAAAGATTTTATAGTCCCCAGTGGAGTTGCCAACTGTGAGGCCTCGCCCGAGCACCAGTCCAATCCGCCGAGGGATCAAAATGCTCTTCGGGAGAAACTCCACGATTGGAACTCGCTGTGAGTTCGGAAAATTGATTTTTGTATTTTGAAGGTTGAAAAGTGAGTCGCCACTTTAATTTATTTATTTTAATTGGGAAAATTAAAGAAAACCAACATGATTAACTCCAAAATAATTTGGTTTATCCCAATGGAAAAGTGCACCAATCCACGAGTGACCAAGGAGGGCTCGGAGATCAGGTTTTGGTAATTACACAATTTAAGAAAATGTTATTTTCTTTAGTTTGGCTTGGAATGCAAAATAACTCTTAAAATTGAATTTTTGTGTATGCATGAACCAAAAAATATAATGATGAATGAACATATATGTATATATATGATGTGATGGAATGACAATAATAAATAAATAGGCCAGATAAATCCTACTTCATTATTATAATATCAAAACACATGAAACAAAAGGGATCTTTACTCTAGCCCTTATGGGTACCAGGAAAAGCACACATTCCCCAAAATAAACCAAAATAAAATCACAAGTAAAATATGAATAAATCAAACTAAAAAGGAAAACAATATATTAATAAAAAAGATTTTGGAGTTGATGCCTTTCAGAATGGCAGCCTGTGTATCCTATTGAATAGGAATCAAACCCCATGCAGTTCTCCCTTCTTGCGAAGGAGGGGTTTTAGAAATGTGTTGATTTGCTTATTAACTTAATTCTGATCCTTAAATTAATAAGTTTTTTTTTAGATCTTTTCAGTTTTAGACCTAAAGAAAATTCTAGATCTGAATTTAGAATTTTAAAATAAGAAAGGGATTATACCTTTGCTTTTCTCGGCTTTCAAATGAATGGAATTAGTCTGGCTCCGGATCTCAACTCCACCTTGAATTCAAAGGAAGCTTGGAATCTAGATCTAGAAGCAGCAGCTGTGTGAGTATAAGAACAAAAAATATGCCTGAATTGCTTTGAAATGCTCTGAAAATGCTTTAGAATCTGTTAGGAATTGTTGGGATTCGTGTTAAACTGTGCCAAATGAGGCTGGAGGATGCTACTATTTATAGAGCTGACAGAGGAGGTGTCGGCGGTATGGACGGCGGCATGGCTGACACGCCGGCCATTCTGGGCGGCACTCCAGATGTGCCGCCATTTCGGTGGCATGATTCCCATGCCGCACCGGCGGCATGGCCATTTCCCGGTGGCACGGCATGCGTGCCGCCGCCTGGGAGACACGGTTTCCATGCCGCACCGGTGGCATGGCCATTTCCTAGCGGCACGGCATGCGTGCTGCCTAGGCGGCGGCACGAAGATCGTGCCTCCCTGCGTCACTCGCGCGGCTCAATCTGTTTTTGTCCGTTTCGGGCCCGTTTCAGCTCCGATTCGAGCTCTGCTTGATTCTGTGGATTCATAATTGAAAGACGGTCCACTGAGGTGCATATTTGAGGGTTCATAGATTCCTACAGTAAGTCTTCCAGGTTAAGATCATGCCTCAGGACTTGGTAGCTCCTAGTCTGGTGACTACTAGAGGGGAAAGCCATTTTAGAGAGAAGTCAGAGAGAATGGTTTCTAGAGAGAGAGAAAATTTAACAAATGAGAAAAGTTGCAAAAAGTGGAAGGAGGTATGCCTTTATATAGTACCTCCTGCATAGTATCTTTTCATGCAGAAATGCAATAGCGAACCTATTTCAAGTCAGAATTTAGAAGCATAAGTTTCTGTATGTTTGCAATAGTCTCCTCCAAGCATCTGACTGTTATTATTCAAGATTCAACATATAAAAGATTTTTGTAATTACAAAAATATATTTTTCTCCTACAAGACAAGATTGATAATTTTGCCAATCTTACCAAATAGGATGATCATGCCTACTAGATAGGACCAAAGCTTTGCTATCCTACCAGATAGGAATATTACCATTAGATCCTACTAAACAGGATCATCATTGTCAGTCCTACCAAACAAGACCAAAACTTTTTCATTCTTACTAGATAGGAATACTATTTCTAGATCCTACTAGCTAGGATGTCATTGTCATTCCTACCAGACAAGACTAATACTTTGTCATTCTTACTAGACAGGAATACTGCTTCTAGATCCTATTAGATAAGAACACTTCTTTTAAGATCCTACTAGATAGAATCATCAATATCATCATCATCATCATCATTGCCTACCAAAGAGGAATATCTTCATCATACAAGAACATAACTTTGAGTTTCTACTAGATAGAAACTACTTTTTCTTCTTTAGCTCTCCAAAATATACCAGGGGCATTTTTCTTATGCTATGGTTCACACTCATCTGAATTGCCTACCAGACAGAGCAATCCTAAAAAGGGAGGCAGTTGTGAACTCTCAATTTTGCACTGTGAGGCCTCGCACTAGCATCAGTCCGATCCGCTAAAGGGAATCAAAATGCTCATTTGGGAAAGAATTCACGAGGAAGCCCTTGGGCTTATTCTTTGACAGATTTGAAAATTATTTCTTGGAGTTGCCACCTTAATTTATTTTTACTTGGAAAAATATAAAAAAAAAATCCATTTGACTCTTATTATTATCCAAAGGAAAAAGATCACTAGCCTCAAAACCAAAGAGGATTCGGGGACTAGGTTTTCAGTTTAATTTAACAAAATAAATTTGGCCAAGTAATATAAAAGTAACTTAAAATATATTTTATGAACAATTTAAAATGCATGAACAGTTTATAATATGTGTGATCATTCAATTAACAGTAAAGTAAATACACAAGTAAAGGTTTGAAATAGGAGAAAGTTAACATTACAATAAAAAATCCCAAACTTAGGGGATACCTCCTTTAACCCTCATGGGTTATAGGGAAGTCACATATTCCCTAAACTAGGTCTAATAACAAAGTAAAACAAAATAATAGTAAATGAAGAAGGTGATAGGGGAAGAGTTGGTTAGTTTTAATTGGATTCGATACCTGAACCAAGCATGCCTACATATTCCTTTGAATGGGAATCAAAACCCACACAGTTCTCCCTTCTTGCGAAGGGGTTAGTTTAGCCTAGCAACTTTATCATGTTTTGATTGACTGATTAAAAGAGGGTTGAATTAATTAATTAATTTAATTGATTACCAAGTTGATTAGCTAGCAACCTAGATGAATCAATTTAATTAACTAACTAAAAGAGGTAAGAAACTAAAAGAAAATTAAAGGAAAAGAGAGCATACCTCGGACGACAGGCAGCAGCTGGCTTTGGACGGCGGGTGGCGGCTAGCTGTGAGGCCTCGCCCTAGCACTGGTCTGATCTACTAAAGGAAATCGAAATGCTCATTTGGGAAAGAACTCATAAGGAAGCCCTCGAGCTTATCTTTGATAGATTTGAAAATTATTTTTAGGAGTTGCCACCTTAATTTATTTTTATTTGGGAAAATATAAGGAAAAAACCCATTTGACTGCAATTATTACCCAAAAGAAAAAGGATCACTAGCCTTGAAACCAAAGAGGATTCAGGGACTAGGTTTTCAGTTTAATTTAACAAAATAAGTTTGGCCAATTAATATAAGAGTAACTTAAAATATATTTCATGAACACTTAAAATGCATGAACAATTTATAATATGCATAATCATTGATTTCATATGTCCAATAATAAATACAAGTAATAGTCCAAAAGAAAGTTAACATTACAAATAAAATTTCAAACATAGGGGATACCTCCTCCAACCCTTATGGGTTTTAGGAAAGTCACACATTCCCCAAACTGATCGTAATAATAAAGCAAAGAAACAAACACAAAAGTAAGTGAAGAAGGTGATAGGGGGAGAGTTGGTTAATTTTAAATTAGATTCGATGCTTGAACCAAGCATGCCTATGTATCCCTTTGAATAAGAATCAGAACCCACACAGTTCTCCCTTCTTGCAAAGGGGTTAGTTTAGCCTAGCCACTTTATCATGTTTTGTTTGATTTATTAAAAAAGGGTTAAGTTAATTAATTAATTTAATTGATTACTGAATTGATTAGCTAGTAGCCTAGATAAATCTATTCAATTAACTAACTAAAGAGGTAAGGAAATTTAGATAACAAAAAATTAGTGGAAAAGGGAACTTACCTCAGAAGGCAGGCGGCAGCTGGCTTTGGACGGCAAGCAATAGCTAGCCTCGGTGGGCGGCGGATTGCCTCGGATGGTGGGCAGCGGCTAGCCTTAGGCAATGAGCAACGGCTAGCCTTGGGCGACGAACACGAGCCTTAGGCAAGGGACTTGCCTCGAACAGGCGGGTGGTAGAAAGCCTTAAACTATTCGGGTAGGAATCAAGAAGAAACCCTCCAAGTCGCTTTGCAAAGTAAGGAGCAAATGCAAAGCATTTTGCTTGAAGTAATGCTTTTCAAGCTTTAGAAGTTGGTCTTTTGAAGTTTGGAGAGGCCTTCTATATATAGGAGGAGGTTTGGAGCATAGAAATTGTTGAAATATGATGTGGGATTGCAGAAAATTGGAATTTTGCCAGAGTTACTGCAGAGGGCTTTACAGTGCCCAAAGGTCTTTGCAGCAATGCTGCATAATCCTTTTTGGTTCCACAGAGGGCTTTGTGGTAGTGCTGCAGGCCTCTAAGGCAACGGGCCTCACTTTTGCCCATTTTGCCTATTTAAGCCTGTTCTCGCTTGTTTCTCCTCTGTTTTACAGGATTCTAGTTCCATTATGCTCATTACTTAGTCTCAGATGATTTGAAAGGATTTAAATGCCAAAAAAAAATATTTTATTTTTTCCATTTTGAGAGTTTTTGGCTTCTGAAGGTTTGTTTACCGAGTCCAAGTACTTTTAAGGTTCAAATGCATATTGCAAGGTGCAAAATTAAGGGTTCATAGCTGCCCCCTCTTCAAAATTATCTTTGTTTGAAAGGTAATTCTGATGACAGTGAATTTGAGGATGAAGAGGATGCCTCTCAGTATATTTGGGAGTGGTTGGAATGAAGAGGATGCCCTTGGTATATTTGGGAGTGGTTGGAATGAAGAGGATGCCCCTGGTATATTTGGGAGTGGTTGGAATGAATAGGATGCCCCTGGTATATTTGGGAGTGGTTGGAATGAAGAGGATGCCCTTGGTATATTTCGAAGTGGTTGGAATGAATAGGATGCCCCCGGTATATTTGGGAGTGGTTGGAATGAATAGGATGCCCCTGGTATATTTGGGAGTGGTTAGAATGAAGAGGATGCCCCCGATATATTTATAAGCAGTAGGAAATTTTGATAAGTGTGAAATGAAGAGGATGCTTCTGGTATATTTAGAAGCTGTTGGAATGAAGAGGATCCCCCCAGTATATTTGGAAGTGAAGTAGATGCCCCGGTATATTTGGAAGCGGTAAGAAATTCTGATAAGTGTGAAATGAAAAGGATGCCTCTGGTATATTTGAAAGCAGTAGAAAATTCTAATAAGTATGAAATGAAGAGGATGCCTTTGGTATATTTGGAAGCGGCAAGAAATTCTAATAAGTGTGAAATGAAAAGGATGCCTCCGGTATATTTGAAAGTGACTAAAAGTTTTGATGAGTATGAAATGAAAAGGATGCCCTCGGTATATTTGGAAGTGGCAGGAATAAAATGGCAGTTCCTATCTAGTAGGAATGATAATAACGACCCTGTCTGGCAGGATCTGAGAGTAATATTCTTGTCTGGTAGGAATAGCAAAGTATTGGTCCTTTCTGGTAGGAATGAAAGTGATGTTCTTGTCTGGTAGGATCAAGAAGAGATGACCATCCTATCTAGTAGGAAACAGGAATGATGATGATGATCTTGTCTTTCTTCGAGAGTTTTGACAATTTGCCTTGATTTATGATCCTGTTCAATGCAAAAATGCTAGATAATTATGCAATGATCTAATACCTTGAACCTATGGAGGGTCCGTTCTGGTATAATAGTGTTGATCTTTAGGAGAAAAGTGCCCTCATTTCAGAAAGGTGAATATTTGGAAGGGCCCCCACTTTAGAATGATAAACGAAAGTGGTTTAGTCATTTGGTTTTTGGTTGATTGGCTAGCTTAGAGGTGAATATGGACATGTTAGGTATGATATTGGTTGGTTAATGGCCATCAGTTTGGCCTAGATAGAAACAAGGTGTGGTCTTGGAAAAGAACAGGCTATTCAATTTAGATAAGTCTAACTTTGGTTTGATGCTGAATTGGAAAGCTGGGTCAGGAAGGTCAAGTTTTTGGAGATAAGTAGATTGGAAGGTTTGGGGAAGGTCAACTTATGGGGCTTGTCCTTAGAGAAGTTCATGTGGAAGGCTTAGTTAAGTCTACAACTTTGGCTTGGTTAGGATGCATCCTCTGGGGAGTTTATTTGAAAGACTTGGTCAAGTTTTGCCTTTGGTTTGGTTAGGTCTGGCTTAGAGGAAAGGTTACGCTAGGAAATTAGTTGGGGAAGGCTTGGTCAGATTGGCCTTAGAGGAGATAAAGGCTTTTTTTTTTTTGTAAATGGACTTCATAGTGAAAGCTAGGCTCAGACTTCATGGTGAGGCTTTTTGGTTTGGGCTTCATGGTGAAGGTTTTTGGGCTTCATGGAGAAGGCTTAAAGGCTTAAAGGCTTTGTGATGAATGTTTTTGGGAATGAGCTTCATAGTGAAGGTTTTTGGGCTTGAGCTTCATGGTGAAGGCTTGAAGGCTCGAAGGCTTGAAGGCTTTTGGTCAAAAGGCTTTGTCAACTTGGGCTTTTTTCCATAAGGGTGCTTTTGGATGGTCAACTTTGGCTTAGGTATGGTGGTAAGGGTTTTCGTTGCAGGCTCATGGATGAGGGTTTGCCCTTTTATCATGGATCATATTTTCAATGCCTATCGGATGGTTGGCAGGCTTTGACTCAGTTCTTATTTGCCAAAGAGGCTTGGTCTTTTCAAGGATGATGAAATTTTGCCAATGAGACATGGAATGAATTGAGTGGTTTAAGCCTTTCTTAAGCTTTACAAGACATTATTTGATTTTGGTTATACTAGAGAAAGCTAGCTTTAAGGATGATGAGTCTTGAAAGACTTAGGATCTTTGGTTTTGTCTATCGGTTTAGCCCTTAAAAGATGATGAGATCTTACTGAGGGAAGGGTGGTATGAGGCTTGAGCTTAAAAAGATGGAATGGTACATTTTGAAGTTGGGAAATGTTTCAAAG
The DNA here is from genome assembly GCA_947687605.1 of Reutealis trisperma. NCBI lineage: Eukaryota > Viridiplantae > Streptophyta > Magnoliopsida > Malpighiales > Euphorbiaceae > Reutealis > Reutealis trisperma. Next base: position 59,405 of record CANTUT010001328.1, read on the forward strand.
GCAGGTTGGAAATTTTTTTTTTTTTGAAAAGGATCATTGAGGTTGTATGATGATTCATGGAAAAGAACAAGCCAAGCTAACCTTGTTGTTCTGAGATTGAAGAGACTTTTAGAGTGATACTTTGAATGTAGACAATAGACTGGATGAAAGGAAGTACCCTAAGGAGTGGCTAAAGGACTGATGAAAAGAGACAACTTAGGGATCATGCTCCCAATGAGAGATAGGAACATCACAGACTAGCAATGTGAGGGATTATGCCTAAGCTCTTTAAGTAAGCAACGAGATGGATTAACAAAAGATGATGACGACCTAGAAAGAAATGCCCCCAGTATGAGATAAGGGCATAGAAGACAATATCATTTTAGAGAATGAGCAAGCTAGTGAGGACAGATGACTTTGAAAACATGAGATGAGATGAAAAGATGATTTAATTATGAAGGAAAATGACTAAGATGAGCTTTATTTTCCTCCCTCATTTTTTTTTCCTGAGCTACGCTTTTTGGGTTTTTAACTTAACAAGCTTGGATTAATGAAGTTTGGGAGAAAATATTCCTTCATAATTTGCTGCTTTCCTTCACTTTGAGGGGCTTTAAACTATGAATTTTAGATTTGAAGAATCTTGTTGCCCCCTTGTTGAGGTGTATAGTTTGATTTTGTGCTTTAATTATTTGATGAGAGGTCCATTTTTGGACCTTTTTCAGGTTAAGAGCTGGCAAAGCAATTGTTTAATGGCACCTCAATTGTGGTGGACTTGTTCATTTCTCTCTTTCTCCGTTTTCTCTTTTTTTTTTCTCTCTCTCTCTCTCTTTTTTTTTTTTTTTTAAACTCATCCATGTTTAAACAAGTCCATAAATTATTAAAAAGATGTGAATGTTTTATTACAATGGAAAATTTTATTACAAGATAACAAAAAAGGAATCGATATGATTAATGAAAAATAAAAGAAAATAAGATGACAGACTCAAACTCGAATTTAGACTCAAACTTTGGGATTTAAACTCAGACTCAAACTCAAACTCAAACTTGGAGATTTAGACTTAGACTTAGATTCAATCTCATATAGGTCAGGTGAGCTGAACTTAAACTCTTTTATGTCATGCCACTTGGGGTTGAGGTAAGGTGGGGTTGAATTAGGTTTGGGTTCTTCATCACTGTTCAGGTCGATGGTGGGGACTTCAAGTTGAAATGATGCACTTTGGATGCAACCTTCAACCTTTGATGTAGTTGCAATCAAAGCTTTAAAAGTGGGTAGGTATTGGGTTAACAAGTAGGCTCAGTAGGCTGAAAGTAGATTCTTAACAAGGATGTCCACTTGTTCTTGCTCTATTGGCCTATTTACCATTTAAGCAGTTTTAGCCCTCCACCTTGTAAGGAACATAGAGAAAGATTCCTCTGAAAGCTACTTGATGGTTTCCAAGTCATGCCTAGTGACATCCATTTCACTGTTATAATGATATTGTTTGACAAAGGCACAGTAGATATCATCCCATGTCCCTTTCTTGCTCTTGTCTAATGAAAGGAACCATCTTCTAGTAACACCAGTTAGTGATTATTGGAATAGTTGAGTAAGGAGCTCATTGCTAACTCCTAAAGGTATCATTACCCCCACATATATCTTTAGATAGGTCTTGGGGCAAGTGGTTTTTGCTCGTTCTTGCTCGTTTCTCATCCGTTTCACACGATTCCAATTCCGTTATAATCGTTACTTAGTCTTAGATGATTTAAAAGGATTTAAATGCCAAAAAGAAATATTTTATTTTTTCCATTTTGAGAGTTTTCAGCTTCTAAAGGTTTCTTTACCGAGTCTAAGTACTTTTAAGGTTCAAATGCATACTGGAAGGTACAAAATTAAGGGTTCACACTAGCCTCGGATGGTAGGAAGTAGCTGGGTGGTAGATGGATGGTCGGCGGCGGCTAGCTTTGGGTGGTAGATAGCCTCAGATGGTGGGTGGCGGCTAGCCTTAGGCAGCAAACAAGAGCCTTAGGCAAGAGACTTGCCTCGAACAGGTAGGCGAAAAGCCTTAAATTAGTCGGGTAGAAATTAAGGAGAAACCTCCAAACTCGCTTGGTGAAACAAGGAGCAAATGCAAAGCATTTTGCTTGAAGTTATTGCTATATACAGGAGGATGTTTGAAGCATAGAAAACACAAATTTCTAATGTGGGATTGTAAAAAATCATATTTTAGCCAAAGTTGCTATAGAGGTCTTTATGATGCCACACAGCTCTTTGTGGTAGTGCTGCATAGCCCTTTGCAATTCTGCAGAGGGCTTTACGACAATGCCGCAGAGCTATGTGGCAACGGGCCTCGCTTTCACTTGTTTCACCCGTTTTCGCCCATTCTTGCTTATTTCTCATCCGTTTTACATGATTCTAGTTGCATTATACTCATTACTCAGTCTTGGATGATTTAGGGTTTAAATATCAAAAAGACATATTTTGATTTTTCCATTTTGAGAGTTTTTGACTTTTAAAGATTCAAACACATATTAGAAGGTGCAAACTTAAAGGTTCACAGCTGCCCCCTCATCAGAATTATCTTTGTTTGAAAGGTGATTCTAATGAGTGTGAAATTTAGAATGAAGAGGATAACCTCGGTATATTTAGGAGCGGCAGGAAGTTTTAATAAGTGTGAACTTTAGAATAAAAAGGATGCCCCCAGTATATTTGGGAGTGGCAGGAAGTTTAGAGGATGCTCCCAGTATATTTAGGAGCAGCAGGAAGTTTAGAAGATGCTCCCAGTATATTTGGGAGTGGTAGGAAGTTTAGAGGATGCTCCTGGTATATTTGGGAGTGGTAAGAGGTTTAGAGGATGCTTCCAGTATATTTTGGGAGCATCAGGAAATTCAGAGGATGCTCCTGCTATATTTGAAAGTAGTAGGAAGTTTAGAGGATGCTTCCAGTATATTTGGGAGCAACAGGAAGTTTAGAGAATGCTCCCGATATATTTAGGAGCGACATGAAGTTTAGAGGATGCTCTTGGTATATTTGGGAGCTATAGGAAGTTTAGAGGATGCTCCCGGTATATTTGGGAGTAGTAGGAAGTTCTAATGAATGCGAACTTTAGAATGAAGCGGATGCCTCTGATATATTTAGGAGCAGCAGGAAGTTCTGATAAGTGTGAAATTAAGAATGAAGAGGATGCCCCTGGTATATTTGGTAGCTGCAGGAAGTTCTGAGAATGATCCCGGTATATTTGGGTGACAAAAAGTTTAGAGGATGCTCCCGATATATTTGGGAGTGATAGGAAGTTTTGATAAGTGTGAAAAGGATGCCCCCAGAATATTTAGGAGCAGCAAAATGATGCCTCCAATATATTTAAGAGTGTTTAGGAAGAAAATGGCAGTTCCTATCTAGTAGGAAAGAAGATGACCATGTTTGGTAGGAATCGATGAAGTGGTGATCCTATCTAGTAGGAATGATGATGATGATCCTATCTTTCTTGGAGAGTTTTGACAATTTGCCTTGATTTATGATCCTATTCAATGCAAAAATGCTAGATAATTATGCAATGATATGATACCTTAAACCTGCAAAGGGTCAGCCTGATATAAAATTGTTGATCTTTGGGAAAAAGATGCCCCCCATTTTAAAAAGGTGAATATTTGGAAGGGATGTGCCCCCACTTTAGAATGATAGAGGAAAGTGGTTTAGTCATTTGGTTTTTGGTTGATTGGCTAGCTTAGAGATGAAGTGGGCATTCAGGTATGAGATTGGTTGGTTAATGGCTATCAGTTTGGCCTAGGCAAAAGCAAGGTGTGGTTTTGGAAAAGATCAAGCTGTTTAGTTTAGATAAGTCTAACTTTGGTTTGAGGCTGAATTGGAGAGCTAGGTCAGGAAGGTCAGGTTTTTGGAGATGATTAGATTGGAAGGTTTGGGGAAGGTCAACTTATAAGGCTTGTCCTTTGAGAAGTTTATGTGGAAAGCTTAGTCAGGTCTGGGACTTTGGCTTGGTCAGGTTGCAACCTTTAGGGAGTTTATTTGGAAGACTTGGACAAGTTCTGCCTTTGGCTCTATTAGGTCTAGCTCAAAGGATAGGTCAGGCTAGGAAATTAATTGGGGAAGGTTTGGTCAGATTTGGCTTTGGAGGAGATTATGGTCTTTTGTGAATGGTGAAAGCTAGGTTTAGGCTTCTTGGTTTGGGCTTTATGGTAAAAGCTAGGCTTGGGCTTCATGGTGAAGGCTTGAAGGCTTTTGGTCAAAAGGCTTTGTCAGCTTAAGCTTTTTTCCATAAGGGTGTTTTGGATGGTTGGCTTTGGCTTAGGTATAGTGGTAAGGATTTTAGTTGCAGGCTCATGGATGAGGGTTTGCCCTTTTTTCATGGTTATATAAGATTTTCAATGCCCATTGAATGGTTGGCAGGCCTTGACTCAGTTGTAATTTGCTAAAGAGGCTTGGTCTTTTCAAGGATGATGAAATTTTGCCAATGAGACATGGAATGACTTGAGTGGTTTGAGCCTTTCTTAAGCTTTGCAAGACATGACTTGATTTTAGTTGTGCTAGAGAAAGTTGCCTTTAAGGATGATGAGTCTTGAAAGACTTAGGATCTTTGGTTCTGCACATAAGCTTGGCCCTTAGAAGATGATGAGACTTTGCACAAGAAAGGATGGTTTAAGGCTTAAGCTTGAAAAGATGGAATGGTAAATTTTGAAGTTGGGGAATGGTTCAAAGGCAGGTTGGAAATTTTGAAAAGGATCAAGAAGGTTGTATGATTTTGCTATCTATAGCATGATTCATTAAAAAGAACAAGCCAAGATAACCTTGTTGTTTTGAGATTGAAGAGACATTTAAAGTGACACTTTATTAGCTTGAATGTAGACAATAGACTGGACGAAAGGAAGTACCCTGAGGAGTGGCTGAAGGACTAATGAGAAAAGATAACTTGGGGTTCTTGCTCCCAATGAGAGATAGGAGCATAATAGACTAGCAATGTGGGAGATTGTGCCTAAGCTCTCTGAGCTAAGCGATGAGACGGATTAACAAAAGATGATGATGATGCCCCCACTATGAGATAAGAATGTGGAAGATAATATCACCTTAGAGAATGAGCCTCTAGTAAGGAAGGATGACTTTAAAGACATGAGACGAGATGGAAAGATGATTTGATATGAAGGAAAATGACTAGGATGAGCTTTATTTTTCTCCCTTTATTTTTTTTTTTTTTTGCCTAGGCTGCCCTTTTTGGGTTTTCAACTTAACGAGCTTGGATTAATGAAATTTGGGATAAGATATTCCACTGTGATTTGCTGATTTTCTTTGTTTTGAGGGGGTCTAACCTTTGAATTTTGGATTTGATGAATCTTGTTGCCCCCTTATTGAGCTATATAGTTTGATTTTGTGCTTCAATTATTTGATGAGGGGTCCATTTCTGAACCTTCTTTGGTTAGGAGCTGGCAAATTTATTGATGGCACTTCAATTATGGTGGATTTAATTAATGTTCATTTCTCTTTTTTCTCCCTTTTCTCCTTTTTTTTTTTTCAAAGCTCATCCATGTTTAGACAAGTGCATAAATAATTAAAAAGATGTGAATGTTTTATTACAATGGAAAATTTTATTATAAGATAACAAGAAAGGAATCGATATGATTGACAAAAAGTAAAAGAAAATAAGATGACAGACTCAGACTCAAATTTAGACTCAAACTTTGGGTTTTGGACTCGGACTCAAACTCAAACTTAGAGATTTAGACTTAGACTTGGAATTCAATCTCAGATAGGTCAGATAAGCTGAACTTGAACTCTTCTATGTCATGCCACTTGGGGCTGGTAAGATGGGTTTGAATTAGGTTCGAGTTCTTCATCACTGTTTAGGTTGGTAGTGAGGAATTCATATTGAAATGATGCACTTTGGATGCAATCTTCAACCTTTGATGTGGTTGCAATCAAAGCCTTAAAAGTGGGTAGGTATTGGGTTAACAAGTGGGCTTAGTAGGCTAGAAGTAGATTCTTGACAAGGATGTCCATTTGTTCTTGCTCTGTTGGTCTATTTACTATTTGAGCAGCTTTAGCCCTCCACCTTGTAAGGAACATGGAGAAAGAATCCTTTGGAAGTTGCTTGATGGCTTCCAAGTCACGCCTAGTGACATCCATTTTACTATTATAATGATATTGTTCGACAAAGGCACAACAAATATCATCCCATGTCCTTTTCTTGCTCTTGTCTAGTGAAAGGAACCATCTCTTAGTAACACTGGTTAGTGATTATTAAAATAGTTGAGTAAGGAGCTCATTGCTAACTCCTAAAGGTTTCATTGCCCCCATATATATCTTCAGATGGGTCTTGAGGCAAGTGATTCCATCAAATCTCTCCAATTTAGATATTTTGAATTTAGGAGGAAGCTTGGCATTAGGGAATAAGGTTAAATTGTCCACATCAATTAGATCATCGCAGTGCTTTAAGGATTTGATGGTTCTTTCCATGGCTTCAAGTTTCTCCATGAGTAATCTAGTGTCTGGATAAGAGAAAACTTCCTCACGTTAGTTTAGATATGGGTTGGTTTAGTTTGAATTTGGGCTAGGATTAGTCGAGTTCAAGATAAGGTTTGGGTTAGGATGGCTAAGGCTGGCCTAGTTAATCATAGCTTGAACTTCCTCAATGATGAATTGCCTTTGTTCCTCGAATTGGACTTGCTGAGTAGTTAGGATAGCTTGGAAATGCTCTTCTTACTTCTTAAGGACTTTGGTCATAAGTGTGGTCAAGGAAGCCATGTCAAGTGGGTGGGCCATTAGTACCTTCAAACCAAAGCAATAAGGTAAGTGACGGGTATGGAATAGAAGAGGTGATGAAGGTATAGGCATATAGATCCTAAGAGAAAAGGCTTCCTATTGTGTAGTGGGCCAACCATTTTTTTTTTTTTTGTGCTTAAGGTATGATGAGGCAAATGTTTTGGGCTTAGGGTAGTAGACTGAACTAAGGGTATTGTGTTTAAAGTAGTGTGTTGGGCCAAAGTTATTAGGCTTAAGGGTAACAGACTGGATTTGAAAGGTAATGGGTCATAGGTGTTGGGCTTAAGGATATTGTATTAGGTGAAAGGTATTGAGCTTAGGGTAATGTCTTAATGATTTAGGGTATAGACTATAGGCATCTATCAATCTGGGGGTATTGGATTGGTTTTGAAGGTAATGGGCCAAGAATATTGAGCAACGGTGTCTTGTGGCTAGGTTGGCAAGGTATGGGTCAGAGGAGGGTAAATATGTTTTTAGGTTACAATTTAGGGCGAAGACATTTTGGGTAAGGTTAAGATAATAATGTTTAAGGTTAGAGGTGTTTGAGATCAAGGCTAGGAAAATGAGGTTTTAGGTTTAGGGTTGGGGTATTGGTGTTTAGGTTAAAGGGCAAAGTCTTAGGATTAGGGTATTGGTGTTTAGGTTAAGGGCTTAGGTAAAAGGGTAAGGTTTAGGGTGATGGCTTAAGGTTTATGGGGGCAAAGGTGAATGGGATAGAGGTGAGAGTGTTTAAAGTTTAGAAGTGAAGGTTTGGGATGAAAGTGAGTATATGACCCTTCTTCGGTTCAAGGTATAATGCACGTTTTGTTATTCAATATGGATGCATGATATGTATGAGGAAAACATTTCATGAAAATGCAAAGATGTAAGAGTTTTAATTATAGTACATACAACCTAGGGCTAGGATTTAAGTTCATTATATGAAAGGGTAAGAGTGGCTTGTACAAGGTACCCGTCACACCAGAGTAGCAATATACCTAACCACATGTGAGTCAAAGAGCCTCGCGTGGGTCCAACAGTACGTGCATACTCATTACACTTTTGAAAGGATCAAAGGATTCATCGCGGGGTGGACAATTTCACTATCAGCGAATAGACCCAAGGAGGGTTACCCACTTGATGCTACTCACTATCCATTATTTACCTAGAACTAGGTTGGATGGCAAATAGCCTATGTAAGTGATGCATGCAAAGTCACAATCATATTAAGAGGCCAAAATCTTTTTAAACCAATTAGTAGTCCACTTATTTTTTCCTTTTATTAAAAGAAAGTTAGTCCCTAGTGGAGGCGCCAGCTATGAGGCCTCGCTCGAACACCGGTCCAATCCACTAAAGGGAATCGAAATGCTCATTTGGAAAAGAACTCACGAGGAAGCCCTCAGGCTTATTCTTTGATAGATTTGAAAATTGTTTCTTGGAGTCCCCATCTTAATTTATTTTTACTTAGGAAAATATAAGGAAAAAATCCATTTGACTCCAATTATTACCTAAAGGAAAAAGATCACTAGTCTCGAAACCAATGAGGATTTGGGAACTAGGTTTTCAGTTTAATTTAACAAAATAAGTTTGGTCAAGTAATATAAAAGTAACTTAAAATATATTTCATGAATAATTTAAATGCATGAACAGTTTATAATATGCATGATCATTCAATTAACAGTAAAGTGAATACACAAGTAAAGGTTCAAAATAAGAGAAGTTAACATTACAATAAAAAATCCCAAACTTAGGGGATACCTCCTCTAGCCCTTATGGGTTTTAGGGAAGTCTCACATTCCCTAAACTAGGTCTAATAACAAAGTAAAACAAAATAATAGTAAATGAAGAAGGTGATATGGGGAGAGTTGGTTAGTTTTAATTAGATTCGATGCTTGAACCAAGCATGCCTACGTATCCCTTTGAATGGGAATCAGAACCCATGCAGTTCTCCCTTCTTGTGAAGGGGTTAGTTTAGCCTAGCCAATTTATCATGTTTTGATTGATTGATTAAAAGAGGGTTGAGTTAATTAATTAATTTAATTGATTACCGAGTTGACTAGCTAGCAACCTAGATGAATCAATTTAAGTAACTAACTAAAAGAGGCAAGAAACTAAAAGATAATTAAAGGAAAAGAGAGCTTACCTTAGACGGTAGGTGGCGATTCGCTTTGGATGGTGGGCGGCGGCTGGCCTTGAATGGTGGGTGATAGCTGGCGTTGGATGGTGGGCGGCAGCTAGCCTTGGATGGTGGGTGGCGGATAGCCTCGGATGGCGGGAGGCGGCTAGCATTAGGTAGCGGACAAGAGCCTTGGGCAAGAGACTTGCCTCGAATAGGCAGGCGGAAAACCTTAAACTAATCGAGTAGGAATCAATGAGAAACCCCCCAACTCACTTTGCTAAGTAAGGAGCAAATGCAAAGCATTTTGCTTGAAGGTATTGCTTTTCAGGCTCTAGAAGTTGGTGTTTTGAAGTGTGGGGAGGCACTCTATATATAGGAGGATGTTTGAAGCATAGAAAACACAAATTTCCAATGTGGGATTGCAAAAAATAAAATTTTCACTTGAGTTGCTGCAGAGCTCTTTGTTGCAATACTGGACAGCCTTTTACAGCTCCACAAAGGACTTTGCGACAGTGCTGCAGAGCTCTATGGCAATAAGCCCCACTTTTGCCCGTTTTTTCCCATTCTTGCTTATTTCTTATCCATTTTACATGATTCTAGTTGCGTTATACTCATTACTCAGTTTGAATGATTTGAAAGGGTTCAAATGTCAAAAAGAAATATTTTGATTTTTCCATTTTGAGAGTTTTTGACTTTTGAAGGTTTGTTTACCAAGCCTAAGTGCTTCTAAGGTTTAAACACATACTGGAAGCTGTAAAGTTAAGGGTTCACATGCACTTTTTAAAATTTTAAATTTTGAGTTAGGAAAAGAATCAATTGGGACTCCTAAATCATCTTCAAATCATTTGGGACTTAGTACAAAGGCCAACACAAGTGGAATCACAGAAAATGGACTAGAAATGGGCAAAAACGGGTTACAGAAGTGAAATCGGGTCGTAAAGCCTTATGTTGTGCCGCGAAGCCTTCAATGGTTACCTAAATGATTTCCCACCTTTTTATAATCCCATATTGAATATTAAGAGCCTTTATGCTCCATCCCTTCCTCTATATATAGAGGACACCTCTATACTTCAAAACACACAAACTTAAAGGCTTCAAAAGAACTAACTTCAAGTAAATTGCTTTGCATTTGCTCTGTGCTTTGCAAAGCAAGTTGGGGGGTTTCTCCTTGATTCCTACTCAAATAGTTTAAGGCCTTTCGCCTGCCTATTCAAGGAAAATTCATTGTCGAAGGCTCATGTTAGAGGGTTTCTCCTTGATTTCTATCTGACTAGTTTAAGGCTTTTTGCCTGCCTATTCAAGGCAAGTTCATTACCTAAGGGTCGTCTCCATCATGTGGAGAAGGGGAAAGTGCATTCCAGTCACCTAAGGCTCATGTCCTTTGTATGGAGTAGGTGGAACTATGATCCAATTGTCCGCTCCATCCGCCTTACATCCTTAGCCGCGAAAGCGCAAGGTAATCTTCTTTTCCTTTGTATTTGGTTTAAAAGCTCATTGCCTCTTTTAGTTAGTTAATTAAATTGATTCACTTAGGTTCTTAGCTAATCCACTCAGTAGTCAATTAAGTTAATTAATCAAAACATGATAAAGCGGCTAGGCTAAACTAACCCCCTTTGTGAGAAGAGAGAACTGCATAGGTTCTAATTTCCATTCAAAGAGACAAGTAGGAATGCTTGGTTCAAGCATCGAATCTAATTAAAACTAACCAACTCTCCCCTTATCATCTTCTTCACTCATCTTTTTATTTCTTTTATTTTTGTTATTAGGTTTAGTTTGGGGGATGTGTAACTTCCCTAGAACCTATAAGGACTAGAGGACATATCCTCTAAGTTTGAGATTTCATTGTAATATTAATTCTCTTTTATTTCAAATTGTAAATTGTATATAAACTATATGGATTGAATAATCATGCATATTATAAATTATTCATGCATTTTAAGTGTTCATGAAATATATTTTAAGTTACTTTTATATTATTTGGCCAAACATGTTTTGTTAACTGAAAACCTAGTCTCCAAATCCTCTTTGGTTTCGAGGCTAGTGATTTTTTTTCCTTTGGGTAATAATGGGAGTGAAATGGGTTTTTCCCTTATATTTTACCAAAATAAAATTAATGTGGTGACTCTAAAAACAATTTTCAAATCTATTAAAGATAAGCTCGACGGCTTCCTCATGAGTTCTTTCCCAAACCAGCATTTTGATTCCTTTAGCAAATTGGAATAGTGCTCAAGTGAGGCCTCACAATGTCACAAAGGATTTGCTTTCTCAGTAAAGTAGGAAATAGAGTATCTGATATAATTTGCAATTCCCAAGAATTATTGGATTTGCTTGTGAGAACAATTTTGGTTTGAAAATTTTAATAATTCAAAAGTAATATGGGGACTAGGATGATGTTTTCCATCTTTGAACAACATCCCTAGGAATTGAATTTCCTTCTTTGCCAAATGCATTTTTGAAGCTGACAACATTACTCTATAGTGTTTTGTGATTTCCATGAATCTATTGAGTAATTGAACATGACTTTGTTAATCTTCAGAGAAGAGGAGGACATCATCTATATAGATTAATGAGTTATGAAGAAGAGGCTCATAAATCTTTATCATAGCTTTTTGGAACAAAGATGGAGCGACTTTAAGGCTAAAAGGCATCACTATCCATTGATAATGATGATTAGGAATACAAAAAGCTATTTTATAGCGTTCTTTAGGCTTAATTCCTATTTGCCAAAATCTTGCTTTAATGTCAAACTTTAAGAAGTTCTTTGGGGAAAACAAATGAGTAAACAGAGATGAGATTTTTGGCAATGGTAACTTATCATATTTAAGAAAATGATTTAAAGGTTGATAATCAATCACTAGCATTTTCTTTTATTAAATTTATCAGATCTTTTATTGACATAAAATGCTTGACAAGCCCAATTAGACTTTTTTAATTCAATTAAGCCTTGAGATAGCAATTGATTGCCTTTTTAAATAGGTAACTGTAAGTCCTTAGGAGTCATTCTTGGGTGAGTGGCTTTTGTTGAATTGACATTGTCACATCCCAACCTTATGAGATATGATGGTCCTAGAACATGGGGAGACATAAGGTCACCTACGCCCGTAGAACCCATTAACATATAACAATCATACCTAGGATCTTACCGAACCTCTTTCATTAACTCATTTAAAACATTTAGATAAATACCATAATTCGCAGAAGACTTAAAGTAAATCATTACATATAAATTCCACAAGGAAAAATAATATAAATCTCTATAAGTATCAATTAACATTCCCAGAGCATCTAATGATAAGACTTCATAAAAATAGTATTATTGATAACTTGGACAAGGAATTCCCCAAGCGAAGTAGGATGCTTGAGCCATCACCTTGCCTCCTCATAATGCTCACCTGGAACCACACAAGGAAAAAGGGTGAGATAGATGATCTCAATGAGTAAACAATAGGGGTTGTACAATAACACATATCCCTTAGAAAGGGCCCATAGCTCATAACTTATAACTCATGATTCATAGTTTGCAATTTAGAAAGGTTTGCAGAAATCACACTTATAACACATAGAGTGAAGGCTACTGCCATAATCACTCAAACACATGGAGTGAAGGCTATTACCATAATCACTTGAACATATAACATATAGAGTGAAGGCTATTGCCATAATCACTCGAACACATAGCCGATAATTACTCGCATCGGTATGAGGATCACATAGGCGATGACTACTCGCATCAGTACGAGTAACACATAGCCAATGATTACTAGCATCGGTATGAGAAGCACATAGCCAATGATTACTTGCAATGGTATGAGAAGCACATAGCTAATGATTACTCGCATCGGTACGAGAAGCACATAGCCGATGATTACTTGCATCGGTACAAGGATTTCTGCATAAAGGGTAAAAAGTACCATAGCTAGAGCTAATGGTAATCATAATTAACAATATCACATATGGCAACAATAACATGTATTTCAATAACAATAGTGGTTTAGCTTTCAAACAATGATACAACGATAGTGTAGTTCTAGAAAGAATATAAGTTGGGAAGTTAATCGCAAGAAGTTCTCATTGGATAAATAAAATGGTTTTGGACCAAGTGTCCCTTGGCAACCCAAGCTTGTCAAAGAAATCATATAATAAAATAAAAATGGAAAGAACTTAGGTTTCAAAGATCACAAAGGTTCACATAGCAATATATCACATTCTTGTAACACAACAAAATGTTGTTTACACTTATAGCATGAATACGATGTTTACTCACACTTGTAAACAAAACATTGTGTTTACTCACCTTGGGGTTCATTTGCTCCTAGTACACGTACTCCCCTTTGCACTTTTAAGGCTCCTCAACCTCTAACATAATATTTGATTTAATACTTAGTATTTATTTACTCATGATGCTTCTATCCCATAACTACCCATGTACATATAGCATACACATACACTTAGAGTCCACACATAGGTGTACTCATCACTTGCACATAGTTCATTGACTTAAAAGTCTTGCATACTTAGGCCTTATAGGCTCACATGAAAACACATTGCAATCATATCAATACCCTTTTAAGGTCATCGCAATATCATTACCTCAATATCAATTCACTTATCAATTATCTTAGTTCACTTTATACTTCCATACATGTCAACTTAACAATTAATCCTTCAAACATCATGCTTAACTCTTATGATCCCTTTTACTTCATTAACTCATAATCATTGTTCATCATCAATTCATCATAACTCCTAGTTCCAATTTCCTCAATCACATTTGCAGTCTAATCACAATACAAGGTTAAGATACCTTAAGTATACCTTAAGTATACTATAGTACATTTAAGCTTATCTAGGATCATACCTTCAACTAACATGCAATTTCATCATCTATTATACATACATACATGTCAACAATCACCAAGACACATCACATAAAATTTATAAACATTTGGACAAAATTGTTCATGTAGGCCGAATGCATTCATTAAGGTAAAAACTAAATTCTTCTTCTTTTCGTGTTTTCCATCTATTTCAGAAATATGTAAAAACATGGTTTGAACCAAGATTTTTCATGTAAACATAACAAAAATCATTTTAGAATATAAATTCATAGGAATCAACCACTATTGGTGTCATTAATATATAAAAATTCAATCTTTTGCATTATAGTGCACAAAACATAAGTTTTCTTGTTTTTGGTATTTTCCGGTCATTTTAGAAATATGCAAGCAAGTTGTTTAAACCATTATTTTTCATTCAATCATTTAAAATATCAGTTTAGAACACATTCCTTCATGAATCGGCAGCCATAGGTAGGGTTTATACAAAAAAAATCGAAGTTCAAAGGCTTAGGTGAAAAATCATGAGTTTTTGTGCATTTCATTTATTTCAGCGATAAATAGACACATGATTCAAATCATTATTTTCCATCTAAACAAAAAAAATATCATATTAGAACACCCATACATAAAAATCAGCAGCCATATATTCATGAAGAATAAATTTTCCAACATCCAAGTTCTAACACAAAAACTTTGAATTCCTTTGTTTTTCGAAACTTTTCGGTCATCACAGAAATATGCAGAAATATTATTTAATCCAATATTTTTCATCAAAACAAATCAAAAACCAGTTTAGAATACAACCAATTACAAATCACCCCCCCCCCCCCCCCTTATGATGTTTATGCAATAAAATTGTGATTTTAAGTTATAGAATTCACCTTTGGAGAAATCTTGCGGAAAGAATTGTGTTTTCGGTAGAAAATAAATTTTCTCTCCCAAAAATTCACTCAAGTAGAATTGAATCTATAGAAATCAGTAATCAAACAATTCAAAATAATTTTCCCATAAGTTATTTCATAGAAAACAGTTTAGAAATTGAAAGAGATTAAAAACTTACGATTATGGTAACGAAATTGCGAAACGGTAAAGTGTTTTCGATATTTCGGTAGAGAGAATTATTTTGAGAGGTTTTTCTTCCAGAATACAGAAAGAATGAGGGAATGGCTGCTGGAAAACCCTTGCTGGCCAAAAATTTGAATATATATTAGGGTTGGAGTGGAATTTCCACTATTACCCTTAATGAAATAGGTTAGGAGCATTTTTGTGTAGTGGGCTTTTGGGTATTGGGCCTTTTTCTTTAAAAATTTTGGCTGAAGTATTTAAAAATAAAAATAATATTTTTCTTTTTAATTTTGGAGTATTTCCCTCAAAATATTTATTTAAAAAAATATTTTAAAAATACCCATAAAATTATTTTATGCTTAAAAATTGTTTTATGCATGAAAATTCATTTTATTTAAAATAAATTCTTTTATGCAAATGCACTTCATATAAATCATTTTTTTCACAATAGCAACACATATTTTGCATATTAAAATTAATTTAATATGCCACATACTCATCAATCACTTAGATCACAAACATTCACACAAGCACACACTTAACTTTATAGATTCTAATTCAAGCAATTTATCACGAAAATTCCTAGGGTGGGTGTGGGTTGTTACAGACATTCTCATTTTTCTTGAAAGGGAAAGAGATAAAAAATTTAGGATTTTTCAAAAGAGGGGAGGAATGTTTGGCAAAGAATTCAGTGCAGGAATCAACACAAAAGGCTTGGATTAATTCCTTATAAAGGTCTTCAAAACTTTGAGTTGATTGAGAAAGGAACAATGATGGAATAGTGGTATAGGGTTGGAACTATTTTTTAAACTTTATTCCATCTGGGAGAATATGGCATTTCTTCAATTTCCATAATATATCAAATCCTAAAACAAGATATTTGTCTGGGAGAGGAGAACCAAGATAATAATCCCAAATATGACATCTTAGGAAAAATGAAATTTTCACATGGTTTCTTATAATACATTATGTAGAGAAGATTTTTTATTGGCTGCCTTGAAATACTCTTTATGATGCTTCCAATATTCAAAAAAAAGAATAACATGATTCATCATGGTCTTATGAGCTCTAGTATCCATAACAGCAATAGCTTTTATTGGTTTTCTATATTTTTCATGAAACTATCACACATAAACAATAGAACTAGATGTAATAGTTTTAAATAGCCAAAGAACAAGGTTGTGCTAAATAAATTAAATTAGAGTGATCATCTTTAGAGGAGGATGAGTAATCTTCAGTGGAAAAAAGACTTTCTTGAGAATCTTTTTCATCTTCTGAGAATAGTGATTCAACATCAGCTTCATCAAAATCAACCTTTGTAATTTGTTAAAGATGTTGTATAAGCTTAGCTACTTGCTTTGGCTTATTAGGATAACTTTTGGCAAAATGTCCCCGTCAACCATAATGATAACACTTATCTTATTTCTTTCCCCTTTATTTAGGTCTTTTGAAGAACCTATAACCCTTGTCTGATTTTCTTGTCTTCCTATGGTGGCCTTTCATCCTAAAGAAATGCTTCTTCTTTCTTAGAGAACATTCATAGTTCTTATATTTACGTTTAACTTAAAGATTAGGATGATAGCAAGCATTCATCAACATTGGATCTTTGTGATATTTAAGAGTTTACTTGAGACGCTTATAAGTGTCACAGATCTTGTTTAGGGACCGCATCATTACTTAATAGATTTGTGCAAGTGTTAAATCTAATAAGGATTGGCAACGATCTTGAAAGGTTGTATAAATTACAGCTGTGATTGGTTCTAGTAAAGAAGTCGTAAAGGCTTGTTTCAAATTTGATTTATTGTTGCCTTTTAATTCATAAAACTTCTTAGACACATTATGAAATTGCCAATCAAGATCCTTTTTCTGAAAAGAACACATTTCATCTTAAAAAAAAAAAAAAAACATTTTTGATGTTTTCAACATCATTCATAGGCATTCCCATAAACTCCATATGAATTTGATAAATAAATTCAACAATAAAAGAAAACACCAATTAAGCTTTTGCAAAATATCTAAGGTTCATCCACCAATCTTGGAGTTTACAAACACTCCTATGGATAAGATTTTCAATGGTTTGTCTTATAGAAATATCAGGTTTGGCGATTTAAGCTACAAGCCATGCCCTGAATTATTTAATTCTGTAAGAGAACCAATATGGCATAATATCGTCAAGGTGAAATATTTGGATGATCCAGTGTTTACTCTTAGAAAAAATGCATTTTGCTAGTAACTATTGGAAATGCATGCAAGACCAGTAGGGCTAGATTGAGTATTCATAGGATCAGGATCTGCATCTCTAATATCCTCATAATACTTTGTTGTTTAAGGACTGTTACTAGTAGAAGTTTCTGGTTCTGCCATAAAAG
The DNA here is from genome assembly GCA_947687605.1 of Reutealis trisperma. NCBI lineage: Eukaryota > Viridiplantae > Streptophyta > Magnoliopsida > Malpighiales > Euphorbiaceae > Reutealis > Reutealis trisperma. Next base: position 76,499 of record CANTUT010001328.1, read on the forward strand.
ATGTTAAAACCAATGGTTTAGGTTCTGGGTCAGTATCTTCATTAGGATAACTTGAAAATGATTCATCAGACGTGAAATTTTGAGAGATCATAACAACCATGTTTGGTTCTTTTCAGGAATGTACATTCATTAATGAAATTAGTTAAAGGATTCATCATAAAATGAGACAGTGGGGGTTCTTTTGGATCTATGTTCATTAGAGTCACTGGAGTCTTCATTGGATCTCTTTTTGGATCAGGTGCTTAGGATTCCTTAGTTTGAGGTGGTTTTTATTATGATGGCATAAAATCATCAAAGGAGGACAAGGAAGGCTTAGGACAAAAAGTAGGCTTCGAAGAGGTTAGTTTAGTTTTTCTTTTGACCATTTTAGCTGAGTAGCCAAAATGTTAAAGATCTGCCAATGAAGGGATGGGTAAGGTTTTTTGAGTTTTATATTGTGGTTTTTCGGTAAAGGGTTGGGAACTATCTTCATTCATTGCTTTCTCCAAGGCTGCTATTTATTCTTTGAGGCTTTCAATTTTAGCTTCTTTTTAGTAAAATTTTCTTGTTAGCTTCTTTTCTTTCATTAAGGCCTTTATCTCTTCATTTTTAACTTCTAGTTGAGATTGAAGAGAGAGGAAGAGATTATGAGCTACTTTAGACTAACTAATCTTAGCATTAAGGTTATTTACTTGATGAGAAATTTGCTCAACACTAGTCTTAATTTTTTTTTCAAAACTCTTTTTTTATGCCTGAGCATTGTTAGTCTGCCAATTGAGCACGCTTTTGCTGGTCCTACCAAGAGAGGTTTTCCTTCAACATTCATTCCTATTGAGTTCTTAATGTAAGGAGTAGTCTTTACATTTGTAGTTGGATTGGTCATATCTGCTAAGGATGGGAACTTTTCTTCACACTAAGTTGTGAATGGCTAATACATGAAACATGCTGGAGCATAGTCAAAAGCTGATTCCTTATAAAGAACCTTGAGAGCTTGCCTATAGTAAGGCAAATGAGCGTTCCTAGTAACTTTCTTAGGATAAAACCAATCATCTTCATTTGGGGGAAGAGATGGTTTATAATATCTTGAAGCATATGGAGGAACAAAATCTAGAGATAATAAATGAATAAATTGTTCCACTATTAACGTAATAGAACCTTCATCATCATTTTCTCTTTGATAAACCTGAGATGCACATCTAGAAGGAACATATTTCCTCTTTTGTTTTTTCCTGTAGGGATCACCTTCTTCTAGAGAAGATTTGTAATAATTATCACAATTACATTTATCAACAATGATTATCTCTTTCAAAATTGTAAATTGTCCTACCATGCTTATCAAAACAATGATAGGAACATTTTCTTCTTGGGGCCATAAAGAGATCATGAATTGAGTTAGGAAAAGAGAAGGTGATGAAAAAGCTTCAAATACATTTTTTTTTCAAAGATAATTTCAAAAGATTTATGCTTTTCTGAAATGAAAATAGGTTGAGTGGATTGGATAGGCCTAGAATTCTCATAAGCTTTTCATAATTAGTGACCCATTTTTTCTAGCAAAACTTTTAACAAATCATCATTAGGGATCTATTTAGGGATATGAAGGCAAGTTGGAGCATTGTTTGAATCTACTATAATATGGATCGGCTCATTTGAATATGCAAATTGTTTGCTATTAAAGTAGTAAAACCTTCATCATCATTTTCTCTTCAATAAACTTGAGGTGAACATCTAGAAGGAACATATTTCCTCTTTTGTTTTTTCCTGTAGGAATCACCTTCTTTTAGAGAAGATATGTAACAATCATCATAATCACATTCATCCCAGTGATAATTATTGTCTTTTTCAAATGTATAAATTGGCTTACCATACTTATCAAAAGCAATGATAGGAACATTTTCTTCTTGTGGCCACGAAGAGATCATGAATTGAGTTAGTAAAAGAGAAGGTGATAAAGAAGCTTTGATATAGATTTTTTGTCAAAGACAATTTCAACAGACTTATCCTTTTTTAAAATGAAAATAGGTTGAATGGATTGGATAATCCTAGAATTGTCATAAAGCATTTCATAATTTGTGAACCATTTTCCTGGCAGTAATTTTAAAAAATCATCATGAGGAACCTGTTTAGGGATATGAAGGCAAGTTGGAGTATTATTTGAATAAACTATAATATGGATAACCACATTTTGAAATGGAAGGCTCAAATCTATAACATGATTATAAATTCTATAAATTAACTGGTAATGAAGAGTAGCTATAGTAGCATTAGCTATATGATGTGCTCCCATAATCTAAATATGAACTTTTAAAGTTAAAAGAATATAATGATCTTCAAGAGCTAAATTGAAGCTTGGCAAAAGAGTCAAAATTAGTATTTAAAGCAGTCTCTATACTATCAATCACAGCCTGTTGGTAATGAAGATACCTTGTATCTAGCTAGGAAATTCTTACAGAAATAGGTAAGCCTTTTCTGCCATGATTGGTGCATCCAACACATACTACCCCAAAATGGATATGAGTAAATCCATTTGCCAGCCACTGAGATAGAAATTCATGAGGAATTTGGAGATGAACAAATTATTCTTCTTTAGTTTCTTTAATTGGACATTGACCAAAAGTTGAGGATTGAACATACTCCTTGATTTCTTTAGGGGTTTTCTTTGTTAAAGTTCTAATGCCGTGAGTCTAAGAGGACTTAGATTTAGAAAAAGCATCATATAGATTTAAGAAGGGAAGGGAAGTGTCTTGGATTTTATAGGTTTCAAGAAGGTAATTTATTTCATAAAGAAAATCTATTTTCTTATAAATAGATTTTCTGAAGCTAGGGGAATAAGGTGAAGAAATAAGGGCAGGGACGATGGGTGTAACAGGTGTTTCCATCATAAGAGATTTCTCTTCCATCATCAATTAAAGCATTAATCAATGTTCATTATCGTAAGGCTCTGATGCTAATATGTACGAAGACCATACATTAAGTTATACCCTATCTTCAACATACAAGTACTCAAATAGCCTTTTCAAGAGACTAGGCCTCTCACAATGCATAATTCCATTCTTAGGAACATTAGTCATATAATAATAGTTTATAGAGGATCCACCTACTGTGGCAATTATAAAATCATTAATAATCTCTAATGAATATTTATTAATACTTTAAAAGAATTAGGAAGAGAAGAGGAGAATTTGAAAACTCATATTTTATTTCATAGATAGGTAGGTTATAAAGTATTCTCTGCCCTTAAGCTTACACACTTAATCCTTTTATAGAGAGGAGCTTGTAATACATCAAAGGCACAATAATTATAACCAAATCCTTTATAAATCATTATTATTTGACTAATGATCCTATGAATGAAACTATGTATTCTAAGAGGTCTAGTCTCTTAGAAAGGTTGCTCAAGTGCATGTATATTGAAAATAGGGTATAACTAAATGTATGGCCTCTATACATATTGGTATCAGAGCCTCACAATTATGAACATTGATTAATGCTTTAATTGATGATGTGGAAGAGAAATCTCTTATAATGGAAATACCTCCTGCACCCGTGATCTCTGCCCTTATTTCTTTACCTTCTTCCTCTAGCTTTAGAAAATCTATTAGTAAGAAAATAAATTTTCTTTATGAAATAAATTACCTTTCTAAAATCTATAGAATCCAATACTTCCTTTTCCTTCTTAAATCCATATAATGCTTTTTCTAAATCCAAATCCTCTTGGACTCATAGCATCAGAACTTTGATAAAGAACACTCTTAAAGAAATTAAGGAATATGTTTAGTCCTTAACTTTTGATCAATGTCCCATTAAAGCAACCGGAGAAGAATAATTTGTTGATCACCAAATTCCATATGAATTTTTATCTCAGTGGTTGGCACATGGATTTACTCATATCCATTTTGGAGCATACGTCTTGGATGCATGTATCATAGTAGAAAAGACTTACCTGTTTCTCCTAGAATTTCCATACTAGAAATAAGGTGTCTTTATTATAAGATCTTATGATTGTCATTATGGAGACTACTTTAAATGTTGGCACATTAATTTTCACTCTTTTTCCAAACTTCAATCTAGCTCTCAATGATCCCTATATCCTTTCAGCTTTAAAAGTTTAGATTTAGATCATGGGAGTGCCTTAGATAGCTAATGCTATTGTAGCTACTCTTCATTACCAGTTATTTTATAGAATTTAGAATCATGCTATATATTTGAGCCTTCCATTTCTAAATGAGGTTATCCATATTATAGTAGATTCAAACAATACTCCAACTTGCCTTCATATCCCTAGACAGATCCCTCATGATGATTTTTTTAAATTATTGCTGGGAAAATAGGTCACAAATTATGAAATGCTTTATGAGAATTTCAAGCTTATCTAATCCATTCAACCTGTTTTCATCTTAAAAAAGGATAAGTCTATTGAAAATGTCTTTGACAAAAAATCCATATCTGAAGCTTCTTTATCATCTTCTCTTTGCCTAACTCAATTCATGATCTCTTTATGGCCCTAAGAAGAAAATGTTTCTATCTTTACTTTTGATAAGCATGGTAAGCCAATTTACACTTTTGAAAAAGACAATAATTGTTACTGGAATAAATATGATTATGATGATTGTTACAGATCTTCTCTAAAAGAAGGTGATCCCTGTAGGAAAAAAAAAGTGGAAATATGTTCCATTTGGATGTGCACCTCATGTTTATTGAAGAGAAAATGATGATGAAGTTTCTACTACTTTAATAGCAAACAATTTGCTCATTTATTATCTCTAGATTATGTTCCTTCATCTGCTTCAGGATACTGTAAAGCATCTATTTCCTTAGACAAAGATGATTGGTTTAATCCTAAGAAAGTTACCAGAAATGCTCCTTTGCCTTGCTATAGGAAAGCTCTCAAGGTTCTTCATAAGGAATCAGCTTTTGATTCTACTTTAGCATATTTCATATACCAGCTATTAACAACTCAGTATAAAGAAGAGTTTCCATCCTTAGTAGATACAACCAATCCAACTATAAATGTAAGAATTACTCCTTATATCAAGAACCTAGTAGGAGTCAATGCTGAAGGAAAACCTCTCTCAGTAGGACCAGCAAAAGCAGTGCTTAATTAGCATACTGAAAATGCTCAGGCACAAAATAGAGTTCTAAAAAGAATTAAGACTCATGTTGAGCAAATTTCTCATCAAGTCAATAACCTTGATGCTAAGACTAATCAATCTAAAGTAGCTCATAATCTCTTCCTGTCTCTTCAGTCTCAACTGGAAGTTAAAATTAAAGAAATAAAGGCCATGATGAAAGAAAAGAATCTAACAAGAAAATTTTACTAGAAAGAAGCCAAAATTGAAAGCCTCAAATAACAAATAGCAGCCTTGGATAAAGCAATGAAAGAAGATAGTTCCCAATCCTTTACCAAAAAACCATAAGATAAAACTCAAAATACCTTACCAATTCATTCATTTGCAGATCTTGAAAATTTCGGCTATTTAGCTGAAATGGTCAAAAGAAAAACTAAACCAACCTCTTCTAAGCCTATTTTTTGTCCTAAGCCTTCCTTGTCTTCCTTTGATGATATTATGCCATCAAAACAAAAATCACCTCAAACTAAGGAATTGTAAGCACTTGACCCAAAAAGAGATCCAATGAAGACTCTAATGACTCCAATGAACATAGATCCAAAACAACCCCCATTGTCCCATTTTATGATAAATGTTTACATTCCTTAAAACGAACCAAACCAAGGTGTTATGATCTCTCAGAATTTCACTTTTGATGAATCATCTTTAAGTTATTCTGATGAAGATACTGACCTAGAACTTGAACCATTGGTTTTGACATCTTTTATGGCAGAACTAAAAACTTTTACAAGTAATAATCCTCAAACAACAAAGTATTATAAGGATATTAGAGATGCAACTGAGTTGAATACTCAATCTGGCCCTACTAGTGCTACGTACACTTCCAATAGTTATTGGCAAAACTCAATTTTTTCTAAAAGTGAACATTGAATCATCCTAATATTTCACCTTGGATGATATCATGTTAGATCAATACTCTTATAGAATTAAATAATTTAGGGCATGGATTGAAGTTCAAATCACCAAACCTAATATTTTTGTAAGACAAGCCATTGAAGATTTTATCCATAAGAGTGTTGGTAGACTCCAAGATTATAAACCCTAGAGAATTTGCAAAAGTCCAATTGGTGTTTTCTTTTTTTGCTAAATTTATTTGTCAAGTTCAAATGGAGTTTGTGGGATGCCTACGAATAATGTTGAGAACATCAAAAAAGATTTTCTTTAAGATGAAGTGTTGTTCTCTTTAGAAAAAGGATTTTGATTGGCATTTTCATAATATGTCCAAGAAGTTTTATGAATTAAAAGGCAACAATAACTCAATTTTGAAATAAGCCTTTGTGACTTCTTTACCAGAACTACTCATAGCTACAATTTATACAACCCATCAAGATCATAGGCAATCCCTATCAGATTTAACACTTGGGCAAATTTATCAAGTAATGATGCAGTCCTTGAATAAGATCTGTGACACTTACAGGCTTCTTAAGCAAACTCTTAAATGCCACAAATCCAATGTTGAAGAATGCTTGTTACCATCTTGATATTTACATTAGGTGTAAAGATATGAACTGTGAATATTCTCCAAAAAAGGAAAAAACATTTCTTTAGTATGAAAGGCCACCATAGGAAGATAAGAAAATAAGAGAAAGGTAATAGGTTCTTCATAAGATGTAAATATAGGTGAAAGAAATCAGATAAGTGTTATTTTATGGTTGACAGGGACATTTTGCCAAAAATTGTCCTAATAAGCCAAAGCAAGCATCTAAGCTCATACAACATCTTTAACAAATTACAAAGATTGATCTTGATGAAGCTGATGTCGAATCATTATTCTCATAAGATGAAAAGATTCTCCAGAAAGTCTTTTTGCCATTGAAGATTACACATCCTCCCTTAAAGATGATAACTATTATCCAATTTAATTAGCAGAACCTTTTCTTTGGCTATTTAAAAATCATTGCATCCAGTTCCATTAATTTATATGAAATTGTTTCCTAAAAAATAAGCAAAACCAATAAAAGCTATTGCTTTTATAAATACTAGAGCTTATAAGACTACGATGAATCCAGTTGTTCTTCCTCTTGAATACTAAAAGCCTCATAAAGAGTATTTTAAGGCAATTGATGGATGAATCTTCTTCACAGAATGTATTACAAGAAACCATGTGAAAATTTAGTTTTTCCTAAGATATCATATTTGGGATTATTATCTTGGTTCTCCTTTCCTAGATAAAGATCTTATTTTAGGATTTGATATATTCTTGAAATTGAAGAAACTCCATATTCTCTCGGATGGAATACAGTTTAAAAAATACTTCTAACCCTATACCACTATTCCATGTCTGTTTCTCTCTCAATCAACTCAAAGTTTTGAAGACATTTGTAAGGAATTAGTCCAAGCTTGTTATGCTGATTCCCATATTCAATTCTTGCCAAACATTCCTCCCCTCTTTGGAAAAATCTTGAATTTTTTATCTCTCTCCTTTAAAAAAAAAAATGAAAATATCAATCTAACAAAAGCCACTCATCCTGGAATGACTCCTAAGGACTTATAATTAGGTGTTAGGAATGCAGTCAATTTCTATCTCAAGGCTCAATTGAATTAACAAAGTCTGATTAGGCTTATCAAGCATTTTATCTTAATAAAAGATTAGAGCAAATTTAGTAAAAGGAAAGGCTAGTAATTGATTATCAGCCTTCAAATCATTTTCTTAAAGATGATAAGTTTCCTTTGCCAAAAATTTCATCTCTGTTTACTATTTGTCTTCCCCAAAGAACTTCCCAAAGTTTGATCTCAAAGCAAGATTTTGGCAAATAGGAATTAAGCCTGAAGATCACTATAAAATAGCTATTTGTATTCCTAATCATCATTATCAATGGATAATGATGCCTTTTGGCCTTAAAGTTGCACCATCTCTACTCTAGAAAGCTATGGTAAAGATTTATGAGCCACTTCTTCATAGCTCATTAATCTACATAGGTGTGATAACTCTATATTTTTAGAGTTATTTTATTTATTGAAATTTAAATTTTAGCTTAGTTCACAAAAATGCACTAATATTATTACTTATTTTTAAAATAAATAGTTATACAATTTATAAATAAATTATAATATATTTTTAAATATTTTTATTTTATTTTTGCAGATCAAAATAATGTCATAATGATGCAGTAATATCATGACTCAAGTGATGATATCATTTTATAAATGATGCAGACAATGATGTCATTTTATAAATGATGTAAGCAATGATGTCATGAAATTAATGATGCAAGAGATGATGTCATAAAAATAATGATGTAATCAATGATGCAACAATGTTGAAAATGAAGATGGAATTTGCCTATAAATAGGCATTACCTCCTTTCTCCAAAATCACAACTCAAAGTAGCAAAAAAAAAAAAAAGATGTAGAGAGAGTTACAAATATTTTCTTAGAGTAGATTTCTTTTATTGTTATTTTGATTAAGAAGAGGAGTTTTTGGAGCTCGAGTTCATCAAAGATTGTATCTCAAAACAAGTTCTTCCTAAACTTTATTTTTGAATTTAATTATAAGTTGTTATTATGTTTGTTATTTTGATTGTTAATTTAATTAAGAAAGTGTCCTCATCATGGTATCCCAGACTGGATGATAGTGCAAACTTTTTACAATGGTCTTTCAAATCAAATAAGGAGCACAATTGATGCAGCAGCCAGAGGAGCTCTTATGAACAAAAGTACCATTGAGGCTCATAATCTTCTTGAGCAAATGGCGACTAACAACTACCATTGGTCCAATGAAAGGACTACAACAAGGAGGGTTGCAAGTGTTCAACAGAATGATGGGTATTCTCTTCTTGCAGCAAAAGTTCATGCAATTGCTAAGTCATTGGAAAGGGTAAACATTAATGCTCCATCAAGTAGTCATCCAATTGTTTGTGACTCATGTGGGGGTAATCATCATAATTTTGAAAGCCATGGAGTAGAGCAAGTCCAATTTGTCTCTAATCCCAATAGGCAACAAAATAATCCTTACTCAAACACCTATAATCTAGGATGGAGGAATCATCCCAACTTAGCATGGGGAAATCAAAGAAACCAAGGAAGCAATCTAAGGCCACCATACCAATCCAACTTTCAAGGGAGAAATCAAATTCCATCCCAAACACTACAAGAAATCAAGCTTTCATATGAAATCGCTTTGGAGAAATTCATTGGAGCCACTTTTGAAAGGTTTGACAAATTGGAGAAACATTATGATAAGTTGGAGGTGAAAGTCGATCAAATTGCTAGCCAAAATAGAAATTTGGAGTTTCAAATGGGGCAAATGGCTAACTCTTTTAATGTAAGACCTTAAGGTACATTGCCTAGCAAAACTAAAATTAATCCTAGAGAATAATGCAAGGCAATTACTTTGAGAAGTGGCAAGCAACTTGAAGAAATGGTACCGAAGAAAACAAGTGAATATAGTGGTGAAGTTTTAAAAGAAGATACCCCAATAGATCAAGCTGAAGAAGAAAAAGGAGAGGAGGTATCTAAACCATCACAAGTCAAGCCTTATGCACCACCCATTCCTTATCCTCAAAGATTGAAGCAGTAGAAGTTAGACAAATAATATGAGAAGTTTCTAGAAATTTTTAAGCAACTTCACATAAACATACCGTTTGCTGAAGCCTTGGCACAAATGCCATCCTATGTGAAGTTCCTTAAAGATTTACTGTCTAACAAGAGGAAGATTGAGGAGCATGCTGTGGTAGCACTTACTGAGGAGTGCAGTGCAATTATTCAGAATAAACTTCCACAAAAGCTCAAAGATCCAGGTAACTTTTCTATCCCTTGTCTAATTGGTACCACTGAATTTAAAAAGGCTTTATGTGATTTAGGAGCTAGTGTTAGTCTTATGCCTTTATCTATTTGTAAGACATTAGGGTTGGGTGAGCTAACCCCAACCACAATGACCTTGCAATTAGCTTACCGTTCTGTTAAGTATCTAGTAGGTATCATTGAAAATGTCTTGTTAAAAAATGGTAAGTTTTATATACTTGTGGACTTTGTGGTATTGGACATGGATGAGGATGTTGAGATCCCATTGATTCTTGGAACACCATTTTTAGCAACAACAGGAGCCTTAATTGATGTAAAACATGGCAAATTGACTTTGAGGGTAGGAGATGAGGAGATTGAGTTTGACATTGCTAAAGCAGAAAAACAACCTGCCATCATGGATTGTTGTTTTCAAATTGATGTCATTGATGAGGAAGTTCAAAAAGTCTTAGAGGAAAAGCATTTTGCGGACCCCCTAGAAACATGCTTGGTTAAAGGAGCAACTAGCAAGAATGAAAATCATGAGGTTGCCAGAATCGCTAGCCTTTTTGAAGGGAGCTCACCTATGCCTTTCTGTATAAGACAATAATTTGAAGAATTGGAAAAAGGTAAGTCACTTCCTCCACCATCAATCGAGCAAGCACTAGTTCTTAAGTTGAAACCACTTCCTGCACATCTCATGTATGCATTTCTTAGTCCCAATGATACTTTACTATGATTGTGAATGCAAACTTGAATGATGTTCAACTTGAGAAAACATTGAAAATTTTGAGGGAAATTAAATCAGCAGTAGGTTGGAATATTTCTAACATTAAAGGGATTAGTCCAACTATTTGCATGCATAAAATTTTGATGGAGGATAACCACAAACCTGTAATTGAACATCAATGTAGGTTGAATCCAAACATGAAAGAAGCAATTAGGGCTGAGATTACTAAATTATTAGATGCAGGAATAATTTATCCCATTTCTGACAACTCTTGGGTTTGTCCTGTGCATGTAGTGCCTAAAAAGGTGGGATGACTGTTTTGAAAAATGATAATAATGAATTGATTCCCACTAAGACTGTAACAGGTTGGAGAATGTGCATTGACTATAGGAAATTGAATAATGCTACTAGAAAGGATCACTTTCCTTTACCTTTTATTGATCAAATGTTAGAAAGGCTTGCAGGTAATGCATATTTTTGCTTTCTAGATGGTTATTCAGGGTATTTTCAAATTCCTATTGCTTCTAAAGATCAGGAAAAGACCACTTTTACATGTCCCTATGGTACTTTTGCATATAGAAGAATGCCCTTTGGTTTGTGTAATGCCCGTCCTACTTTTCAACGTTACATGTTGTCTATTTTCTCTAATTTTGTTGAGAAGTCCATGGAGGTCTTCATGGATGATTTTACTATGTATGGTTCTTCATTTGATGCATGCTTAGAAAACTTGAGAAAAGTTTTGCAACATTGTGTTGAGTGCAATTTAGTGCTAAATTGGGAGAAGTGCCATTTTATGGTACAAGAGGGAATTGTTTTGGGGCATAAAATTTCTCAAGTAGGAATTGAGGTAGATAGGGCAAAGGTAGAGACTATTGAAAAATTGCCTCCACCTACTAATGTAAAAGGGATAAGAAGTTTTCTTGGCCATGCCGATTTTTATCGTCGGTTTATCAAAGATTTTTCTAAAATTGCTAAGCCTCTTTGTGATTTGCTTAATAAAGATGCTACTTTTGATTTTAACCAGGAGTGCTTGAGTGCTTTTGACAGGTTAAAGAAAGCTTTGATTTCAGCTCCCATTATTGCATCGCCCGATTAGAGTTTGCCATTTGAAATCATGTGCGATGCAAGTGACTTTGCAATTGGAGCTGTCTTAGGCCAAAGAAAGAACAAAAAGGTACATGTGATATACTACACCAGCAAGATCTTAAATGATGCACAGAAAAATTATACAACTACTGAAAAGGAGATGTTGGCAATGATAGTGGCGATAGAAAAATTTTCGCTCCTACTTGGTTGGGTCAAAAGTTATAGCCTTCACAGACCATGCAGCAATTAGGTACCTAATGTCCAAGAAGGATGCCAAACCCATATTGATTAGATGGGTACTTTTGCTTGAAGAGTTTGACTTAGAAATCAAGGATAAGAAAGGAGTAGAGAATGTGGTTGCAGATCATTTGTCTAGATTGGAACGAGAGTGAACAGCTGAAGATAATGAGCCAGTCAATGATTATTTTCCAGAGGAGTAGTTATGGGTAGTGAAGGTATCAACTCCATGGTTTGCTGATTTTGTCAATTACTTGGTGAGTGGAATCATTCCTAGTGATTTTTCTTATCATTAGAAAAAGAAATTCTTACAGATGTCAAGTATTTTTTTTGGGATGAACCATTACTTTTCAAGTATTGTGGAGATGGGTTGATCAGAAGATGCGTGCCAGAGGAGGAAATTCCAAGCATTTTAGAGCATTGTCACTCTAAGGAAAGTGGAGGGCATGCAAGCACAGATAAGACAACTGCAAAGGTGTGGCAATGTGGTTTCTATTGGCCTTCTATGTATAAGGATGCTAGAAACTTTGTGATGTCTTGTGATCGTTTCCAAAGAACAGGGAACACAACTAGAAAGCAAGATATGCCGCTTAATGGGATTTTAGAGGTTGAAATATTCGATGTTTGGGGGATTGATTTTATGGGGCCATTCCCTTCATCCCTAAACAATCGATATATTTTGGTAGCGGTCGACTATATGTCGAAGTGGGTTGAAGCAATTGCAAGTGCTATCAATGATTCTAGAGTTGTGTTGAGGTTTATTAAGAAGAATATTTTTTCTCGATTTGGTGTTCCAAGAGCCATTATCAATTATGGAGGCTCCCATTTTTGTAACCGGGCTTTTGATGCTTTGTTAAAGAAAAGTGGAGTCAACCATAGAGTAGCCATTTCATATCATCCTCAGACGAGTGGTCAGGTGAAAATTTCAAATAGAGAATTGAAAAATATTTTAAAAAAGATAGTGAATAACTCTAGGAAGGATTGGGCACTCAAATTGGATGATGCTCTGTGGGCGCATAGGATTGCTTTCAAAACCCCAATTAGTATGTCTCCATACCGACTTGTCTTTGGTAAAGCATGTCACTTACCTGTGGAGCTTGAACATAAAGCTTACTAGGCAATAAGAAAGTTGAATATGGATATGGAAGATGCTGGTCGCAAGAGGTTACTTCAATTGAGTGAGCTTGAAGAGATACGACTGGAAGCTTATGAAAATGCCAGATTTATAAAGAGCAAACCAAATGTTGGCATGAGAAACACATTTGTAAGAGGCATTTCAAAGAAGGCCAACAGGTATTGCTTTTTAACTCACAATTGAAACTCTTTCCAGGAAAGTTGAAATCCAGATGGTCAGGATCGTTTCAAGTAGTGAAGGTATATCATCATGGAGCTGTGGAGCTGCAAAACAATGCAGGAGAAACATTCAAAGTAAATGGACAATGCCTTAAACCTTATTTTAGTGGAGATTTAGTGGAAAAAGGAATAGTTTACTCCTTAAAAGAGGCCAGGTGATCAAAATTCTGAGAAAGTCTAGCTAAAGACTATAAATTAAGCGCTTTTGGGAGGCAACCCAAATTTCTAACTTCTTTATTTATTTATTTATTTATTTTCTTTTTTTTTCTAGTTTCCAAAATAAAAAATAAAAAAAAATTATATACAAATTTTTTTTTTTTTTATGTTTTCTGTGATTAGTTTCTCATACTTGCTTTTAGTTGTTTCATGATGTTTTATAGGAAACAAAGAGATGGAATGCACACCCTGCTTACAATTTGAAATCTAATTTTCTACAAGAGGGAATATTTCTTCTTTTGATTTATTTTTTTGACATTGAGGACAATGTCAATTGCAAGTTTGGGGGAGGTTTAGTTTGTTTTTTACTTTAGTCATTTCTTTTGTGTTTTGATGAATAAATTTAAATTTTTTTTTGATAAAATATGCTTATATTAAATAATTTGATGAAAAGCCAATGATAGATTATAATTGATATTTATGGACAATTTATTAAAGTATTTCAGGTTGAGCAACTATTTTAGATAAGAAATTAACTTTTATTAAGATTATGTTTTGCTTTGGTTGGCATTATATTGATTGCATTGAATTTGTGTATGGTTAGTTAGAGAGGGCTTATACACATTTTTATCTTCATTTGCCTCACCTATCTTAGAACATGTTTTTGCAAACTTTTGAGGCAAAATTTTGAATTCATTTTGAAAGAGAGATATGATTTAGGCATTGTTTGTTTAGCCTGTTACTTGTATCTACCCTTATTTTAATTTTTTCCCTAGTTTACCCCTTTGTGCCTTGATAATTTTAACTTTCTTTTCTTTGTTAATTAACCTTAATTGTTATCCTTTACCCTATTTATAAGATAATTTTGTCAAGTTTACATTTTAATAAAGAAAAGGGAATTATTGAAGTTTTAAAAGAAAATGAGGATCTCTAATAACTGAGAGTATTATTCATTGTAAAAGATCATAAGTTTGGGGGAAAGCAAGAAAAATGAATAAAATAAAAGTTAGTATTCTTGCTTATCTTTAGAATAATATTATTGGCAAAAAAAAAAAATAAAAGAAAAGAAAAGAAAAAAAGAAAAAAAAATAAAAAAATAGAAGAAGAAGAAAGGGGCTTAAAAGAAGAAAACATTGAAGAAGAATGATGCTTAAGATGGAAGGGATCCTTCATTAACATAATCCCATTACTTGAGCTATTGATTTTCTTTTGTAAACTTTGTATAATTATCTTACTTTTGTTCATTTAGCCTTTTTTTTGTTCAGCTAAAAGACCTTGTGTTAACCCCATTACAAGCCTAGTTAAGACCTATTGATCTTTCTTGATTTGTGAATTCCATTAGTGGAGATTGTTTGCATTAACATGCTTATGAGATTTGCACATCTATTTTATATCTTTTGATAGAGGCATTTAAAGATATCAGTGTGTATATGCCTATCTGAAGTGCAACAATTTCTTTGCGGTTGATTTAATGTATGGTTATTTAGGGCATGATTAAGATGAGGATCATTTTGAACCTGAGATAGAAGTTTGACTTGTAATACTATTGATATGTTGTTTGTGAATATTAATTTCTTGAGACCTTTGAAAAATTATTCAAACTAAGCATGAGAAGATTAAATTTCCTTTTTGAAATAAATATTTGAAGGTTTAGAGTTTTATAGGTGTTTGTGGGTATCACCACTGGAAGCCCTCACAAGACTATAACTCGTCCTTTATGGGACACCTAGGGGTTTAAAGGCTTGTTGCATACGCTAAATGCAATCGTAATTTCCTACGAAAGTAGACTAGTTTAGGTTTTGAATTTTCTTTTGCTTGAGGACAAGTAAAAACTTAAGTTTGGGGGTGTGATAACTTTATATTTTTAGAGTTATTTTATTTATTTAAATTTAAATTTTAACTCAGTTCTCAAAAATGCAATAATATTATTATTTATTTTTAGAAATAAATAGTTATACAATTTAAAAATAAATTATAATATATTTTTAAATATTTTTATTTTATTTTTGCAGATTAAAATGATGTCATAATGATGCAGTAATATCATGACTCAGGCGATGATGTCATTTTTTAAATGATGCACACAATGATGTCATTTTATAAATGATGTAAGCAATGATGTCATGAAATTAATGATGCAAGAGATGATGTCATGAAAATAATGATGTAATCAATGATGCAACAATGTTGAAAATGAAGATGAAATTTGCCTATAAATAGACATTACCTCCCTTCTCCAAAATCACAACTCAAACCAGCAAAAAAAAAAAAAAAAAGATGTAGAGAGAGTTACAAATATTTTCTTAGAGTAGATTTCTTTTATTGTTATTTTGATCAAGAAGAGGAGTTTTTGGAGCTCGAGTTTATCAAAGATTGTATCTCAAAACAAGTTCTTCCTAAACTTTATTCTTGAATTTAATTATAAGTTGTTATTATGTTTGTTATTTTGATTGTTAATTTAATTATTTCTTGTTGGTATTATCATTGTTATTTTGATTGTTAATTTAATTATTTCTTATTGTTATTATGTTTGTTATTTTAATTGTTAATTTAATTATTTCTTCCTTCTCAATTATGAATAGCTAAATTTTTTTTTCTAGGATTTAGATGTAA
>CANTUT010001329.1:0-12500 GCA_947687605.1 Reutealis trisperma
GTTGGATTGCTTTGGATGTTTCCTGCTTTCAGGAAAGTAAGCACTATTCCCACATTGACTCGAAAATCGATCTTTGAATCAAATGGCACGCAGACTAATTCTTCTAGATTAAATGCTTTTCCTCCCAGAAGCAATAGGAGCATGTATTGCAGATGAGGCTGGGGAAGTTGCCACTAAAGTTTCACTACTACGCCCTCGAGAAAGTGAAATCTCTGACTTCTTATCTTAAGCTGGAAGCTGACTCGATACGGACTCGCCACGCTTAGGAAATAGGTGGCTTCGCACCTTCTCAAGCGCTACGCCCCTTATTGGCTTTCTGTTCATTGGCATCATTTCCCCTTGCGAAATCGAAAAATCTCTTTTTAGAGAAGCAGAAGTATTTAAAGCAAGGAGAAGGATAGTTGAGAAAGCCGCGAGGAAGATTCTCATCCGTTTGCAGGGACTGAAAGGGAGATTTTCAAGAATGAGAATCTCTCATTGCTGGAGGGAGGCGAATAGAGCGAGGTGGTGCCAAAAAGTAGTCGGAGTCGACCTTGGGGAACGGATGGCGTCTCAGGGCCCCTGCTCACCTATCCGGAATTGGGTCATAGACTAGTCGCTTTAGCGCCATACAAAGGGTAAAGACTGGTAACACCTTAAGTAAGACAGCTCAGAAAAAGACTTAAGGAAATCCGGGCTGCTTCCCTGGATGAGGTAGTTTCCGCAGGTTATATTCTATTACGCAGCCACCCACCTATTCGTGATAGGTGAACGAATCACCTAGGTGAAATACTTCTTATTTATAGAAGACCCTGGCTTCAATTTCTCTATTCTAAGGTATACCCCTGTAACAGGATACTCTGGTACACTGCGCAAATTCGTCGACATCCGGCATCTCAGTTTGTACCTTCTCAAAGGTATTAAAGTCGCTAGATTCAAAAGTGTGCCCTTCGATCGCGGTGCTTTACCATCTGACGCAGTCCAACTTATCCCTGCTAACCCACAACTAAAGCACCATGACTCTTTGATTCCGAAATGCGGGCGAGGGCATTCCATCAGAAGGGGACACATCACACACTCTAACTCCACGAAGGGATGGAATAGACAGGCACAAACCGTTGACCCGGTAAGATCCAGATGGGCCACACAAACTGTTCAGGAAGTGAATGAAGCAAGAACTCTTCTCTCACCCGAAGGCGAGCGAGTGCACTACATTGAGTAGGAATTCGGAATAGAATAAGCTGTTGGGAAGAGAATACCACGATTTTGAAGATAAGGATTCGCATGCGGACGATGATTTGGCTTTTAAAGATGAGAAGGACCTTTTGAGAGCGAATCCGCCATTAATTAACTCTTGCTACTGAACTCGAATAGGCCTCTTTCGAGATAAGGTTATTACAGAGGGTAAGGCTGCCATCTAGCTTTTGAAGGAAGGCTAGTCACTCCCGCTCTACTTCCTGAAACTAAGGTTTTCTACGGGGAAGAAAGATGAATCGATAGGCTTATACCTCCTTACCTCTGTGATAGCCTATTGATCCAGTTTACGAGGCTTTCAGTCTACGATAGCTAGTTACAGATGATAAGGATAGGCTAGTTTTGAATATAAGGAGAGGTTGTCTTATACCATTCGTGCCTAACTGACTTTTTAAAGCAGACAGATGTCCATTCAAAAGAAATTGAAGCAATCTTCGATCAAAGAGCGCTAGCGCTTGGTGATTCAATTGCATCACAGTTGATTCTCGAACAATCACAGCGCTTAGGCATTCAGCTGATTGGCAGGGTTTCGGTTTCTTACTTACGGGAAGAGAATGCGAGATGGAAGAAGCCGCCCTATTTACGAGAAACAAAGCTCCGGGGATACAGATCGACAGGGGCCGTCCCCTTATCCCTACTTGCGAGGTTTTCTTATTGACTTCCTTATGAATTGGATATGGAATATAACTTTACTTGAGGATGCCGCCTTTATCGTCGTATCGAAGGGAATATCGGTTCCGTCCACAGGATACCTGAAATGCGAGACAGCCCGGGATTCCTTCTATCCTTATATACTAGAAAGCACCACACCACCTATTTACCGACATTCTATCTCTCTGGGTGCTCTTATAAGACATTTGTTTTCATTGTTTAGCAAGCACTGACTGCCTTGACCTTTGCTTCCCTGGTAGAGCTGCTATAAGATAAGCTCTTTTTCCATTTAGTTTAGAGAGAGTTGCTTTCCACGGTCTGGGTCTTCGGGGTCTGCTATTCCTTTCCTTCCTTGTGCGAGCCAATTGCGGTGACTTTTACAGTTGCTTTTCGTGCAGCCATTGGGATTCCTCTTCCATCTAATCTTAGTTCCCTTCTGCATTCTGCTGTCCTTTTTGAATCTCTTCTCTCAGCCAGTAGGCAAGCAAGTTTAGCCGGTTTCTTTCCAGCTGTCTCTTTGAAACCAGCAGCAGAAGTCCTATCCCAGTGCCTGGCTTGAATGCAGGTCTTCTTTCACCATTCCACAATACCTCAATAGTCGCAGAAGTAACACAGTGCATGATTAGGAGACTAAGTTGATTAGGCAGGCCTATCTCCTCTAGAACACACTGAAGAAATTGCCAGTGAACTCTGTCATAGGTCTTCTCTAAAGAGACTTTAACAGCCATTACGCTTCCCCTTTCCCTTCATCTTCCGCATTGAGTGCAGGATTTATTGAGCCACCACTCGATTATCATTTGCTTGTCACCTGGTATAAAGCTACATTGATATTGATTAGGAGCTATTCTCTTGTGTAATAAGGTACGAATCCTTCCAACAATTTCCTTGGTGACCCTTTTATAACTTTGTACAAAACATTACAATTACATAATGAAATAGGCCGGAAGTGGTTCTGGCTTGTCTTGCTTCGGAATGAGTGTGATGAGAGTTTGATTAAACCCCCTCTGGATAAGCATCCATTTTCAAACGCAGATTGAACAAAACGGATCACCGAAAGGTCCCAGTATATGCCACATCTTTTGGTAGAAGAACGCCATCTCATGACAAGATGCCTTAGTTGGCTTTGGCTCATACTGAACACTGCCTTCCTCGGCCTACTCAGAATTTGCCTTACCTGATTCTCGGTTGGAAATCCGCGAGCTTGAAAATAATTCCCTCCTCGCCTTCGTAAAGATTCCTGAAATAGTTAACAAGCCATATCCTTAAGCTCATCTTGATTATTACACCAGCTCCCATCGTCTCTTTTTAAGCTTACAATGCAACTTTTCCTCCTACGGATAAGTGTTGCGGTCTGGAAGTAATTAGTGTTTCTTTCACCGAACTGAAGCCAATTCACTCTCGACTTCTGGAACCAATCCGCAGTCTCAAGCAAAAAGGAGGGAAACTGACAAGGCGGAAAGCAAAAAACTCAATAAAAACAGAAGCAAATAGAAAAATAATTAAAAGAACTCCAACTGCACTGGCTCGAAAGTAGCTACTGGCAAGGCTTTCTTCGAAAGGTACTACTGTTACACTGGCTGGATGGGCGAGAATCCGTTCAGAAAAAAGAGGACCCCGTGGGGGAAGAGTTTTTTCACTGTGCTTATCAGGGTATAGTAATACCAGCAGATTTAAGTTTTCAAGTAGGCAAGCTGGCTCTAGAAAAAGGTTACTCTCTGGCATATCCCCTTAAGGAAGTATGCCTCTTTACAGGGTATCTTCTCCACAACCTTTCATGCCCATGACAAGCAAAGTTGTAGATCGATGAACTCCGGTCGAAATCTTTGATTACCCGTGGGCCTTCCACGATCCCTTTTGTAGCTTGGTCTTCTTTATTCTTTGTAAGGTAACCTAATACCCTAGCCTTCTTACGAGTCTGCCATTTACGTTTAGCCTAAAACGCCATCTCAAAAGTGATTGACGAAAGCCCCTCTAAAGGTTAAGAAAGCTGGGAATTTCCGCTTAAACCTCGAGAGTTGAACCCATAGCCTTGCTTCTAAGACCTGCGACCCTTTCTTTTCTTATGATTAGAGGGAAGGATCACTCCTACAGCCCTTCTCTTATATACGATAGCACTCGCCATGGATGATACTATTACCTTTCTTGCTCGTCTCTTGATTGAAATGGAGAGAAGAGATGTATTTGTTGAAGAAGTTTGACTTAGTGTTGTCCAGTCTTCTATTGGATAGTACCTTCTTGGTTGTAAACCTCTAGATGAGCGACGTGGCAGAGAGTTGTGCTGATGAGTCAACTCACTTTGAAGTACTAGCTTAGGAAAAAGTGCCAGATTCTATCTAGCCAGCCTCTCCAATTGCAGGCTAGTTTCCTTCTGATGATGGCGTGCCAGACAAGCTAATAGTTTTCGCTCGGCTGACCGTTGAGCGTCAGACTTCTCTTCTTGACTAATGCACTAGGTACTAATGTTGGGGAATGTATATTGAAACTGCTATAGGCGGGTGCTCGGAAGGCTGGTCAAAGCATGATCGAATGCAAGGATTTAGGGAAAGGATAAGACCTCTGATCCAAAGTACCTATTGGTCGTTCACTCCTTCTGTTCAGTGTTCAGGGAGAGGTCGATTCATACAGGATGTGATGTTTAGATCGAGAGTGAGGGAGAGACGATCTGAGTCAGTTTATCCCTTATTTTAGGAAATGTTCGGGATATGAAAACCCGGTCTTTTTTAACGTTTTTGCCGTCTTTTTGATATAAATTAGCGCTTTTGTGGGCTACGGGTGGATGGCTATGAGCTCGTTCACTCAATCCCGGGTCAATTACATCGACCCTTAGCCTTAGTTGGAAGCTAAACCAAAGTGAAGCTTGTAGGCGGAGGTTAGGTGCTTTACATTCTAAAGCATTAGCCTACTAATTAAAAGTGGCAGAAAGCAGCTACTATCACTAAAGACGTTCCCATCGTGCCCCCCCTATCTATAAAGAGTAAAGAGGGTACTTTCGCTTCAAGCTATAGCTGCTGAAAAAGGCTACTAGTTAGCTACTTATTTAATTTCTCATTTTTTTTAAGCCTACGCTTGCTCTTCGTTACACTCGCCTTCAATCACTTTCAGAAGTCCCCAGGTTTCATCATTCCTTTCTTCCTTGCCCGCTTCCATTGATTAGGAGCGCCAAGGAGAGATAGAGGTAGGGCATCTTGCAACCATAAACAAGAGGGGGACCCCACCGGCCAGAATAGAGTTATGGTTATCTGCTTGAAGATCGGTCTTCTCAATGGAATCTTTCATGCTGGTCTGCAATCCTTGTTTTCAATCTGTATATCCAACCCAAGAGGGAGCGAGCACTAAAGCAAGTAAAGTGTACGAAACGAACGAATGAAGTAATAGCGACCAGCGAGCTATTGGTTGCTTTTGCTTTGGGCTATCTACGGAGAGAACCCAATAAGGTGGTATAATTCCTGGAATTCTTGAAAAAAAGTTGGTTTGAACATAAAAAGCGATCAATCTCCCATTCCAAAAAGGGGCAGCCAGATGAGTACCACAAGCACAAGGGATCAAAGGTGCCATCATCGATTGATTGAATTCCTGTGTATGCCGGCGTAGCTGGCCTGTCACGCTTTAATATAGCTAGAGCATTTGCTTAGCGAGTGGGAGTAGCATTTGCAAGAGCTCTTTTCAGGGAGTAGTTCCCCAGTGGTAGTAAAGCCTTCCAGGTCAGGTCTTTAAGATAAAGGATGAGCAGGATAGCGCTTAATAAACCTCGTCACTTTCGGGTGGGTGCCGGAAGAGTTCGTATAGTTAGATGATAACTTCCAAACCTTTGCCCGTTCAAGTGTAAGTTTTCTCGATGCCAACAGAGAGGGAAGCGAATCAAGACAATGTGTTCCCGATTGAAGGTCAGAAAGTCCAGTCTTTTTCTTTGCCTAGTTCTAAGCTGTAGCCAGAAGTAAGGCAGTTGAAAAAAAAAGCCATGGAAGGGCGTAACCCTCTTGCTTGCCTGTAAAAAAGAAAGTGGAAAGGGGACTTCTTATTGTTGCTGTTACGGCTTGAGCCCTTTAAAGGAGACCTTGGCCTTCACTTCATTTCGTACTCCAATACACAAGCGCTAAGGGGAATGAATGGAATTAAGAAAAGAAGAGAGGAGGAAAGAAAGAAAACCATTTTCAAGAGACAAACTCCAAAGAATTGTTTCCTTTGGTCATCATACTTGCAGAAAAGGCTTTTTTCTTTACTGAAAGATTGACCAGAGGCCTCACCATAAGCTGACAGGAAGGCCATAAGATTAGTTAGAGAATTCGAATCTCCTCCGCATAAATACATCATCAGCATACATGACATGAGAAGGAGCCTATTGGAGAGGAAATAGATTTGACCAATCCTTTATGATGGAGATCAGTGAGGCTTCTGCTAAGGACATCAGCTGCAAGACAGAAAAGGAGGGGTGAAGGGGGTCCCCCTGTCTAACACCCCTGGAACAAGAAAAGAAGCCCTTTGGTAAGAGTGAATGATAAGAATAGATATCCGTATTCACATCATAAGAATAGCCCTTGACCTTTAGGATAGGGCGTCAAGACCGGGTTCCGACTTTTTCTTTTTGAGAAAGAAGAGGTTACTGGACAAGCGAAAGAGATGCCGAAACTGCAGATGCTTTTAGCATTAGCCGAGACATACCTCCCGCTAAAGAACACTGTTGACAATTGAGTCCGGGAGGCCTAGAAAAAAGCGAGAGAGCCAGAAAGAAAGGATCAAAACATCACGGGCCGCACGCAAAAGAAGAGAAAAAATTGCCAGAATTGTATTGACGCCGCAGCAGCAAGAGAACAACAAGAGCACGTCTTCCAAACAAAGCAGCCTTCAGCAGGTTTTTTACTATGCCTCCGCTCTGGGAACAGGAAAGAACTGAGCGCCCCGGCGGAGAAATGAAACCTAGAACAAAAATGGAAGCCTAATTCGGATCAGCCTATGAAAAGTAGTTCCCCGTGGAAAGCGAGAGAAGCAGCCAACGAAGAAACCCTACTGCCCCAACTAAAAAATCCTCCTCCAGTGCGCATGAGCTGCCTACAGCGAAGCGTTACGCGCAGCAGCCTTCACTAATTAATATGCCTTCGGGGCAGGGAATTATACCGACTCCTTAGATGGGGGCTACGAGACTAGATAGCCTAAAAAAGTAAATAGTGTAACCCCTTATTTATCATCCGCCATCATGTCAAGCTTCAGGAACGGCTTGCTTCCAAAACCCTTTTAAGTAGATAGGGGCACGAAGATGAGGAGAAGAAGGTTTTCTGTTCGCTCAGCTTATCATGCCAGAATTCGAGAATGTATAAAAATCTATGATAGCGGAGTTAAGTGGAGAAGTAAGTAGACTGGACAACTAAGAGGGAGACATTAGTGAGTCCCCAATCGATAGAGGGCAGGCTCATAAAGAAGGAAAAGGGATTACTTCTTATGAGAGGGGATGCTCACTAATCGACTGATGATCTTATCAACTTACTCGGTATATGGAGAAAGTCATCAACAGACTCGTCTTGACGCTGCTTGGCTTCCGTCAATTCTCTTACGCCTCCGCACTAAAGGCAAAAGGAAGTTTATCTGTACATCCTCTCTACTTGACGGCTGCTTTGACGACAGGATAAGACCTTGGTTTGGTTAATATCGATTGAAAACCGAAAGAAAGGATTCTAGAAGCAAGCGGTAGTCTCAAGTAAGAGGTCAAGTAGTCTCAATCGAAAAAAAGTTATCACCGATCTTCTCATTCACCAGGCTTTAGCTTTAGCGCTCAGAGGGATAAGGATAGAGATTATTGGATTCATTTGATCAGATTGCTCTGTCTGATACCATCCATGTATGTGAAATCTTGGACCTTGGATGGACATATAAGAGTTCCGAATCTCTTCTCTTTAGAAAGAAGATCTTTTGTTTTGTCTCTAGCTTCGCTTTTGAATGTGCTATGAGATTACGTTCCCTAGGCTGATCCGTATGAGAGAACTAATCCTGCAGCGATGAGTTTGAATGAAGGTTCTTTTTTCCTCATACCCGCTCCCCTTTTCCAATTGGGCTTTATGCCACGCCACTTCGGAGAGTGAGACGAAGGAAAAGCCTTATAGGTCATCCTATTTTGGTGTATGGTCAGGATCCCGGTCTGCCTTTTTCAGGAATTATATGATCGTTGGTGAAATAGCGTATAGGTCTGGGTGGGATGATACGAAATAGAGCAGTTGCCAATTGGCATGCGAAACCGAGCCTAAAGGCTTCTTTATTTACTGAAATTCCTGTGTGAAAAAGCCAAAATGATTTAGCGTTTTAGCGTAGAGAGAGGACTTTCGGGTGAACGAACGATTTCAGATGCAGCGACCATGGCCTTATTTTACGTAGTTCCGTATATGGATTCTGACGAGTCAATTTCATCCATTTACTGATAGATAAAGGATAGGAACCTACCTATCAGAAGAGGCCAAATAGGATAATCCGGGCGGGGCTTTCGTTTGGTTAAAAAGATCCCCCTCCCCTCGACTAGTGATTAGGCTCGTCTCATATGAAAAATCGGGGAAGACAATCCAGTCCACTTCCAAGCCAGTTTCCATCGGAAGAAGGAAAGAGTCACTCTTTGGAGAAGACAACATTGAATAAAGGATTTGAAAGCGGATCACTGGTTTTAGGTACATGCCCTGCTTCTTCTTTGCACAAGCTTATGTAATCCTATCCTGCAAAACAGCCTATTGGACAAGGCAAGGAAAGCCTAAATCGTACATACCCCTTCCTCGCTCATCTGACTTCTTTCAAACCGAAGTAATAAGTCCCACATGGGGCATGCTAACATTATGATTGGCTCTTTCCTGCTACAGGTCTTGGATGATGGAGTTTTCACTAATAGAAGCATGGGCCGCTACTTTACTTGGTGGTGTCACCAGCTTTTGATTCAACCTATTGGCTGTAAGAAAGGAAATGGTTACTACTCGACTAGACTAAGCCGGAAAGGAAGGAAGCGGTAAATAGTTAAGGGTTGGGGTTGGTTGACTTACCGGCATCTCTCTTAACTGAAGGGAGTTAGCTTACAGACTTTTCTTCGTTCGAAGGGCTTGGAGCGGGCCTAAGAAAAGGTGTTTACAACCTTGAAGTAGAGGTTAGAAGGTACGATAGTAAATCGGCTTTTATGGATAGGGAGGGGACTCAAAACCTGGATAAAAAAGGGTTTAAACCAAAACAAAGCTCGGGGGAAAAGTCTATTGCAGCGGATTTTCCTGCAGCTGATGTTGCAGAGGAAAGACTAGACGCTAGGAGAGTTGGAAACTAGCTCAAGTCTTAAGACACGGCTCGAATAAGCTCTTACAGTTAGGAACGAAAGGTACCAGACTAACTAATAGGCTAATAAGACTAGGAGTAAAGGGCATAAACCTAATAGGCATAGCCGAGAGGGAAAAGACAGAATAGAAGACTTCCTAGTTTAAGAAGAAAGAGAAGAGCTCAAGACTTCGGCAAGTAGCTAATGTTTTGAAGACATGGCACGGAGTTTACGATGTGAAGGTAGGATAGGACTGAAAGGAGATAAACTGACTAAAAAAAAGAATAGGTTTGGGGGTGGAGCCACTAGCTCGGCTAAGAAAGAAGTTAACTCAAACGACTAAAGGGGTTCTTCTTCTAGTCTGAGACCGTGACCTCGTCTCTCAGTCAATCCAGTACGAACTCACTCCCAGGATTTCTGGTCTTTCCGCCCTCGAGAGAATGATTTTTTTAATGCCAAACCCGGAGGTTTGGTTGAGCCTCAGGTAGACGTCTGCCGATTCAGGAGGGGTCTTATTGCCAGTAGGCGCATTAAGAGGGGGTTTGACCTATAACTAGATCATTTCGATCATTCCAAGCGAGATTAACCGAAATTGCAGGAATCTCTCTCTTCTTATAGATAATCTTTCACAAGAAGACCTGGCTCAGTCTGTCGACTCTATGAGGGGAACGGACCGGGGCCATCATCAAACAGCAAAACAAAGTCAGTTGAGGTCTCAAAGTCAGATGCAACAGCCACTATAGATTATCCAATAAGTTATGTTTCCAGCTGTTCATACTCGGATCGGACTCAGATCTGGCACTAGCCGTCTTGTAGTGATTAGGGGATCCATTGAGGATTTCGATCCTGATCTGTCTACGCCATGAATTAATGGAATCGGGTATAACAGTCTATGGCCACACCAACCCTAACCTGATCTCCTTGGGAAGCACTCGGAGTTCGAGACGGAACCCTTATTAAGAAGATTCTTTCTCCCCGGCTCAGGATCGCTAGCCCAATTTACTAGATAGGGAACGAGTGAACCCGCTTTTCCAAGAGCAGAAGTAGGCGCATAAGCAACTTCATATCTTCATTTACAGATTACGGAACATAGAAACTCTTTAATTTAATAGGAGCATGAGAAAGGGGAAGCTTTAATTTAAGGTCTCAGACAGCCAGTGCTACTATATCGGATAGGGCAATCAGTTTAACTGCTAAAACATCGGGAAATCCGACAGCAACTATCGATTATCCAACAACTTGGCCAAAGAACGGCATAACATGAGTGAAACTCAAGCACTCGAATATCCGTATATTAGCGTCACGCCAACGCAACTCTCAAACCATCGGCGAGAGGAGAGGGAAGACCAACTCTCATCTTTCCCAACCAAGAAGAAAGAAGATGAGCCGATTCAAGATGGAAGTGAAATGTTGAGATGGAGTGATCCAATGACGGCCTCCCTTTCCCTAGTACGACTAGCATTCTCGTATAGGTGATCGTACATAAGTGAAGAGGAAGGTGTTTACAACTTTTGTACTGAGATAACGGATGTGGACTTTCACTCTGAAGGGCCTTTCCCTTTCCTAGGACATTTAGATCTTTCCGGATCGTGTATACTCAATAAGCCTGCACCTTCTGATATCTCATGTTCATTTCTTCTTCTTTTTCTTCCCTTAAGGTGTTCTCTATAAGATAAGGGCTCTTTCCCTAATACCCTTTCCTGTCCCTAGATATAGCACGTTTAGGAACCTCTCATATTTGAAACTGGCTTGCTATAACCCGCTTTCCTAAGCTAAGAGGTACTGTACTAGCTCGCTTGAAAAAGAGGAGGTGAGGAAAAGATCATATTATGAAACTGTTAGAGGCAAAGAAAAAAGACTCCAATCACATAGTATGACCTCCACTTACTATTGATACCGTTACCGCCTACCCTTACTCGGACTGCTACAACCTTGAAACTCTTCCTAGAATGCGAATAGGCTCCTAGTGATACTTGCACAATACTGCTACGAAGGCTGGTGAGAATGCCACTACTGTTACATCAGCTGTAAAGGCTATCAAACGAATTGGCCCGAAGAGCTTACTGGCTTACTCAATAACTTGCCCGAAAACCTACTATCCAAAGAGGATCTATCCCGAGCTGGCTTTCAATTTTAATTACTCAATTAATGGCACGAGGTAATGGTACACTCATATTCATACTCCTACCAAGACTTCTGCCAGTAGTTGGACTGGGTGGGACTAGACAAATTCACCACTGGAGGACTCAAAATCTTAATATTACCCCGAGCCTACTAGTTTGAGTCAGGTCTTTCCGAAACTGCTGTGCCTACTTTCACTGCAGAAGAGGAAGTAAACTCAACCGAGTCAGGAAGGTAGGGAACTTAGTCAACCGAAACGACTTAGTCTGTAACTTACTTTCGGGACAGACTAATCCGAGCCAACTCTCTTTTCTCTTTGCTTCGGTAGCGGGGAGTAAGCCGAAACAGACCTACTTTCTTTGCCAGGCGTAACAGACTGTGCTGAGGGAAGGGAGGAGTTCAACCCCAGGATTCTCCGACCCTCTCTCTTAAAGCCACGGCATCCCACTTTGAATGCAAAACATGATTTTCATGACAGTGGGGTAGACTGAAGACCAAGCCAATCTCGACTTATTCAGCTAAGGCGAACGAACATTAGACGTCCATATAACAATGAACACTGACTTAATCTCTTCATTTAACCAGTCGCCACAAGATCACTACTTCCAAGAAAGTAGAGTAGTTGAATTGATATCCCCCGACTAAGAGAGGCTAAATTCAAGCCAAATTAAAAACATGTTCACTTATTATGTTATTTGTTAATAGTTGCTAGAAATTTTCTTCTGTCTAAACGTTCTGACTCCGGTAAGTTGGCTTTATACTAAACCATCGGATAGGATAGCCTTATCTATTCTATTTCTATAGAATTTCCATGCGGAGTTGCTCGGAACAAGGTTTGGGGGGAGAGGGCAACCTTCTTTCCCGCTTCCTGGCTTTTCCTAAGAAAGTGGATTCGGGATACACGCCAAACCCCCATGCCCCAGCTTCACGCTCTACCAGCCTTCGATAAGATAAGCCAGATGAGCTCTTAATCCATCTTTCCTCTCTTCCGACTTGACTGATTAGGAGTTAGATCCAAAAGCCCAATGCCTTCTCTCCGCCGCACTCTGTTTCTGGTCCATCTCTACCAACTCTTTTCATTTCAAGTGTGGAATGATGGGTCCAACCATTCTTGATGTAGCAGCCCTTACTGGGTTCAGACCATACGGAGAGGTAGTGAGCGCTGTCACTATGGGGCCTGCTAAGACTGAGGACGGCCAGACTCTTGATTGCAGTTTAAAAGGTTGGG
>CANTUT010001329.1:17500-22500 GCA_947687605.1 Reutealis trisperma
GTCTCACGACTCTATATGCTGTACCACATACTAAGACCAAAAGCCGTTCTTAATAGAAGTCCCCAGGAGCTGGTTCCTTGAAAACTCTTCCCTTGACTTCTAGACGAACTGGTCAAGATTTCACTTCTTTTTCTTCGCAACCGCCCTCTATCCATTCCTTCGTCGAGAAAGAAAGCAATAAACGCTCGGGTGGAGGAGGAATTTAGTACCAAAAGCAAGCCCTACTAAGCATACGTTTCTTACCAGATCCGATAACAGCGATTCTCCGTCTCTGACCAGGAGGTATCATATCTACAGACATTAGCCCCAAATGCTAGCTCGCATTATTCATAGTAAGTCGCTACATCATGCTTTTGAGGAAGCTATTCGGGCTTAGCCCGCCTCCTATTTATCAATTCTTTCAGTTTGATGGGCGTGCTGTGCTCTCGTTTCTAGGTTTGGATGTTCTTTAAGGGTCTACTATATTACGTCAATACATGAATCTCATCTTTCCAATCTCTTTATTCTTTACCCGCTCATTCCTCTGACTTTATGCCTTCTATTCGGCTCCTACCCTACCAAGTCCGACCGGGGGTTACCTTTTCGTTATCAACTGCTTTCTTACTTCAAAATGTTGTATCATGGGCTTGAGGTATCACCGCCTACGAGTCTAGATTTCCCGTTCGGTACACATAGCTTTTCCTATCGAAGGATAGAACCTCTCGCCTCTTCTGTGGAAGCATCCTTAGGGAGGTCAAGTCCATATAAGAGGACTAGCCACAAGTACTGAGACAATATCTAAAATCTTTGCAATTATTCACTTTTGGGATTTTAACCCACTTCCGGGAATAAGGCAAGTAAGATATTTCACACAAGCTTGGCACCTAGGAATAGGCGTTTTATGGATGATTCAAGCCCTGCACACTCAAAGGCGAGAACGAAGTAGCGATTGCTCGTCCAAATGGGTTACCACCAAATCAAGAAAAATTTGAATTATATGTATTGAATTTATACCTCAATCAGCCCTTGAACACCTTCGAAAGAAAAAAGAAGGAAAGCACCCATCTCAAGTGCCGGGGTTCCTCTTCTCATTCGCCATTCGTGATGGTTCGTGGAAATGTCATAACATGCGTAGGCGGACTAGCCCAAATGGGAAGTCTAATCTTCTTTCTGCTTGCTTCGTCGTTGTGAAATAATCTTGTGTTACACGCTTCTGGACAGAAAGTCTTTATCAATACCAATCTTGGCTTAAAGCTCTGCTCCCTTCGAGATAGGACTCAGGGGCCTCTTCAATGGTGCTACTTATGCTTATAGTTTCGGTCAGAAGATTGCACCTTTTGACCCAAGGAAGACGACCACATCCTTCTCCTTCACCTGCCTGGGCAAAGCATTGAAAATAATTATTTCAATCTGGATTTGTTTCAGGCTTTACATATCCATTTTTCACGATCAGCTTCGTGAAGTTATTTTCTATTTATTATTATTAGATTTCTGGTTTGCAATTACCTTGGCATAGAGTGAGGGTCAATTCTTGCTGAAGTGCCGGTTCTTCCAAGATTCCTTTGCATTTCTCGTGCACGAACTACTTTCTTTTAGTTTTAGCTTTGACTTCACACTTCTCCATATTAAGTTTCTACTAATAGGTAGGCTACTCTAATCTTCCAGGATCACTTTTCTAGTTCCATCATTTGATTTGCTTTTGTTTCCTCGTCGAGACAAAGCATAATGATAAGCAATGGAGATCCATGAAGCCATGATAGAGTTTGCACCTGAAAAGTACACTGTAGAAAGATCGCTTGTACAAAACGTCCTATAACATGACAAAGCGACGTGAGAGGTCACGCAATGCTCTCCTTTGTTGAAGTGTGGGAAAATCTGGGATGAACTTGTCCTTCTGATAATTTTTGATATCGTTTTATCAAAGGTTCCCGGCATCTTCATATTCTTCTTCGGCTGGTCTCTCTGCAAGGGTCATAATCTAATTTTTTGCCTTCTCGCCCTTCTCTAATAGGGCTCTTCTTTCGAGGACGCATTGGAATTAGTGAGTTCTGGGACCCGTGATATAGAATTTTCCTGATCTCGCCAAATGGTGTCCGTTGCTGGGGCATCCATTCTTTCCACAACGAAAGACTCCATGCTTTGATGCAGGGTTGAAGGATTGATGCTAGCGTAGCCAGAGAATCAGCCAGCTGGTTATGCATTCTCAGGTCAAAGTTATTTCTTTGAATTGCTTGATGAGCTCGATTGACATTTTTTTATAAGGGACCCTTACGTGGGTCCTTAGTCTTCCATTCACCCAGCTGATCACCAGCTTTGAATCTGCTATGACCTTCAAGTGTCGGACATCGAGGCAGAGTGCAGCTCGAAGTCCGGCAATGAATGCTTCATACTCAGTGATGTTCTTGGTCGTAGGAAACCCCAGCGGATATGCCTTCGGGATAACCACCCCTTCTGGTGACATCAACACGATCCCATCCCAATGCCATTCCCCTTTCGAATTCAAAGCTCCATCAAAGTACATGGTCCAAAAAAGATCAAATTTTCTATACTCAATGTCAGTGTAAAATACTTTTTCATCCGGAAAATAATCCATCATTGGCGGCTCGTAACATGGTAAAGGGTGACGTCCAAGGTGATTAGCAATAGCTTGTCCTAACATCGATTTCTAGAAATGATATCGAACTCTGACAACAAGATTTGCTACCGCCTGAAACAACCGGCTTTTCGAAGAGATACTTGAGCGGGTCCATGCGCGCAAGAAGCAGTACCGGATATTATAAATAAATGATTTGGAAATTTTTCATTTAAAAATGCCTGAGATTTATAATTCGGATCAACAATAAAAATATCTTTTTTTTCGATGGTTCCTTTCCAAGCGGGTTAGACCAGAAGGCTCAACCAAGAAAGAATTACCTTAATTTCTACCTAGTAACATTCTCAGATATCCTGGGAGATGTTCTTGTAAGCACAGAGGGTTCCAAGTAACACCCTTCTCAGCTACCATATCATAACACTTCCACATAAGACCAAATCGAGAGAGCTCTTTCTTCTCGAGTTTGGACTTCAAGGAAGTTTCATAAAAGGGAGCTTTGAAGAAATTTTCTAAGTGTACATCAGGTGAGTGTGCTACACTCCAGTACCAGTGAACGTACTTCAATCACTCTTTTATCCAATTACGTAGTAAACTCCACTCAAGGAAGTCTTGGACCCTCTCGGTGGGAAACAACTCATCAGGTGTCACTTTCAAATCTTTTGAGCCCATCTCTTAACTCTTTTATTTAATAAATAATTAACAAGATAGCCTTTAAAGGAAGCGAAAGCTCACTCGACCAAGCCATAATTCAAATGGATGGTGAAAAGACATAAGGCATCGAATAGATATAGGACTTTAATCTACATATCCTCGATTAACCCTAAAGCGCTTGATTAGGTCAATGGCAAATTCTTGGTATGATATGAGTTGGGGCTCTTTGGTCTAGATTTTTTCCTAGGTCTTATTTCAAATTAAAATTGATCGCATATACTACCTTTTTTGAAACAAGGACTACGCTCTGCTGGTGGACACCACTATTCATCATGTCAAGACGGAATTCCGGTTTGTTTTCGAAGGTAATCAAAAAGATTCGACGAAAACCGGGCATACATTCGAGAGAGAGAAGGATTAGTTCGTGTCTGTGTCAAGGGGACGGGTGACCCGACTTCCTCCGGTAAGAGCTGTCTAACCTCTGTTGTGTTGTTATAACCTAGTCTTACTCGTTCTTACCTCCCTGCCTGTTCTCGTTTCTTTCTTCTCTTTCAGATCCTGCCCTGCCGCCTTCGCTCTCGTTCGGGCACCGGAAATCCCTTGCTTTTGGCTACGGTCTTTTTTTTTCCTTTTTTGCACTCCCCCCTCAAAACTACTATACTAATTCATAAACACTACTGGAACGGCACGGCACGACAGCAATACCACGACAGATATACTTACCGACAAGAGAGAGCGAGACTGACCCACCTAAGAGAGAGAACGCAAGAGTGACTTCCCCCTATCACTTAAAAGCCGGAAGAAAGTTTTGATTTCCCACGGCGTTATTTACCAAGCTCGGGACTAGAGGAGCATTTTTGGAATTTGAGGTATCGCTTGTGATAAGGATGAAGTCTCATTCATATAGTAGAGTCCTTAGCTTGCGCCCTATTTGAGACTGAGACTAAGGCAGGTTTAGAACCCTGTCCTATCACCTTTATCAAATCCCTAGCTCTCTTCCTTAGTGCAACTGTCCTATTCCTACCATGGGAATATCTATCTTTCTTTCTTGTGTCATATCTATAGTTTCGGATATCAAACCGGACGGTATCGTATATGAAGAAAGAGATTGTTGACGTTAGTAGACTAATCTATTCATTGGTAGGGCATTTCTTCCTGTGACCGCCTTTCCTACCAAAAAGCTAACCCAACCAAATCAGGGTTTTTTCTAGACTAGACCTTCGGGATTTTTTTTAGGATTCATACATGCATTGATCCAGTCGAAGAACCTGCTCCAGAGCTACTACTCCGCCTAGCGTATCTTCCTGCCCGTCCCGGGTTCTCTCTGCTCGGTTCCACAATCAATCCCAGATCCATCCATTTGAGGGAGGTCAAATTCCGCGCTCTTCTAATTGCTTAGAAGGGTTCAAAAAGCCCTTTACATCTAGAGCTCATCGAAGCCCTATTAGTTCTGTATATTCAAAAACAGGGCTATCAAATGGTCGACTGCGAAACCCATCAGGGTTAAAAAATCGTATACTTGAACGATGCCCTCTATCGGCGATAGTTCGACGGACTACTTTTGCGATGTCTGTCACATGAAGAAGCTCAGCAAGCCTTGCAAGAAGTACATGCTTTACTAATAGGGGCATAGTAATAGTGGTTTGCTGGGTTGGTTTTTGCTCTCTACCTTCTCACGGGGGGGATGGAAACAAGAGAGGTCAACTGGAGTGGAAGCCAAACGACGGGGCCGAAAATCTGTGATCGATCCGAAGAACCACTGCCAGATACGATTCTG
>CANTUT010001329.1:27500-31495 GCA_947687605.1 Reutealis trisperma
AGAATCAATCTTCTGTTTGAAAGGAGGTGTTAGCGGGAATTTTTTAAGAGAAGCAAGATCGTAGCATAGAAAGTCTTGCTTACTATCTCCTCCATCTAAGTAAGAGGAGGGTGAAGCAACTAGGTAGTAGCCTAAGCGCGTTGAAGCTTACATCATGCTACTTCAACTATATGCTTAACACATGCAATTCTAAGTGTGTTTTCGGGGCCTTGAAGGCCTATTAGATTAGGCCAGGTTCGTAGACTGGGTACATAGAAAGGGGAAAGGGACGCTAACAAGTACTAAAAAAACACTTTCTGGCTCGATCTTCTTACAAGGATTCGATTCTTCTGCCTCACAAGTGCCGGGCGATCCCAACCGCACCGATGCGGCTTAACCCTCGTTTATCCACAGATGCTACTTTGAAACAACTTGGAGGGGAACGCATCCCTTATAAGGGGAATATAAGTAAGTGGAAGCTGCATGAGCACTTTAACCAAAGAATGTAGGTCATAGCTAAATAAAAGGAGCATTACTTCGAACCAACAAGAAAGAAATCCAATTTTGAGTACTAACCAAAGGAGTGGCACTTAAAACGTAGAAAGACCAAAAACCCAGCCTCTTGCTGAACAAGATTCTCATTCTCTTTTCCAAGCCCGGTTATTAAACCTATGCTCTACTCAATCCCCGTATACGCTACCTTCCTTGATCGACCCAGAATGTACTATCTCTAGCCGTGAATTCACTACACGAACATTTAACATATGAAAGATAAACGAAAAAGGTTTAGCTCGCCCTATGGCAAAAGTAGTCAAGCCGATTTTCCTTCATTGCAGGATTTCCGTTGTGAAATTGTCCTAAATGTGATCTTACATAGGCGCTTAGGCCCTACGTACGTTCTAGTATATAGATGGGATAAAAAGAGCTTTTCAGGCCGAAGAATGCAGTAATTCAAAAAAGGAGAAAGTTGAATTAGCAGGCTAGATGTCTTTCACTCCCCGTAATTCCTTATGTGATCTCAGTATGCTTCCCCCAGAAGAAGAAGTAAGGGGTCCGGCAAGAGGTGAGGAAGAGTCTGACCTTAGAGGTGAGTACCGGAGGTGAACTTGGAGCAAGGGCTGGCATTGTAGTTCCTGGGAGTTGTTTAAGGGCTCTTACTGCCAGTTGATCGGCTTTCACACTTGGAGAGTTACTTGGAAAAAGAGTATAAAGGTCCTCCCTCGGCTCTGAGACTTTTATCAGCAAGGGGTCCGCTGTCTAGCATCTTTCGTATCTTGTTCGTCTTCGGTTACCTTCGCTGAGGTTTTTTTTTACCTCCGAAATCCATCTTTTGAAATGGCTAATGCCGGTCTTCAAAAAAGGCAGTCCATAGAAAGAATTCACTCCTGGCTGGCATGGCTTTGAGGTTCACTCAAGATCCTGATTCCCTCTGGGATTCTTAATTCTATCTGCACCTGCTGCTAAAAGTCTTGAATTCCCCCCTCTTCAGGAGCTTTCTTCATTCAAAATGGATTCATCAGTAGCCAAATCTTGTCTTACAAGACTGCTCGGGGAGACCCTTCCATTCCTCGGAGTGGCATGTCAAATATCTTAAAAAGATGAAGGGGCGGATTGATCTGAAACGAATCTTTCATTTTTAATATTTAAAGTCTTTCCAGGAGGCCGATTTCAATATCAAATCTCTACTGCCTATCAATGAGCACCTTTTGGCTAATGGTTGGAGCTAGCCAGCTTCCCGGATTCGAGTACTTTCAAAGTCTTTGCCCTTAGCCTTTTCTTTCCATTTTCCCTATAAAACTGGGCAGGCCAGCCAACTAAGCCAAGGATACCTACTGGAGTCGATTGAATTAGTCTTTCTCTTCATTATCAATCCCTTTTTCTATAAAATAGATTAATCCTGATTTTTCTTGAGGCTAACTCTCTTACCACTGTAGAAGTGGCACCTTCTTCTTTCCTAACTTTTTGGTTGGGGGACAACAACGACAAGACTTTGTCTCGAATAGCACACCGGTGGTCTCTGACCCTCATTCTCTTATAATAGAAAAAATATCAACTAAAAAGCGTTATCTAATTAAATTTCACGAATTCATTTAGTACACTACTACTAATAGAAAATCTAAGCTAGTGATCACAAATCGACCTCTTGACTAGAAAACTTGTAACATCGGTGAAAAAAGAGTTCTTGAGCGTCTGTCGTTATTAACATAACCAACGAAATCTTTGGGTCGGCAACATGGCTAATTCCTTCTCTGCCTAAGGCAAACTGACTAAAATACAAGAATGAATGCTGGATTTAATACTGTTAGTACGAGTCACCTTCTCTAAGGAGCATACTCCAAAAAGGATCTTTTTGTATGCCTAAGCATTCTATACCATCTAGCGCTCCAACTATTTAGTTTTCCACTCCTTTCGCTCATTCGTTTGTCTCTCCTTATACGCCAAGCTCTTTGTCGTCTGCATTATTACTTGATAGGATAGAGATCATCGATCGGAGCATTCAGTCCGGGAACAATTTGTGGGGAACACCCCTCCGAAAAGGTTTTATACTTAACCTATGTTCTGCTACTATAGTACTTCTGTGGAAGTAGAGTCTTAGCCTCAGTCCCCTTTATAGTTTTTAAGGTGGTCGATGCCCCTTTTCCCAACCTCCTACTTTCCATAAAGTACTTGAATCAAAGAAGCTTTGGGGACATATGGCACATAATTAACTGAAGATACGAGGCTTCCTTCCCTATATGACTGAGATCGGACCTCTACGGGATAGGAGAGGCAAGGGCGAATTGACAAACATAGTTATTAAATTCTTCGGCAGACATATGGTTGTAGCACCTTATTTTCCCACATACGTGGGTTGAATATGGGCAATGGGAATTGGAAGTGGATAGGTATGTCCTGGTATTGGTAGGGCTTACAAGGCAAGGAAACCGACCGGGTGCAAGCTCTTTAAGAAGCATTGCCAATTGCCAGAAGCAGAACTCTGGAGGTATGGCCGTTGACGACAGCAGGCCGGGAGAAGTAATCGAATCTTGGGGGAGCTTGACCAGAAAGAACCCCATAAGCTATTGATAAGTCAGATCTCTTTAAGTCTCTATTTGAAGTTTGTGCTGTAGCTTCAAGAATTGCTTCAGCTGGAGCTGATGGTCGGTATGTATTTTATTATAGTAATCGATCAGATTGCTAGTCGGGTATTAGACCGCCCCCTTGATAGGGTAGGGGAAACGAATGCCCCAAAGTCCACTTCAAAGGCTGAAGACCCGGTCAGGGAATGAGAAGTAGTCCAAGCTTCAATTGGTGTCATCTTTTGCACTGCTAATAAGTCAAATACCCCACTTTAGGTTCGTAGACACTGCTTAGACATCGCCCATAGAGCATTTTACTTACCTCGTGGAAGTTGATTAATAAGTTGGGATACAAATCTAAATCTTCTCTCCCGGCTATGAAATATAATAATGAGCACTCGTGGCACACTTACTATATCCGTTTGAGAAAAAAGCGGAGTTCCTATTCACCGCTACCCCTGAGTGAACAGTCGACCCAAAAGAGCAATTCAAGAGACAAGCTTGCTTCTTCTCGCGGGTTGGCTTTCGCTTCGCACCGAGTGAAGAAGGCATTAGGAAAGCATAGAAGACAGACCTAGGAAAATACTTACTATAACTAAGAATAGCCATTCGATTGATTCTTGCTATTCCATTTAATGCTAATAAGTCACCGCTTCGAGCAGTCGTAAGGCCTCCAAGATGGTACGAATCGTCTGCAGTCTGACTTACTTCATCTAGGCTCTTCATTCCTAATACTCTTACTAGCTGACTTTTCTAAAAGTGTTTTTTTCCAGTAATTTGTACAGGGAAAAGATATTAAAAAGGTTTTGTTATAGGACAGTAAGTAAGATAACCAATGGCAAGAACTCTAAGTAATGGGAGGACTTTGCCGGGTTTGAAGGAATAGATTGATAGGAATATTTCAATAACCCGGTATTCCCCGACAAGAGTGAGCAGGGAAGGCTGTGAAGCTGACAG
>CANTUT010001330.1:0-2500 GCA_947687605.1 Reutealis trisperma
ACTCCAGAAGTCCTTATATTGGGAGTTTTATTTTCAGAATATTATTTATTTTATAGTTTATTTTGAGTCTTGAATATTCTTTTCATAAGGATTGTATTTAAAAGTATTTTCTTTAAATTATGCTTCTGCTAGTTAACATTTTCCTTATTATTGGATAATAAAGTTAATTCATGAGACTTTGGTAAGATCCTAGGCAAATGTTATTTTGTACATGAGTGGGTTTTACACGGCATGGGTGACCTTAAGTCTCCCCATGTTCAAGGACCATCATATCTCCGAAATTAGGATATGACATATCCCAAGGCCTATAATTTTTGTATGATACATTTTAGTGATTATTAATAAGTATATATGAATGATACATGATTTAATTGCATGGTGGTTGAAGGAATAGCTCTAGGAATCTCCTAGGGTGTTTTGACCTACCTAAGGTTTCCAAAACCCTAATTATCATATTTGATTAATATGTGTACATGATTAAGTGACATGTGAATTAGGTTTATAATGTGATAATTGTGAATAAATGACCTCAAATTGACTATGAGATTGACTGTATGATTTGGTCAAAGGAGACAAGTAAGACTCTTTTATGGTTTGCTTGATAAAGTTAATACGTATGAAAAGTATTAAGTGTACCTAGTTGGAAGTTAAATTAAATTGACATGAAGATTATGATTTATTGTGTTTGGATTTAGAAAATTCTTGGTATGAGTTATTATGTGATTACATGTGAGCCTAAGAAGGCAAAGTGTGCAAGACTTAAAAGTCAACATGTTATGTGCAAGTGATGAGTGCACTTCTAAGTGCAACTCCAAGTATATGTGAATGATGTATGTGCATGGGGTAGTTATGGGATAGGATAGCATATGTTAAGCAAATTCTAAGTATTAAATTACAATGTTATACTAGAGCTTAAGGATTATTAAAGGTGTAAGGGCTACAAGTATTAGGAGCTAAGGAACCACAAGGTGAGTAAACATTATGTTCATGTTACAAGTAAAAGTTATCATAATATGTGAAAATTGAGATTCTTGAAACCCAAGTTCTTTTCTATTTTCAATTATAATTATATGAATTCTTTGTTAAGCTTGGGTTACTAACAATTGGTCTGAAACTATTATTGATCATTCGTTGACAAGAAAGAACCTTTCTAAATGTTACCTTACCTTACATTCTTTCTAGAACCACACTGTGTTTATCTTTTGTTCAATAATCTAAACTTTTATTGTTACCATTTTACATGTGATTTTATTCTTCAATCAATGCTATTGTTACCTCTCCTTTATGTTACAATGTGGACAAGGCAGCAGCCTTCACTTTATTATTTATGTTACCAAGCAGACAAGGCAGCAACCTTCATTCTATATTTATGTTACCAGCGGACAAGGCAGTAGCCTTCACTCTATATTTATGTTACGAATGGACAAAGTAGTAGCCTTCACACTATATTTATGTTACAAGCAGAGAAGGCAACAACCTTCACTTTATATTTATGTATGAGTAGACAAGGCAGCAACCTTCACTCTATATGATATAAGTTATAAGTTTGATATCTGTGAACCTTGTTAAATTATAAACCAAGAGCCATGAACTACGAATCATGAATTGTGATTCGTGAACTATGAGTTATGAGCTATAAGCCTCTTTCTAAGGGATATGTGTTATTGTATAAGCCATATTGTTTACTGATTGAGATCATCTATCTCACTCCTTTTCCTTGTGTGGTTTCAGGAAAGCATTATGAAGAGGGAAGGTAATAGCTTAAGCAATCTACTATGCTTGGGGGATTTCCTTGTCTAAGTTTATTATCGTAATGTGATATGAAGAGTCTATTTTAGGTGCTCCAGGAGTTTTGTTTAGGGAGTTTTATTTATGGAACATTATGTTTTGATGGTTTGATTGGAGTTTTAAAATGTTCTTTTATTGTGAATGGTATTTAAAGTATTTTTGAACTATTCTTCCACAAATTAAGGTTTTCTTTTTATTAATGGACAAATTAAGTTAATGCATAAGGTACTAGTACAATCCTAAGCAGTGTTTATATGTGAATGAGTTGGTTCTATAGGCATGGGCGACCTTATGTCTCCCTATGTTCTAGGACTTTCATATCTCTAGAATTAGGATGTGACAAAGTTGGTATCTGAGGTGTAGTTTTAAGTCTAGTTTAGACTTATCTATTTATTAGGTTGATTAAGTATAATCCTTGAGCATAGGGATTTTCCTTTCATGTCAATTACAGTCCATCCTTGCTTTGTTCCATAAAATCCTAATGGTACTCCTTGTTACTATTCTATACATCTTATGATTCTTTTATTATGACTAAGAAGAGTACCCCTCCTAGAGGACCACGGCCTAGGGCACCTCGGGTGCCATACAAGAGGACTTGGTGAGAGATGTTTGAGAAGGTCATACCTATGATCCTCCTCAAGAAAGACAAGATTCCTAATGGGGAGAACCCCAAGGACTGTTTAGACTACGACTAGGTTTATAGTAAAATTTA
>CANTUT010001330.1:10000-127500 GCA_947687605.1 Reutealis trisperma
TTTATGTTTTTCTAAGGGTTTAGGTAGAGATAAGGAATTAATGAATGAACCCCTAGTAGTATTGACTCCTTTGGGAGAGATAATGGAAATAAAATACGTATTTGAGGACTGTGTGGTAGACATTAACGGATGAAAACTTCTAGTGGAATTGTTAGAACTTGATGTACTAGAATTTGATGTGATCTTAGGAATGGATTAGCCATATGAGCATGAAGCTCGTATTGACTATAGAGATAAGCAAGTGGAATTTCAAACTAAGGAGGGGGAGAATTTTAGATATCAAGGAGATAGGAATAAGAACCCTCTATGCTTGATATCAGCCTTAGGAAACTGAGGAAGGGACGTGGCAGAAGCAACCCCAACTTTTCAAGAACGTATGAGTAAGTATCTAGATTTAAAAATGAATTCCCTTTAAGGGGGGAAGGGGGGAGGGGGAGAATGTAGCAACCCACACCCACCTCAGGAGTTTCGTGACAAGTTGCTTATTTTAGAGCTATTGTGACAAAATGTGTACTTTCATAAAATTTCATGTGCTATGTTATTTATGAGCAAGTAGCATGTTAGAATAATTCTAATATGCATTAGTTATAATATGCATAATAAGAATTTTGGATATGAAATAGGTGATTTATGTGAAGTGCATAAGCATTAAATAATTTAAATGCATATAAAGTGAATTTTCATGCACAAAATGATTTTTAAGCACAAATAATTTCTACGAGCATTTTAAAAATATTTTAAATTAAATATTTTTAGGGGGATTTTAATAAAAATAAGAAGCAAAATATTTTATTTTAATTATGTATAATTAGCCCATAAAATAGATTAAAGACCTAACTCACCGAAAGCCTAACACACCAAAACACTCCTAATCTAACTCATTAATGGCAAACTTGTAATTTTGCATCAAACCTAATAATGACCTAAAATTCAGCCCCTAACTTTGTGGCAACTTCCATTCTATTATTCATCATAATTTTTATAGAAAAAACTCTCTCAAAAATTCTTTCAACTGAAATTCACGATGTGCCTCCAAACCTTGCGATTTTGTGATCGTCTTCGTAAGTTTTTCTCTTCTTTCAAGATATTATTTGATTTTTATGAAACTATTTATGAGTAATCCATATGAGGATGTATATTAACTATTTTTCTTCTTGTTAAATTTGGCCTAGGTTGTTGTCTTGAAGGAGGAACCGATTTCCAACCGCAAACACAACTCTTTCTTCACAAATCCATCAAAGATGAAACCTAAAACCTAAAAGTTGGAAATTTCATGCATATATATACTGGGGGATGATTTGTGTGTCTTTGTATTCTAAGCTAATTTTTTGTTACGTTTACATGAAAAATATTGGTTTAAATCATGCGTTTGCATATTACTATAATGATCGAAAAGTGCAAAAACAAGAAAATCCATGATTTTTCCATAATATATGGTTCAACCTATCTTGGGATATTGATCCCAAGGCCTATAATTTTTGTATGCTACACTTTAATGATTGTTAATATATATATATATATATATATATATATATATATATATATATATATATATATATATATATATATATATATATATATATATATATATATATATATATATATATATGAATGATACATGATTTAATTGCATGTTGGTTGAAGGAATAACTCTAGGAAACACCTAGGGTGTTTCGACCTACCTAGGGTTTCCAAAACCATAATTGTCATGTTTGATTAATATGTGTACATGATTAAGTGACACGTGAATTAGATTCTATGATGTCATAATTGTGAATTAATGACCTTAAATTGACTATGAGATTGACTATATGATTTGGTCAAAGGAGACAAGTTGACTCTTTTATGGTTTACTTGATAAAGTTGATATGTATGAAAAGTATTAAGTGTACCAAGTTGGAAGTTAAATTAAATTGACAAGAAGATTATGATTTATTGTGTTTGGATTTAGAAAAGTCTTGGTATGAGTTATTATGTGATTGCATGTGAGTTTAAGAAGGCAAAGTTTGCAAGACTTAAAAGTCAACATGTTATATGCAAATGATGAGTGCACTTCTAAGTGCAATGCAAGAACTGGAGCTGATATCAAGCACTTCTTTCCTAGTCAACTTGGTCAATGGTGATCCTATCTTAGAGAAGTCTTGTACAAATCTGACCATAACTAAGGAACTTTGAACTTTAAAAACTATTATGGGTCATGGCCAATCAACTATTGCTTTAACTTTCTTAGGATCGACTTGAATTCCTTCTTTACTCACTACATGCCCAAGAAAATTGATAGATTCCATCCAAAACTCACACTTAGATAACTTTACGTAGAGCTGGTGATCATGTAATACCTGCAACACAATCCTCAAATACTCTTTATGTTCCTCTTTACTCTTAGAGTAAATTAAGATGTAGTTGATGAAAATGATCACAAACTTATCGAGAAATAGCTTGAACACTTGTTCATCAAGTCTATGAAAGCAGTCAGAGCATTCCTCAGGCTAAATGGTAGGACTGTGAACTCATAATGATCGTATCTTATACAAAAAGTGGTCTTGCATATGTCTTCTCCACAGATCTTCAGCTGATGATAACTGAACCTTAAGTCAATCTTGGAGAAGTAACCAGCTCCTTACAGTTGATTGAATAGATTATCTATCCTTGGCAAAAGGATACTTGTTTCTTTACGATGACTTTATTTAGCTGATGATAATTGATGCACATATGGAATGAGCCATCTTTCTTTTTCATGAATATCACTGGAGTGCCCTATGGTGAGCTACTCGATCGGATGAAACCCTTATCGAGTAAATCATACAGTTGTGTCTTTAACTCTTTCAACTCCATTGGTGCCATATGATATGGTGGTATCGATATGGGTTGTGTGCCCAGTAGCAATTCAATGTTGAACTCGATCTCACAATCCAGTGGTATTCCATGTAGATCTTTTGGAAAGACATTTGTGAGCTCGTCTACCACTGGTACGCTCTTGCTATGAATAGCGGCTTCCTTATTGGTATCGACTACATAAGCTAAGTATGCTTGACACCTTTTCCTTAACATCCTTCTAGCTCCCAAAGCGGATATCAAACTCAGAGAGTTCTCATTCCTATCTCCTTGATACATAAATTTTCCACCATCTTTAGTTTGAAATTCTACTTGCTTCTCTCTGCAATCAATATGATCTCCATCCTTTTATAGCCAATCCATTCCTAAGATCACATCAAATTCTAGTACATCAAGTTCTACCAACTCCACTGGAAGTTTCTGTTTGTTAGTGTCACCTCACAATCCCTAAATACATACTTTTCTTCCATCATCTCTCTTAAAAGAGTCGACACTACTAGGGGTTCATTCATTAACTCTTTATCTCTACCTAAGCTCTTTGCAAAACATAGAGACACAAAAGAGTGCATAGTACTAGAATCTACTAAGCATCCTTTTATACTAGTACCATGCCTCTTTCTTAAGTTAGAGTCCTACCAACTCAATCACCTGAGTGTTAGAGCAGGATAGTTGATGGACTAGCTTGACCATCTCATCCAAAAATTCATAAGGGTCATCACCCTCCTCACTATAAAAGGTAGGTGGTTGTAACTTTTTGAATTTTAGTATGGTCATTGCCTCATCGAATAGCCTCTTCCTTTCTTTCTACGCAGGTGCCACCACTGTGAAAGGAGAAACTCCGTTCTCCTCTTGTGTTGGTGGTTCTCCTCTTGTGTTGGTGGCATTTCCCGCCTTTGAGCTTGTAGCTCCTTTAATTCTTTGTGCAAGTCCCTCATGTCCTCATGCATAGCTTGAACCAATTGTGAAAAGGCTTGCTCACTAGAGCTGATGGCCAGTACTCTCGACTTAGACCTCTCTCTCGACCTCATAGATGTAGAGGCATCATCTGAAGTGGTGTTTGATACCGCATTCTCATCAACCCTAACAGGTCGAGTAGCTATGCAGACCTTCTTCTTAGTAGTCATTCTATTATGACGGGTAAGGGTGTTCAATGCTAACTTACTTCTAACCCTTTTTCCTCACTATAAACATATCATACTTACCATGCATTTAACATAAGCACACATCATATTGTATCACATCATAGGCATATATCACATAGCCTATATCACATATCATGGCATATATCATGTATCATTATCATGTAACACATAATTTATAACATAATGGACTCTCCTATCATAAACAAAAAAAAAAAAGTCAATCATTTATTAGGCAATAAAGAATTAACCCAA
The DNA here is from genome assembly GCA_947687605.1 of Reutealis trisperma. Classification (NCBI taxonomy): domain Eukaryota; kingdom Viridiplantae; phylum Streptophyta; class Magnoliopsida; order Malpighiales; family Euphorbiaceae; genus Reutealis; species Reutealis trisperma. The sequence goes on from CANTUT010001330.1 coordinate 14,230, forward strand.
GCCAAGTAATTAAGTAGTCATATAATACATCATTCATATCATATAAGTCCTATACCACTAGGCTAATAATTACCAACTACTAGCATGAGTCTCAGTTGTATCCCTCATCAAGGTGAACATCGGGTAGCTTCTAATGTTGAATAGGTGAATGATCAATAAGAGGGCAAATGAAAGTAATGTGACCAATGCCACCATACCGACAACAAATGAGGTCTCCATCCAACTTGTGGCTAGTCGAAGATAACGATCTAGATGGCAAGTAGTAGGAATCTCTAGGTGCATAGTCTCCCATCTATTCAACATTTCCAGCCTTAATCTGCTCCATGTCATCACTTAAGGCATGTGTTAGGGACCTAAGATGTTGATTTTCCTTTACTAGGTTTAAGCAGTCTCCTTCCAACTTCTAAATCTTACTTTGAATCCAGTCATAATCTAGACACTCCTCATCAGGAGTCTTCTCTCTCTTGAAGTGGATCACAGGTACAGCCTTCTCAGGCATCTCTGGCCAGGTCCTCTTGCACGACATGTGAAGTGCTCTATGTCAGGTCCTCTAGCAAAGGTACTCTCCTTGGTCATCTAATAAGAGAATCATAAGGCACACATAACAGTAATAAGGAGTACTATAGCTTATTAGGATTTTACGGAACCATACTAGCGATAAACTACAATTAATGTGAAAGAAAAATTCCTATGCTCTAGAATTACACTTAATCAACTAAATAAATAGACAAGTCTAAACTAGACTTAAAACTACATCTCTAATACCAACTTTGTCACATCCCAACTTCAAAGATATGACAGTCCTCGAGCATATGTTCTAATGATTTCCTGCATCAGCATGAGGATTTCTGCATATAAGGGTTCAGAGTTACCATAGCCAAAACTAAAGGCAATTACTTGTAACATAAGCATGGAAGAATGCAATCACATATATAATAGTAGCAATAGAAGTTTAGCCTATTGAACAAAAAATAAACAATAGTGTGGTTCCAGAAAGAATGCAAGGTAAAGCAACAATCACAAAGGCTCTTTTCTTATCAATGAATGATCAATAATAGTTTCAAACTAATTATGCATTGGCAACCCAAGTTTAACAAAGAAATCATATAATTATAATTTATAATAGAAAGGAACTCGGGTTTCAAGAATCTCAAAGGTTCATATATCATGATAACTTGTACTTGTAACATGAATATAATGTTTACTCACCTTATGGTTCCTTAGCTCCTAATGCTTGTAGCCTTTGCACTTCTAACAATCCCTAAGCTCTAACATAACATTACAATTCAATACTTAGCATTTGGCTTAACATCATGCTATCCTATCCCATAACTACCCCACACATATAACATTCTCGTATATTTAGAGTTGCACTTAGAAGTGCAGTCATCACTTGTACATATCACAATGACTTTTAAGTCCTGCATACTTTACTTTCTTAGGCTCATATGAATTCACATAATAGTTTATATCAAGACTTTATTAAAGCCAATACAACAAATCATAATCTTAATATCAGTTTAATTTAACTTCTAACTTAGTACACTTAATACTTTCCATACATATCAACTTAACAAGTAAACCTTAAAGAGTCATGCTTGTCTCCTTTGGACCGAATCATATAATTAATCCTATAGGAAAATTAGGATCATTAATTCATAATTAACACATCATAGAACTTAATTCATATGCCACTTAACCATGGACACATATTATCCAAACATGTCAATTAGGTTTAGGAAACCCTAAACATGGCTGAACAACTCTAGGAGTTTCCTAGAGTTACTCCTTCAATCATCATGCAATTAAATCATATACAATTTATATACACATGTCCACAATCATTAAAATGTACCTTATAAAAATTATAGGCTTTGGGATCAAAATTCCAAGAATGGCTGAACCACTATAACCATAGAAATCATGGGTTTTTCTTGTTTTTCATGCTTTCCTATCAATACTGTAATATGTAAACGCATGATTTAAATCAACATTTTTCATGTTATTATGAAAAAAATCATTTTAGAATAGTAACATACAAAATTCACCCCCTTAATAATCATATGCATGAAAATTCCAACTTTTAGGTTTTAGGATTCACCTTTGATGGATTTAAGAAAAGAGAGATATGTTTACGGTTGGAAATCAGTTTCTCATTAAAAGAAACAACCTAGACCAAATATAATACATAAAAAATCAGTAGATATACAACTCCATATGGATTACTCATGATTAGTTTCATAAAATTCAAAAATTAGCTTGAAAAAAGAGGAAAACTTATACGGAAGATCACAAAATTGCAAGGTTTGGAGGCACCTTGTGAATTTTGGTCAAGAGAGAATTTTTGAGAAAAAATTCTATAAAAATTTGATGAGAAAATAGAATGGAGGCTACTACACCCTAAGGAGGCTGAATATTAGGTTGTAATTAGGGTTTTGGTGCAAAATTACAAAATTTCCATTAATGAGTTAGGTTAGGAGTGCTTAGGTGTCTTGGACTTTTGGTGGATTGGGCTTTTAATCCAATTTATGGGCTTATTTTAATATATTTAAAATAAAATATTTTGTTTCTTATTTTCATTAAAATTTCCCCAAAAATATTTAATTTAAAATATTTTAGAGATACTCATAAAAATTATTTTATGCTTAAAAATCACTTTGTGCATGAAAATTCACTTTTTATGCAATAAATCATTTTATGCATTTGCACTTCACATAAATCACCTATTTCATATTCAAAATTCATATTATACATATTAGAACTAGTCTAATAGGCCACTTGCTTATAAATCACATAACATATAAAATTTCATGAAAGCACACACTTTGTCATCATAGTCCTAAATTCAAGCAACTTGTCACTAAAGTACTAGCAAGGGTATGGGTTGTTACATTTACATTCTTAAAATTAATCCTAATAAAGTTAATGTAATGAACCAAAAGAAATTAAATTAATAAAGAAAATGATGGGGTGAGAAGTATTTTAATTGGGCTCACTGCTTAGTGAATTAAGCATGCTTACATATCCTTTTGAACGAGAATGAAAACCCATACAGTTTTCCCTTCTTATGAAGGGGTTTATTTAGCCAAACCATTTTATCATGCTTTGATTGAGTGATTAAGTTGATTGATTACCAAGTTAAGTTAATTAGTTATGATTTTAATTAATTATCCTAAGTGAATCAATTAAAAAAGGCAAAAAGCCTTAGAGCAAAAAGATAGAATCCCAAGGATGGAAATAATAAATAAATCCCAAGAAAGGAAAAAATAAAATAAAATAAATAAATAAATAAAAGGAAAAGAAAAGAGAAAGAAAACTTACCTTGAATGGTAGGTGACAGACAGTGGCTTGCTTTGGCTTGGAAAGTCGCAACCCAACTTGCTTTGCAAAGCAAGGAGCAATAGCAAAGCAAAAATAAAAATAAAAGAAAACTTTAAACTAAAAAGCTTGTTCCTTGGTGGATCAAGTTTATAGAGATGATCCCAAGGCTATTCTAGGATGATCTAAAAAGTTTGAAAGAGAAACCTAACCCTATGTTAGGTTGATGATTCTAAGGCTATCCTAGATGGTCTAAAAAGTTTGAAAGAGAAATCTAACTCTATATTAGGTTGATGATCCTAAGGTTATTTTAGGATGGTTTGAAAAGTTTTTAAGAGAAACCTAACCCAATGTTAGGTTGATGATCCTAAGCTTATCTTAGGATGTTTTAATTGTAAAGAAGATACCTAATTCAGATTTAAGGAATGCATTCTAAGACTATCTTAGGATGGGTCTAATATTGGTTCTAGTCTAGGTTCTAGAACTTTAAATGGTGATTCATTGGTTTGATGATCCATCTTGCTTTAGGAATTTAGATTAATAATCCCTCTTTAATTTAGATTGGTGATTCATCTTGATTTAGGAGTGTTTGCCCTTATACATAAGGAAAGGGTGTTGAATTGGTTGGAAATTAAAATTTAAATCAAAAGAGATAAGGAAAGAAAGATAAAGCCACAAGGTTTATAGTGGTTTGCTTTTAACTAATCCTACATCCACTCCCCAATCACACTATTAGGTATTTCCACAATCTATGGAGTTTTACCAAGTTGACTCCCAACTCATTGTTTAAGCTCACACCAAACTTTAAAAAATTTTCCCAAAGCTAACTCTCAAACCCAACCAAGTGTTTTCATAGGGCTCACACTCAAACCTTACCAAGTGTTTTACAAAGGCTTACACCTAAACCTAATAAGAGTTTTCTAAGGCTCACTCCTTAACCTATATAATGTTTCTTGAAGGCTAACACTCAAACCTTTAAGCAATGAATGCTCTTACAATAACCAAATGGATACAATTAAAAGGTCAAGGCTTTAAGATATAAATTTGCAAGAGTTTGGCTTAAATGAAAGTTGTAAGATTACTATTAGGTTTTTTAAAGGGGGTATTTATAGCTTTCTCCCTCCAAATTCTCATTATAAAGAGTTTGGGAAAGAAATCATCATAACAGCTATAAAATCTTACATTAAATGCTCTACCAGGGCAATGTTGTGGTCGCTAAGGCTTATTTGCAATTGCGACATCATTTTCACTCTTGAGATGAGATTTTTATGGTCATGATCTTCAAAGATCTCAACAGCTAGTTGACACATGGCATCTTCTCATTGGTGATTCAACTATCCATTGGAGTTGTAGGCTTTTATATGAAAGTCGCAGCCTCGAATCTTAGATCGCTCCCTTAGTCACAATCGTGATTGAGGCCACAATTCTTACTGTAACTCAAGGTAAAAATTGAGGATTTGGCCTTTGAATGGTCTTGTTCACGATGGAGTAGATTGTGGTCATGATTTATGGGTCACAGTAATGATTCATATATCTTAGTTGCGAATTAGAGGCCAAGTTAATGACTTGAAAGAATTTTTGAATCTTTGAAATTCCAAAATATCAAATATGTTTAATTTGCAAAACAAACACTTAACACACATATTAGATAGATTTAGTTTGATTAACAAAATCAAAATAGAGATTGATTAAATTTTGAAATAACTTAGGTCAACAAGGAGTCTAATTAACAACCTGTTCTAGTGTGAACCTGTCAATGGTCAATTTGGTAAAAAAGTGTTGAAATTTTATGAGAAAGATGCCCCCATTTTGGAAAGGTGAATATTTAGAAGGGAGGTTATCACATCCCAACTTTAGAGATATGACAATACTAGAACATTGAGAGACATAAGGTCACCCACGCTCGTAGAACCCATTTACACATACATAATTCATGCCTAGGATCATACTGAACCTCATACAATAACTCGTTTAAAACATTTATGTGAAAACCTTTAGTTGTGGAAGACAATAATTAAATACTTCACATATAATCCATAAGAAAATAGTGTTTATAATCTAGTTGAAATCTTAATAAAACATTTCAAATAAACATCAAAATAATTATTCTTGGAGCATCTAATGATAACCCTTCATATCATAGTATTATTAAAGACTTCAGACAAGGAATTCCCCAAGCAGAGTAGAATGCTTGAGCTATCACCTTGCCTCCTCATACTGCTCACCTAGAACCACAAAAAAAAAAAAAAGGAAAAGGGGTGAGATAGATGATCTCAATGAGTAAACAATATAGCACATACATTAACACATATTCCTTTGAAAAGGAAACTCATAGCTTATAGATATAGTTCATGATTTACAATTCATGAATCAAGTTAGCATTTTAGCAAGGCTTTCAATTAAGCAAGTTTGCAAAAATAACACATATAACACATTAAGAGTGAAGGCTATTGCTCTATCACTCAAACACATAGAGGAGAGGTAGCATTAAACTAAATTCTAACTCCTATCACATGAAGAGCATGAAGCTTATTAGGCTCTATGGCTAGAACTGTCCCTTTATAACTGAGGTGGATACGGTACCCCTATCCATCGGGATAAGACCATTTGCATAAGTTCTGATGATTACTTACATCAGCATGAGGACTTCTACATATAAGGTTAGAGGCACCATATGTAATACCCAAGATTTTCATAGCTCATTAGAGTTATGATAATACCATAAAGTATAAATTTTTATAAGTATAGTACCAACAATATAGTGATGGGATGAAAGAAACCCTTTTTGGTGCTAAGCACATGATTGTGTCTTTATGAAGTGTGAATGTTCATGTATATTTTATTGAATTAATTTAAGACAATATGTCTTAGTTTGAGTTTATTATGATATGGGAGGGTAGGATTTGAAATGCCAAGTGAAAGGGAAGGGAAAAAGTTATAGAAAATTTTTGAGTTCGAAGAACATGTTCAAATGGGCTTGTTAATGGGCTTTAAACTCAAGGCCCAAGCCCATGGAATGGCCAGCCCACCAAGGTCCAAATTTGGTGAGACTTAACTAAACTAAGGTTACAATAAGTTAACTAAGGGTCAGGGTGAGGTTAAGTTAGGTTAGTCACCATCTTGGATGATAGCCATCTTTATTGACTTTTGTCAACTTTAACACCTAAGCTAATCCACTTTCCCATCACCATATCCATATGCATTTTGCTGATTATGGAACTCACCATTATGGTGCCAAGTCATCATACACCTAAGGGCAATCTTAACCATCCATCTTGATCAATCTTAACCATCCATCTTAAGCAAAAATGTGACCATTGATCTTATGAGATTAAATCACCACCATTGATTTCATTTACATATAAAGTGAAAATATGTAAATTCTTTTTATTAGTAACCTAGCATCAAAATCACATTCTCACCAAAGACAAAAATCTCTCAACTTGTTCTTCAACATATGACCGAATTTAAAGCATTTCAAGGTAAGATTTTATGTTTAAGTGTTTCTTTCCTTGTTCCTAATGTAAGAGTGATGGGTTGTTAGCAAGCATATAATTTTCTTTGATTTTTCTAGTTTGTTTTTGGTGGAGGGATTTAAAGATGGACTAGTTTTGCATGTTAGTTGAGGGAATATGAAGATAGGAGAAAATTTAGGGTTTAATAAGTGAGAGATAACAAAGAAAGCATGAAAAGATCAATGGTGGTCGAAAAGCCACAGGTGACCACACAGCTGGGATTCTAGTTGTGTGATAAGGACTAATTTAGAAATTCATCCAGTAGACTCCCACAGGTGAAGGCACGGCTGAGGTTTCACCCATGGGCAATTATGTTTTTGGCCATATTGAGATAGTTTGTCCTAGTGTTTGTGACTTATTGCTAGATTATTTCATTAACATTTTTATGAATTTCCTCATTTGTGATCCTGTAATAAGATCATCAAGAATGCAATTAGATGTTAGTGTTGCAGTATTTCTTTAATTATGTTATAGGGGATATTTAAAAGATATTGAATTAGTTTATGACATGTGCAAGCAAGGGGTAAATGATATGAGACATTTATGAATTATATGTTTACATGAAATAGTTAGAGTTTGGTTAGAAAGTTAAAGGAATAGAAATTGATGTACATTGTTGGGATGTATTGTAGAATCAGAAGGCAAAGGCATTGCTCGGGATACTGAGGAGCCTGACTATAATTTACGTTAAGTTTATCGATATAAGAGCTAAGGAGTAAGAGGTGAGTACTTAATAATATTCTACAACTTGAGCTTTAAATATAAGCATAAATGTTAAATCATTTCCAATTTGAAATGCATTGCAATTCTTTGGTAAGCATTATCTGCTTTATTGATTATTGAGCCAAATTGAATCAAATATTCCTTTATGGCATTTGGCCAAGTGAGCATATATTGCTTTGATCTGATACTGTGATCAATGATGAGAACCAAATTGTTATTGATATATTATCCATTGAATCATTTCGCGGATAGAAAGGAAAAATGTTATAATGATAACATGATAAGTAGAATACCCCTCTGATGTGGGGCAATACATCAGATATGTACACAATGGTAATGGACTTATGAATAGGGTAAAGAATATCCAAACCTTAGCTGGGAAGGGTTTAAGGTCCCTAGTAAGTATGACCTGATCAGTTGTACGTGTGATGAGGCATATGGGAGTGGGAAAGGCGTATGCTGCCACTCGATTGATTATGGGGGAAACATACTATTTCCAATAAAGGAATTATTCTGTTAAAGGTATAATATATGTTATATATATATATATATGGGAAAATTGTTCCATAAGAATAATTTCTGACCCACTTTACTTTATTGCTATAAGGAATCACCTTTAAGCGTGGGCAAGGCGTATGTTGCCACTCGATTGATTATGGAGGAAACATACAATTTCCAAGAAAGGAATTGTTCTGTTAAAGATATAATATATGTTATATATATATATATATATATATATGGGAAAATTGTTTCATAAGAATAATTTCTAACCCACTTTACTTTATTGCTATAAGGAATCACCTTTGAGCATGCACCATTGTTTAATCTTTATGATGTTATTTTGTACTCACTGAGCTTTGTCTTGTCCCATAGTTATTGTTTATTTTTAGGACTAGTTGATAGATCAACAAGGTAGATTCCAAGTTCCACGTCTTCGCTTGGAAATTGCATTGCTACTTTTGATATTATGTTGTATATACTATGTTGTATTTGGGAAGTTTCACTTTAGAGCTCCATGGATTATTAAGGTCTATAATAATGATATAATTTAGAATATTCTTAGTATGTGTGTGGTTTGGTATTATTTTATTTTAGTCTAAGCACTTGAGTAGTATATGAATGAGTTGTATGAAAATACTAGAAAATGGAGTTCAAAAGCAATAAGCATGAAAATGGATTTAAAATGGTAAATGTTTATCTTATAGATGATTGATATGGTAATCATTGATAAGGAATGGTTATTTTGGTTCTAATATTGGGATAAGGGTAGTTTGGTTTTCTTCGGCAATTAATAACCTGTAAGAGGGTTTTACAGGTTTAGGTGACCTTATGTCTCTCTATGCCCTAGGACAATCATGGCTCAAGGATGGGTTGTGACAAAGGTGGTATCAGAGCAAAGATTTAGGTCTTTATACTTATTTTGAGTTATAAAGTAAACCATGGAGCATAGGATTCATTATTGTCAGTAAAGTACCTTGTTAGGTCTGATATGCATTAACATTATACATTAAGTTATCATCCTTCTGTGATATTTGTGAGATTTTATATGTTTTTATTACATAATATTACTAAGTTGTGAAATGTTGTTTGTGACTGGTAATGTGTGGATGCCAAGGATTCATAATCCTGATGAGGAGAGGGATGTATCTGATGCAGCCTCGATTGCTTATCTTGACTCGGAGGAGACTAATCTGGATCCTGTTTGGGTAGCTAGGATGAAGACTAGGAATGAAGAGATTATGGAAGAGCTACACATGTTACGGGATGAGGTGCTTAATCTAAGTAGGATAGTGAGGGACTTGAAGTGGGAACTAGCAAGGGTTAGTAATATGTATAGGAATCTGGAGGTAGGCCCAATTCCACCTTTTAGGGATTTGATGCTAGGATTTCCTGAGCATCTATGTGCTACATGTGGGAGATTTGACCACTCTGAGGAGTGATGTTCTATGAGGAGATGTTTGTTATCCTCATCTATAATGTCTACAAGTCATAGGCAGGTGGGGTCAGGAGAGAAAGAGGCCTCCAATGATGAGAGGGACCCTGAGGATTAGCGAGATAAATCATGGATGAGTATACCATGATCACATTTTGGGTATGGTATGGTTTATATGTACCAAAACAATATGGATGATCTAAAAATTAGGGTGACTAAGGGATGCTATAGTTTGTAGTACTTGTATATAGGTGTGTAAGTTGCAAAATAAAGGAATAACGATGAGTATATTATAATGTTTATTTGGAAATGGTTATGTGTGATAATGATTTTGCTTTATGGATTACATGCAATGGCTAAATGATATTAATGAGATGATATAAGTTAAATCAGTAATTCATATATATTTTAAAAATTGCATACGTTGAATATCAAATTGTGATGTGCGAATGATATTGTGTATGTTGTCTTCGGCATAGATGTTGCCCCATGGGATTGCTCAGCTAGAGGGACAGGGGTCCTAGGAAGCTGATAGCATTATTCTAGATGTAGTATCTAATGCTACTTCTATTCGAAATACCAATCGAGAATCTTCCCAATCAGGGCAGCATACTGCAAGTGGTGGAGGACAAGGACCACTAGGGGATATAGAAGCATTATTACAAGAATATGAAGCAATGAGGCAGGAAATTTTGGAATTAAGGCGTCAGCATTAGGAAGTTCCAATACCACCTATGGTGCCACTTGCACCATAGGTGGATGGTGTACCTTCCATCTTACCACGAGCACCACGTAGGGTGAGCAGGCGAATGTTACCAGGAGAAGGAGACATAATCTAAAGAAGTTCAAACTGCCAAAATTTTTAGGGGAAAAAGGGGAGGATCCCTAGAAATTTTTGGAGGAAGTAGACAAAATCAATTTCGGGCTAGTAGTGGTCCAGTGGCATCTACGCTGGGTAATGCAAGTAATTCAGCTATCCCCATATATGTTTTATGTGGAAGGCCACATAAGGGAGGATGTAGGAGAGCCTTGAGAGCATGTTTGAAATGCAGTCAGATGGGGCATTTCATTAAAGATTGTCCACAGACAGTCAATCAAAGAGCAATAATAGAAGTGTCACAGCCTATCATGCAGATATATCGACCTGAAAACTATGGCCAAAGAGGGCGAGGAAAAGGATCAGGGCAATCCTTGAGTAATGTCAAAACTGTAGAGAGCAGGGATCAAGAAAAAGTGTACGCCATCAATTAACAAGAAGTAGGAGCTTCAAATAATGTTGTTACAGATACTATTTCCATTTAGTTTGTAAGTGCTAGTTGCTTGTTTGATTCGGGGGTGACACACTCTTTTGTTTCACCTTATTTTGCTAGGAAATTAGGAAGGAATAAGGAAGTTATGCATGAACCTTTAATTATAAGCACACCACTATGAAATGACATGATAGTAGACCAAATGTACACAGACTGTATTGTTGAAATTGAGGGTAGAAAATTTCATATGGATTTGATTGAACTAGAAATATTAGGATTTGATATCATTTTGGGTATGGATTGGTTATCCAGGCATAATGCCAGTTTAGACTGTTGGGGAAAAAGAATTGATTTTAACAGAGAATATGGGTAGGAATTTAGGTTTCAAGGGAATCAAAGTAATTTTCCTATGAATCTTATTTCAGCCATAGGAGCAAAAAGGATGTTAAGGAAGGGATGCCAAGCATTTTTGGCATAGGTAGTGGATGTTAATAAGAAGGGTAGTGATCTTAAAAAGATACCTATTGTAGAGGATTTTCTTGATGTTTTTCCTGAGGATTTGCTAGGAATGCCACCGGATAGGGAAGTTGAGTTTTTGATTGAGCTTCTGCCTAGAACTCAACCAATATCGATACTGCCTTACCGGATGGCACCTTCAGAATTGAAGGAATTGAAGGTCCAGCTGTAAGATTTACTTGACAAGGGTTTTATTAGACCGAGTAGTTCACCATGGGGTGCTGCGGTTTTGTTTGTCAAAAAGAAAGATGGATCTCTTAGATTATGTATTGATTATAGATAGTTGAACAAGGTGACTGTGAAGAATATATCCTTTATTTAACCAGCTACAAGGAGCCAGTTACTTCTCAAAAATTGATTTACGATTAGGATATCATCAGCTAAAGATTTAGGGTGAGGACATTTGTAAAACCGTATTTAGAATGAGATATGGTCATTATGAGTTCACTGTGTTGCCATTTGGATTGACCAATGCACCAGCAGCTTTCATGGACCAAATGAATAAGGTATTCAAACCTTTCTTGGATAGGTTTATGATCGTGTTTATTGATGATATCTTAATTTACTTGAAGAGTAAGGAGGACCATGAAGAACATTTGAGAATGATATTGCAGACTTTGAGGGAACATAAGCTTTATGCCAAGTTATCGAAGTATGACTTTTGGTTAGAACAATTATGTTTCCTTGGACATGTGGTGAGTAAGGAAGGAATCAAAGTAGATCCCAAGAAAGTAGAAGCAGTAGCAAATTGTCCTCAACCCACAACGGTCACGGAGGTGAGGAGTTTCTTAGGATTGACAGGTTATTACTGCCAATTCATAAAAGACTTCTCCAAGATAGCTGCATCATTAACGAAGCTTACTAGGAAGCAAGTTAGATATAAGTGGGATGAAGATATAAGTGGGATGAAGCTTGTGAGGAGAGTTTTCAAAAGCTTAAAGATTTCTTGATTTCAGCTCCAGTATTAGCTTTACCTGATGGAAATGAAGGTTTTGCTATATACTATGATGCCTCGAGAATTGGTTTAAGGTGTGTACTAATGCAGAATGGGAAGGTTATTGCCTATGTACCTAGGCAATTAAAGAGACATGAAGTGAATTATCCTACTCACGATCTAGAAATGGCAATAGTTGTCTTTGCTTTAAAGATATGGACATATTATTTATACGGGGAGAAATGTGAGATCTATATTGATCATAAGAGCCTTCAATATATTTTAAAGCAAAGGGATTTAAATTTGAGATAGCGGCGATGGGTAGTTACTCAAAGACTATGATTGCCAAATCTTCTATCATCTTGGCAAAGCTAACGTTGTTACAGATGCTCTTAGTAGAAAATCTATGGGTAGTCTTTCTCATGTAGCAGGATGAAGGAGGCCTGTGGTGAGGGAATTAAAGCAGATGTTTGATAAAGGCTTATGATTGGAGGCAAGTGATTCATAAGTATTGTTAGCTTACTTCCAAGTGAAGCTGAAGCTTATCGATGAAATTAAGACTTTTCAAAGTCGAGATCCTCATTTGGTGAAGATTAAGGAAGACTTAGAAAAGGGACAAGCTCCAGAGTTCAGGGTGGAAGAAGACATTTTGAAATGTGGCGATGGGCTTTGTGTGTTGAATGTAGAAGGGCTAAGAGAGAGGATTCTGAAGGAAACACACTAGACTCCTTATAGTGTTCATCCAAGTGCCACCAAAATGTACCATGATGTTAAAGGTTTGTATTGGTGTCCGGGATTAAAGAAGGATGTCGCAAATTTTATTGCTTCTTATCTCACTTATCAGCAGGTAAAATTTGAACAACAATGACCTTCTGGATTACATTAGGAGATAAAATTGCCAGAGTGGAAGTGGGAACGTGTTACTATGGATTTTGTAGTGGGATTACCTAGGACAATGAAAGGTTATGACTCTATTTGGGTCATAGTGGACTGATTGATGAAATCGGCACACTTCATTAAAGTGAAGACCACATATACAGCGATTGATTATGCTCGTATTTATATTGATGATATCATAAGATTGTATGGAGTTCCATTTTCAATTATTTTGGATCGAGGTACTCGGTTTACTTTGAGATTTAGGCAAAGATTACAAGAGGCATTGAGAACACAACTCAACTTCAGCACTGCTTTCCATCCGCAAACAGATGGACAGTCTGAAAGAATAATTCAGACACTAGAAGATAAGCTTTGTATGTGTGTTATGGACTTTAGAGGTGGCTGGGATAAGCACCTTCCGCTTACTGAATTTGCATACAATAATAGTTATCATTCTTCTATAGGAATGGCGCCTTATGAAGCATTGTATGGTAGAAAGTGTCGATCTCCGATCTGTTGGATGGAGGTTGGCGATAAATATCTTGAAGCCCCTAACATGGTAAAGGAAGCCACAGAAAAGGTAAAGGTTATCCATAAGAGACTAAAAACTGCTTTTGGTCATCATAAGAGTTATGCTGATCTTCAAAGGAAAGATATTCAGTTTGCAATGGGGGACCATGTATTCTTGAAGGTTTCACTAATGAAGGGAGTGACAAGATTTGGCAAGAAGGGAAAGTTATCTCCTTGATTTGTCAGACCTTTCAAGATTCTCGATAGGGTTAGAGAAGTTTCATATAAGTTAGCATTACCACTTGCACTGAGACACGTACATCCAGCTTTTCATGTGTCAATGTTGAGGAAGTATGTATCTGATCCGTTGCATATATTGCAACCCTAGTATATTGAGATAGATAGAGACCTTTCCTATGAAGAAGTTCCAATTGCCATTTTGGATCACTAAGTAAATAAGCTGAGAAACAAAGAAGTACCAACGGTGAAAGTACAATGGCATAACCATAATGTAAAGGAATGCACATAGGAAAGTGAGAACGATATGCTACAACGATACCTGCATTTATTTCAGATAATAGGTAAGTTTTTAAAATTCGTAGATGAGTTCTTTTTAAGGGGGAGAATGTAATACCCAAGATTTTCATAGCTCATTAAAGTTATAATAATACCATAAAGTATAAATTTTTATGAGTATAGTACCAATGATATAGTGATGGGATGAAAGAAACCTTTTTTGGTGCTAAGTGCATGATTGTGTATCTTTCTGAAGTGTGAATGTTCATGTATATGTTATTGAATTAATTTAAAGCAATATATCTTAGTTTAAGTTTATTATGATATAGGAGGGTAGGATTTGAAATGCCAAGTGAAAAGGAAGGAAAAAAGTAACAGAAAATTTTTGAGTTCGAAAAATGTATTCGGATGGACTTGTTAATTAGCTTTGGACTCAAGGCCTAAGCTTATGGAATGGCTAGCCCACCAAGGTCCAAATTTGGTGGGACTTAACTAAACTAAGGTTACAATAAGTTAACTAAGGGTTAGGGTGAGGTTAAGTTAGGTTAGTCACCATTTTGGATGATAGCCAACTTTGTTGACTTTTGTCAACTTTAACACCTAAGCTAATCCACTTTCCCATCACCATGTCCATATGCATTTTGCTAATTATGGAACTCATCATTATGGTGCCAAGTCATCATACACCTAAGGGTAATCTTAACCATCCATCTTGATCAATCTTAACCATCCATCTTAAGTAAAAATGTGACCATTGATCTTGTGAGATTAAACCACCACCATTGATTTCATTTACATATAAAGTGAAAATATGTAAATTCTTTTCATTTGTAACCTAGCATCAAAATCACATTCTTACAAAAGACAAAAATCCCTTAACTTGTTCTTTAAGATAGGACCGAATTTAAAGCATTTCAAGGTAAGATTTTATGTTTAAGTGTTTCTTTCCTTATTCCTAACCTAAAAGTGATGGGTTGTTAGCAAGCATATACTTTTCTTTGATTTTTATGTTTTGATTTTGGTGAGGGATTTAAGGAAGGACTAGTTTTGCAAGTTAGTTAAGGGAATATAAGGATGGGAGAAAATTTGGGGGTTTAATAAATGAGAGATAACAAAGAAAGCATGAGAAGATCAATAGTAGTTAGATAGCTACGGGTGACCACACAGTTGGGATTCCAATTGTGTGATAAGGACGAATCTAGAAATTCATCCAGTAGCCTCCCATGGGTGAATGCACGGCTGAGGTTTCACCTGTGGGTAGTTATGTTTTTGGCCATATTGAAATAGTTTGTCCTAGTGTTTGTGACTTATTGCTGGATTATTTCATTAACATTTTTATGAATTTCCTCATTTGTGATCCTATAATAAGATCATTAAGAATGCAATTAGATTTTAGTGTTACATGTATTTCTTTAATTATGTTGTGGGGGATATTTAAAAGATATTGAATTAGTTTATGACATGTGTAAGCAAAGGGTAAATGATATGAGACACTGGTGAATGATATGTTTATATGAAATAGTTAGAGTTTGGTTAGAAAGTTAAAGGAATAGAAATTGATGTACATTGTTTGGATGTATTATAGAATCGAAAGGCAAAGGCATTACTTGGGATACCAAGGAGCCTCACTATAATTTGCATTAAGTTTATCAATATAGGAGCTAAGGAGTAAGAGGTGAGTACTTAATAATATTCTGCAACTTAAGTTTTAAATATAAGCATGAATGTTAAATCATTTCGAATTTGAAATGCATTGCAATTCTTTGGCAAGCATTATCTGCTTTATTGATTATTAAGCCAAAGTGAATCAAATATTCCTTTATGGTATTTGGCCAAGTAAGCCTATATTGCTTTGATCTTATAATGTGATCAATGATGATGACCTAATTGTTATTGATATATTATCCATTGAATCATTTTGTGGATATAAAGGAAAAATGTTATAATGATACCATGATAAGCAGAATACCCCTCTGATGTGGGGCAATACATCAAACATTGTGCACAATGGTAATGGACCCACAGATAGGGTAAAGAATATTTGAACCTTAGCTGGGAAGGGTTTAAGGTCCCTAGTATGTATGACCTGATCAGTTGTACATATGACAAGGTATATGGGAGTGGGTAAGGCATATGCTGCCACTTGATTGATTATGGGGGAAAAATACCATTTCCAAGAAAGGAATTGTTCTGCTAAAGATATAATATCTGTTATATATATATATATATATATATATATGGGAAAATTGTTCCATAATAATTTCTGGCCCACTTTACTTTATTGCTATAAGGAATCGCCTTTGAGTATACACCATTGTTTAATCTTTATGATGTTATTGTGTGCTCACTAAGCTTTGTCTCATCCCATAGTTGTTGTTTATTTTTAGGACCAGCTGATAGATCAGTAAGGTAAATTCCAAGTTCTGCGTCTTTGCTTGGAAATTACATTGCTACTTTTGGTGTTATGGTGTATATTTTATGTTGTATTTTGGAAGTTTTACTCTAGAGCTCCATGGATTGTTAAGGTCTGTAATAATGATATAATTTAGAATATTCTTAGTATGTGTGTGGTTTGGTATTATTTTATTTTAATCTAAGCACTTGAGAAGTATATGAACGAGTTGTAATTAAAATAGTGGAAAATGGAGTTCAAAAGCAATAAGCATGAAAATGGATTTAAAATGGTAAATGTTTATCTTATAGATGATTGATATGGTAATCGGTGATAAGGAATGGTTATTTTGGTTTCGATCTTAGGATAAGGGTAGCATGGTTTTCTTTGGCAATTAATAACCTATAAGAGGGTTCTATTGGTTTAGCTGACCTTAGGACAATCATGGCTCAAGATAGGTCATGACACCATAGCTACAGCTAGTGGTATTCACATATATAAATAGCATTTAAGGCAACAAAAATATGTATCACAATTATAATATCAATTTAATTTATTTGAATAGAAGATACAAGAATAACGTAGTTCTAGAAAGAAAATAAGTTAAGGCAATTATCACAAAGAATTATCATTGGATGAACAAAATGGTTTTTGGACTAATTGTCCTTTGGCAACCCAAGCTTAAAATAGAGATCATTGAGTTCATTTGAAATAGAAAATAACTTAGGTTTCAAGAATATCAAGGTACACATAACATGATATCACATAGTTGTAACATAACATAATGTTACTCGCACTTGCAATATGAACATAGTGTTTACTCACCTTATGGTTCCTTTGCTCCTACTTCACGTAGCCCTTAGACTTCTAAGACTCCTCAAGCTCTATCATAATATTTAATTCAATACCTACCAACTTTCAAGACTTTGATTGCAACTACATCAAAGGTTGAAGATTGCATCCAAAGTGCATCATTTTAACCTGAATTACTCACTGCCAACCCAAACAGTGATGAAGAACCCGAATCCAATTCAACCCCACCTTACTTCAACCCCAAGAGGCATGACATGGAAGAGTTCAAGATAAGCTAACTTGACCTATCTAAGATTGAATTTCAAGTCTGAGTCTAAATCTTCAAGTCTAAGTTTGAGTCTGAGTCCAAATCCCAAAGTTTGAGTCTAAATTCGAGTCTGAGTCTATCATCTTATTTTTCTTTCATTTTTCATCAATGATGTTGATTCCTTTTTTGTTATCCTATAATAAAATTTTTCATTGTAATAAAACATTCACATCTTTTTAATTATTTATGCACTTATCTAAACATGGATGAGCTTTGAAAAAAAAAAAAAAAAGAGAGAGAGAGAAATGAACAGTCCGCCACAGGTAGCATATATTGAGGTGCTATTAATAATTGCTTTGCTAGCTTCTAACCAAAGAAGGTCAAGAAATAGACCTCTCATCAAATAATTGAAGCATAAAATCAAACGATACACCTCAACAAAGGGCAACAAGTTCTTCAAATCTAAAATTTAAAAAGAAAAGTAACAAATAATGGTGGAATGTTTTTCCCAAATTTCATTATCTAAGCTCGCTAAGTTCAAAGGCCAAAAAGGGCAGCTTAGGCAAAAGTTGGAGCAAAAAAAAAAAAAAGCAAGAAAGCTCATCCTAGTCATCTTTTTTCGTATCACTCAAAGTTTGTCGAATCATCTTCAATCAATCTGTCTCATCTCATGTCTTCAAACTCATCCATCCTCACTAGCTTGCTCATTCTATAAAATGATATTGTCTTCTACGCCCTTATCTCACAATAGGGGCATGTCTTTCTAGGTCATCATCATCTTTTGTTAATTCGTCTCATTGCCTAGCTCAAAGAGCTTAGGCACAATCTCTTACATTTCTAGTCTATCATGTTCCTATCTCTCATTGGGAGCATGATCCCTAAGTTATCTCTTTTCATCAGTCCTTCAGCCACTTCTTAGGGCACTTCCTTTCATCCAATCTGTCGTCTATAATTAAGCCAACAAAGTATCAGTCTAAAAGTCTCTTTAATCTCAAAACAACAAGGTTAGCTTGGCTTGTTCTTTTCCATGAATCATGATACAAATAGCAAAATCATACAATCTCCCTAACCCTTTTCAAAATTTCTAAATTGCCTTTGAACCATTCCCCCACTTCAAAATGTACCATTCCATCTTTTCAAGCTCAAGCCTCATACCACCTTTTCCTTGGCAAAATCTCATCATCTTTTAAAGGCCAAGCCCATGGGCAAAACCAAAGATCCTAAGTCTTTCAAGACTCATCATCCTTAAAGCCATCTTTCTCTAGCATAACCAAAATCAAGTCATGTCTTGCAAAGCTTAAGAAGGGCTTAAACCACTCAAGTCATCCCATGACTCATTAGTAAAACCTCATCATCCTTGAAAGGACCAAGCCTCCTTGGCAAATTACATCGCCCATAAAGTCCAATTAAGTCAAAGCCTGCCAACCATCTGATGGGCATTGAAAATCTGATATAACCATGACAAAAGGGCAAACCTTCATCCATGAGCCTGCAACCAAAACCCTTACCATCATACCTAAGCCAAAGTTGACCATCCAAAGCACCCTTATGGAAAAAAGCCCAAGCTGACAAAGCCTTTTGACCAAAAGCCTTTAAGCCTTCAAGCCTTCACCATAAAACCCAAGCCCAAAGACCTTCACCATAAAGCCCAAACCAAGAAGCCTTCAGCATAAAGCCAAAACCAAAGAGCCTTTACCATGAAGTCTAAACCAAAAAGCCTTCACTATGAAGCCTAAGCCTAGCTTTCACCATGGAGCCCAATCCAAGAAGCCTAAACCTAGCTTTCACCATTCACAAAAGATCATAATCTCCTCCAAAGTCAAATCCGACCAAGCCTTCCCCAATTAATTTCCTAGCCTGACCTGTCCTCTAAGCTAGACCTAACTGAGCCTAAAGCAGAACCTGACCGAGCCTTCCAATTGAACTTGACCAAGCCAAAGTCCTAAACCTAACTAAGCCTTCCATATGAACTTCTCTAAGGACAAGCCCCATAAGTTGACCTTCCCCAAACCTTCCATCTAATTATCTCTTAAAACCTAACCTTCATGATCCAGCTCTCCAATTCAGCCTCAAACCAAAGTCAGACCTATCTAAACTAAACAACTTGATCTTTTCTAAGACCACACATTGCTTCTTCCTAAGCCAAACTAATAGCCATTAACCAGCCAATCTCATACCTAACATGCCCACTTCACCTCTAAACTAGGAAATCAACCAAAAAACCAAACCACTTTCCTCTATCATTCTAAAGTGGGGGCATATCCCTTCCAAATATTCACCTCTCTAAAATAGGGGCATCTTTCTCCCAAAGATCAGCACTTTTATATTAGGCTGACCCTTCACAAGCTCAAGGTATTAGATTATTGCATAATCATTTAGCAATTTTGCATTGAACAGGATCATCACTTTTCATTCCTACTAGAAAGGACCATTACTGTTCCTAACAGACAAGACAGTTATCTTTACGCTTCCTACCAGACAGGATGGTCATCTTTTCTTAATCCTACCAGACAGGATCATCACTTTCATTCCTACCAAAAAGGATGGCTACTATTCCTACTAGATAGGACAGTTATCTTTACCATTTCTACCAAATAGGATAGTCATCTCTTCTTGATCCTACCAAACAGGATCATCATTATCATTCCTACCAGATAGGAACTGTCATTTTTTTCTTGCTGCTTCTAAATATACTGGGAGCATCTTCTTCACTTCCAAATATACTGAAGGTATCCACTTCGCTCGTAAATATACTAGGGGCATCCTCTTTGCTCCCAAATATACCAAGGGCATCCACTTCACTTCCAAATATACTGGGAGCATCCTCTTCATTTCACACTTATCAGAATCCTCTTTGCTCCTAAATATACCGGGGGCATCCACTTCGCTTCTAAGTATATCGGAGGCATCCTTATCAGAATTTCCTGCCGCTCTTAAATATACCGAGGGCATTCTTTTTGCTCCCAAATATACCAGGGGCATCCACTTCGCTTTCAAATATACCGAGAGTATCCTCTTCATTTCACACTTATTAAAATTTTCTTGTCGCTTCCAAAAATATACCGGGGGCATCCTCTTCACTTCTAAATATACCGGGGGCATCCTCTTCATTTCACACTTATCAAAATTTCCTCTTCGCTTCTAAATATACAGGGGGCATCCTCTTCATTTCACACTTATCAGAATTTCCTGTTGCTTCTAAATATACTAGGAGCATCCACTTCGCTTCCAAATATACCGGGGTCATCCTCGCCGTTTCCAAATATACTGGAGGCATCCTCTTCACTTCCAAATATATCGAGGGTATCCTCTTTGCTTCCAAATATGTCAAGGGCATCCTCTTCATTTCACACTTATTAGAATTTTCTGCTGCTTCCAAATATAATGGGAGCATCCACTTCGCTTTTAAATATACCGGGGACATCCTTGTTGCTTCCAAATATATCGGGGGCATCCTCTTTGCTTCTAAATATATCGGGGGCATCCTCTTCATTTACACTATCAGAATTCCCTGTTGCTTCCAAATATACCAAGGGCATCTTCTCCATCATCTTCATCCTCAAGTTCACTGTCATCAAAATTGCCTTTTAGACAAAGACAATTCTGATGAGGGGGTAGCTGTGAACCCTTAATTTTGCACCTTCCAGTATGTGTTTAAACCTTAAAAGCACTTAGACTCGGTAAACAAACGTTCAGAAGTCAAAAGCTCTCAAAATGGAAAAAATCAAAATATTTCTTTTTGACATTTGAACCATTTCAAATCATCCGGGACTAAGTAATGAGTATAACGCAATTGAAATCATGTAAAACAGATAAGAAACTAGCAAGAACGGGCGAAAATGGGCAAAATGGGCAAAAGTGGGGCCCGTTGCCACAGAGGCCTGCGGCACTGCTGCAAAGCCCTCTGTAGAACCACAAAGGACTGTGTGGCAACCTCTGCAGTGCCACAAAGTCTTATGTGGCAACTCTGGTGAAATTTTGATTTTTTGTAATCCCACATCATATTTAAGCAATTTCTATTCTCCAAAGCTTCTCCTATATATAGAGGGCCTCTCCACACTTTAAAAGACTAACTTCTAGAGCTTGAAAATCATTACTTCAAGCAAAATGCTTTGCATTTGCTCCTTGCTTCACAAAGCGAGTTAGGGGGTTTCTCCTTGATTCCTACCCAACTAGTTTAAGGCTTTTCACCCGCCTGTTCGAGGCAAGTCTTTTGCCCAAGGCTCGTGTCTGCCGCCTAAGGCTAGCCGCCACCCGTCGTCCGAGGCCATCCGTCGCCCACCGTCTAAGTCTATCCATCGCCCATCTGAAGCTAGCCTTCGCCCACCATCTGAAGCTAGCTATCACCTGCCGTCCAAAGCTAGCTGCCGTCTACCATCCAAGGTAAGCTTTATTTCCCTTAATTTCATTGTCTCTTTTAGTCAGTTAATTAAATTGATTCATCTAGGTTGTTAGCTAATCAATTCGGTGATCAATTAAATTAATTAATTAACTCAACCCTTTTTTAATCAACAATCAAAACATGATAAAGTGGTTAGGCTAAACTAACCCCTTCGTAAGATGGGAGAACTGTATGGATTCTGATTCCCATTTAAAGGGATATGTAGGCATGCTTGGTTCAGGCATTGAATCCACTTTAACACTAACCAACTCTCCCCCCTATCACCTTCTTCACTTACTTTTGTGTTTGTTTCTTTGCTTTATTATTAGGATTAGTTTGGGGAATGTGTGACTTCCCTAGAACCCATGAGGGTTAGAGGAGGTATCCTCTAAGTTTGGATTTCATTGTAATATTAACTGTCTTTTGTTTCGAATTCTAATTGTGTATAAACTTTGTGGATTGAATGATCATGCATATTATAAACTATTCATGCATTTTAGTTTATTCATGAAATAAATTTTAAGTCACTCTTATATTAATTGGCCAAACTTATTTTGTTAAAATAAACCAAAAACCTAGTCTCTGATTCCTCTTTGGTTTCGAGGCTAGTGATCCTTTTTCTTTTAGGTTATAATTAGAGTCAAATAGGTTTTTTCATTATATTTTCCCAAATAAAAATAAATTAAGGTGGCAACTCCTAAAAATAATTTTCAAATATATCAAAGATAAGCTCGAGGGCTTCCTTGTGAGTTCTTTCCTAAATGAGCATTTTGATTCCCTTTAGCGGATCAGACCGGTGCTCGGGCGAGGCCTCACAGCTAGGTTAAGAGGTTTTTGGATAGTTGGCTTTTAGGTATTTAGGTTTTTTATTTAAATTAGGGGCTTATTATGAGTAATTAAAATAAAAATATTTTTCTTATTATTTTCACTAAAATTTCCCCCTAAATATTTATTTAAAAATTATTTTAAAAGTACTCATAAAATTATTTTATGCTTAAAAAATCGTCTTTTTACATGAAAATTCATTTTATGAAAAATAAATTATTTCATGCTAATACATTTTATTTAAATCATTTATTTCACAATAATGACTCATATTATGCATATGAAAATTAATTTAATATGCCACATACTTATTAATCACATAGAACATAAATTCCTATAAAAGCACATACTTAACATTAATTGTTCAAAATCAAGCAAATTGTCATAAAAATTTCTAGGGTAGGTATGAGTTGTTACATTCTCCCCCCTTAAAAAAAAATTAATCCTTAATTTAAATACTTACTTACTTTTGAAAAGCTGAGGATGCTTCTACCGCATTTCCTCCTCGACTTCCCAAGTACACTCATCCACTCAATGATTCTGCTATTGGATCTTAATCATGGATATCTCCTTGTTTCTCAACCTCTTCACTTGTTCATCCACTATAGCTATTGGTGATTCCTCATAGGATAGCTGCTCATCTAGCATAATGTCTAGAGGTGACAGGACATGAGATGGATTTGACACATACTTCCTTAACATAGAGATGTGAAACACTAGATGCACATATGCCATAGTTGAGGGCAAGGCAAGTCTATAAGATACTTCCCTGACCTTATCTAGTATTTTGAAAGGACTAATGAAGAAAGGCAATAGCTTTCCTTTCTTGCCAAATCTCATAACACCTTTCATTGGTGAGACCTTCAAGAATACGTGATCTCCCACGGCAAGATGAATGTCTTTTCGCTTAAGATCTGCATAACTCTTTTGTCGACTAAAGGCCATTCTCAGTCGCTCTTGAATCAAAGGTACCTTTTTGGTAGCCTCCTTAAGCAACTCTGGCATCTCTATATGCTTATCTCCAGGTTCAACCCAGCAAACTGGAGAACAAAATTTTCACCCATACAATGCTTCATATGGTGCCATGCCGATGGATGAATGATAGTTGTTGTTATAGGCAAATTTAATCAAAGGTAAGTATTTATCCCAGCTACCACCAAAATCTAAGGCACATATTCTTAAATTGTCCTCCAGTGTTTGAATCGTCCTTTCAGACTATCCATCTGTTTAAGGGTGAAACATCATACTGAAATCCAGTTGTGTTCCTAACACTTCTTGCAACTTTTGCTAGAACCTTAAGGTGAATTGAGTGCCTCAAACCGAGATGATGGAAATTGGCACTCTATGAAGTTTCACGATCTCGTCCATATACAATTATGCATACTAGGCTGTGGAATATGTGGTCTTAACTCCAGAAAATGAGCAGATTTTGCCAATCAGTCCACTATGACCCATATAGAGTCTTATCTTTTGGAGGTTCTAGGTAACCCAACTATGAAGTCCATAATGATGCGATCCCACTTCCATTCAGGTATTCGAATTTCTTGTAGCAATCTAGAGGGTCGTTGATGTCTATACTTGACCTACTGGCAAGTTAGATAAGATGCTACAAACATCGCAACATCCTTCTTTAGTCCAGGCCACCAATAGTTAGCTTTCACATCATGGTACATCTTGGTAGTTCCAGGATGAGCACAATAAGGTGTCTGATGTGCCTCTTTTAATATCCTTTCCTTTAATCCATCGACATCAAGCACGCATACTCTATTCCCGCACTTTAAAATTCCATTGACCACTTTGAACTCAGAGTTCTTCCCTTCTTTTGTCTCATCCATCAACTTCACCATGTGTGGATCCTTATGTTGTGAATTCTTTATTTCTTCTATTAACTTAGGCCTCACTTAAAAATGAGCCACTAAAACTCTTGATCCTCGAACCTCCAGTCTCAAGCCTTAGCTAAACAAATCCTTTAATTCCTTTATGATCGGCCTCTTTCGCACAATCACATGGGCTAGGCTTCCCATCAATTTCTGACTTAAGGCATCTGCCACCGTGTTTGCCTTTCTAGGATGGTAAAGAATCTGACAATCATAGTCTTTTAATAGTTCAACCCATCTTCTCTGCCTCAGGTTGAGGTCTCTTTGGCTCAAGATGTACTGAAGACTCTTATGATCCATGTAGATCTCACACTTTGTTCCATACATATAATGTCTCTAGATTTTGAGAGCGAAAACTATGACAAATAACTCCAAATCATGAGTAGAATAATTAACTTCATGCTTCTTAAGTTATCGTGATGCATAGGGGATGACTTTCCCATTTTGCATCAAGTAGCATCCAAGTCCTACACACGAGGCATCACAATAGACAGTGAACCCTACTTCTCCTTCCAATAATGCCAAAATTAGAGCCGATATCAAACACTTCTTGAGCTTATAAAAACTCTTCTCATAGGACTCTTCCCAATTGAACTTAACTTGCTTTCTAGTCAACTTGGTCAATGGGGCTAGTATCTTAGAAAAGTCCTGTATATATCTGGGATAATACCCAGCTATGCCTAAGAAACTCCGTACTTCTAAAACCATTATGGGCCTTGGCTAATTTGCTACTGCTTTAACTTTCTTAGGATGAATGTGAATCCCTTCCTTACTTACTACATGTCCTAGAGAGTTAATGTACTCCATCCAAAACTCACACTTGGATAAGTTAGTGTCGAGCTAGTGATCACATAGTGTTTAAAGCACAATCCTCAAATGTTCTTCATGTTCTTCTTTATTCTTTGAGTAAATCAGGATGTCATCAATGAACACGATCATGTACTTGTTAGGGAATGGTCTAAATACTCTATTCATCAAGTCCATGAAAGCAATAGGAGCATTTGTCAGACCGAATGGCAGAACCGTGAACTCATAATGTCTATATCTAGTACAGAAGGCAGTCTTGCAAATGTCTTCTCTATGGATCTTTAGTTGATGATAGCCAGACCTTAAGTCGATCATGGAGAAGTGACTAGCTCCTTGTAATTGATCAAAAAGATCATCAATCCTCAGCAACGGGTACTTATTCTTCACAGTGACTTTGTTAAGCTGATAATAATCAATGCACATCTGAAACGATCTATCCTTCTTCTTTACAGAACCCTTATCGAGTAGATCATGCAGTTGTGTTTTTAATTCTTTCAGCTCCATTGGTGCCATAAGATATGGTAATATCCATATAAGCTATGTTCTAGGCAACAATTCAATGTTGAATTCAATTTCATGGTCAGGTGGTAATCCAGGTAAATCTTCTAGAAAGACATCCATAAACTCATCCACCACTGAAATGCTCTTGTCTTGAATGGCAATCTCCTTGTCAGTGTCAATTGCATGTGCTAGGTACGCTTAGCACCCCTTCTTTAACATCCTTCTTGCTCTCAAAGCTAATATCAAGTTCAGGGGATTTTATGAGCTCCATGCTCATATAACTAGTCCATCCCTAATATCACATCAAATACTAGTACATCTAATTCTAGCAATTCTACAAGAAGTTTTTATCCATTAATATCTATCTCACATCCCTTAAACCCATACTTTACTTCCATCACCTCTCCCAAAGGAGTTGATACTACTAAGAGTTCACTCATTAATTCCTTATTTCTATCCAGACTCTTAGCAAAATAGGGCAACACAAAAGAATGGGTAGCACCAGAATCAATCAAATATTTTGCATTAGAATTTTGGATGGCGATGATATCTGTGATGGTTGTGTGTAAAGCACAAGCCTCTTGTTGATTTAAAGTAAAGACTCGACCCTTGCCTTTATTTTATGTCACTGGTGCATTCCTAATAGCTGGCCCCTTATCCTTGACTCCTTGCCCTTACAATTGGAATGGTTTAAATTATGGTCATGCTGTGGTCCCATTACCTTGACTCCTCATATGAGGGTAGTCCTTTATGA
This sequence comes from Reutealis trisperma, assembly GCA_947687605.1. Taxonomy (NCBI): domain Eukaryota; kingdom Viridiplantae; phylum Streptophyta; class Magnoliopsida; order Malpighiales; family Euphorbiaceae; genus Reutealis; species Reutealis trisperma. The sequence continues at coordinate 40,921 of CANTUT010001330.1, forward strand.
AGTGCCCCATTTATCCACACTTAAGGCACATACCAGAATCTTTTCGGCAAATTTTGGGATGCTTCTTTCCACATTTGCCACAAGTGGGGAGTTCCTACTTAGCTTGACTATTCTGTTGTTCGAAAGATGAAAATTCCTTCCTGGAGCATCCTCCATCTCTATGCTATCCCCCATAACCTTTATTCCTATGCTTTCCTTTCTGGTCCCATTCAGCTCGTTCGACTCTCTTTGCCTTATACCTCTTCTCCATTATCTTGGCCTTATTTATCAGTTTGGCCAAGGTTGGAAACTCCATTATAGCCAATGGATTGAACAGAGGTGTGATCAGCCCTCTTAGAAGCGATTGATGCGACCAGCCTCAGTAGGAATGATGTTGACAGCAAATTAGCTAAGTCAATTAAACTCCTTAGCATAATCTGATACTGACATCCCTGGCTTTTGCTTTAGTTACTTGAACTACAATGCTCTATCTTGCCTTTCTCCTTCTGGCAAGAACTGATCTATTACTTCCTACTTAAACTCTGCCCACATAGGTGGTTCTGCTTCGTAAAGTCGTTCTTCAATATTTCTCTCATACCAATACCAAGCTTCCTTCTTGAGTTGGAGTCCCACCAACTCAATCACTCAGGCATTTGAGCAAGAAAGTCGATGGACTAGTTTGTCCATCTCATCCAAGAACTTATGGGGGTCATCACCTTCCTTGCCACAAAAAGTAGGTGGTTGGAGCTTTTTGAACTCTAAAACCGTCATTTCATTATCAAGTAGTCGCTTCCTTTCCCTCTATGCTGGTGCCACTACTGCAGGAGGTAGAACTCCATTTCTTTCCTGTGTTAGCAGCACTTCCCGCCTTTGAGCTCGCAGTTCATCTAGTTCCTTACACAAGTCTCTCATTTCCTCAGGCATAGCTTGCACCTCTTGTGAAGATCCTTGCTCACTAAAGCCCATGGTCGACACTCTCGAGTTGGATCTTTCTCTTAACTACACAGGTGTAGAGGCAACATTCAATATAGTGTCCAATATGGCATCATCACTTGCCCTAGCAGGTTAGGCAACTATGTGAACCTTCTTTTTGGGAGGCATTCTGCTTATCACGATAAGGAAATTTAGTACTAATCCCTTATTGTAAACCATTTGACCCTACTATTTACTAGCACAATCATCATGCATTTATCATATCACATCACTAAGCACATGTCATATATACATCACATATCATATAGTTTAGCATATATCACAATCAAATAGCATATATCTCATAATATGAAAATAACCTCCTATCATGGTAAGTTAATCATATCATAGCAATAAAGGAAATCATCTCATAATAAGTGACTAGGCAATTAAAGGGAAATATCATTCATATCATATAAAGTACTATGTCGTTACATTGATTATCACCAACTACTCTTCTTAGCTTTCGTGTGTCCACCACTAAGGCAATCAAGACCGACATGGCCATTATTGCCACATCGGTAACAAAAAAAGATCTCCATCCTAACGGTGACTAGTCGAAGACATAGACCTCACTAGCAAGTAGTCTCCCTCATGCTTAACAATCCCTGTCTTAAGTTGTTCCACATCCTCCCTTAAGGCACAAACCATAAGTTTAAGATGTTAGTTTTCCTCCTTCAAGTATGAATAGTCATCCTCTAATTTGTGGATCTTACAATAAACCCAATCAGGATCCAAGTACTCCTTAGGACCCTCCACTTCCTCAGGGGTCTCCTCCCTCACAGGGTGAATCACATATACAACTCTCTCAAACATCTCCGGCCAAGTCTGCTTACTGGTCACATGGGTGCTCTGGGTCATGATCCACGAGCAAAGGTAATCTTCTTGGTTATCTATCAAAAGAATTGTAAGGCAAGCAAATAATAACAAGGATTGCTAAAACCTACTAGGATTTCACAGAACTATACTAGCAATAGACTGTAAGTGACATGACAAGAAAATTCCTATACTTCAAAATTATACTTAAACAACTCATATAAAACAAGTCTAAACTAGACTTTAAAACTACAGCTTTGATACCAACTTTGTCACATCCCAACTTTAGAGATATAATGGTCCTAGAATATAGGGAGACACAAGGTCACCCACGCCTGTAAAACCCATCTACATATACATAATTCATGCCTAGGATCATACCAAACCTCATATAATAACTCATTTAAAACATTTATGTGAAAACCTTTACTTGTGGAAGACAATAACTAGATACTTCACATATAATCCAGAAGAAAATAGTATTTATAATCTAGTTGAAATCTTAACAAAACATTTCAAATAAACATTAAAATAATTATTCTCGGAGCGACTAACGATAACCCTTCATATCATAGTATTATTAAAGACTTCGGACAAGGAATTCCCCAAGCAAAGTAGAATGCTTGAGCTATCACCTTGAATCCTCATACCGCTCACTTGGAATCACACAAGGAAAAAGGAAAAGGGGTGAGATAGATGATCTCAATGAGTAAACAATATAGCACATACATTAACACATAATCCTTTAAAAAAGAAACTCATAGCTTATTGTGAACCCTTAAAAATGCACCTCCAGTGGACCGTCTTTCAGTTACGAATCCACATAATCAAACAGAGCTTGAATCAGAGCTGAAATGGGCCTGAAACGGATAGAAACGGATTGAGCCGCGTGAGTGGCATCGGGAGGCATGCTTTTTTTGTTGCCTCGCATCTCGTGCCTCTGGCTCACGGCGGTGCCACCGTGCACAGCATCAATGGGATGCCGGCGGTCTAGCGGCATGCTTGAAGTGCCGTCCAGACAGCCGGCGCATCGGCCATGCCGCCCATGCCGCCATCCATACCGCCGGCTTCTCCTTTGGCAGCTCTATATATAAGAGCTTCCTCCAGCCTCATTTGGCACAATTTCCAATGAATTACAAAGCATTCTAAAGTAATTCAACAAGTTTTCAAAGCAGTTAAGGCATATTTCAAAGCAAAATTCGTTCTTATACTAACATTCTTGTTGTTTCTAGGTCCAGATTCCAAATTTCATTTGAATTCAAGGTGGAGTTGAGATCCGGAGCAAAACTAGTTCCATTCGTACAAAAGCCAAGAAAAACAAAGGTATAATCCCTTTTCTATTTTAAAATTCTAAATTCAAATCTAGAATTCTCTTTAGGTCTAAAACTGAAAAGATCTAAAACTTATTAATTTAAGAATTAGAATTAATTTAATAAGCAAACCAACACATTTTTTTTAAAACCCCTCCTTCACAAGAAGGGAGAACTGCGTGGGGTTTGATTCCTATTCAATAGGATACGCAGGCTGCCAATCTGAAGGGCATCAACTCCAAAAATCTTTTTATCAATATTGTTTTCCTTTTTATTTTGATTTATTCATATTAATCTTTTGTTTGTGATTTTATTTTATTTTGGGGAATGTGTGCTTTTCCTAGTACCCATAAGGGCTAGAGGAAAGATCCCCTTTATTTCATTTGTTTTGATATTGTAATAATTAAGTAGGATTTATCTTGCCTATTTATTTATTATTGTCATTCCATCACATCATATATATGTTCATTCATCATTATATTCCTGTTCATGCATACACAAAAATTCATTTTTCAAGAGTTATTTTGCATTTTTAGCCAAACTAAAGAAAATACATTTTCTCAACTGTGTAATTACCAAAACCTGATCCCTGAGCCCTCCTTGGTCACTCGCGGATTGGTGTACTTTTCCATTGGGATAAATCAAATTTTGGAGTCAATCATGTTGGGTTTTCTTTAATTTTCCCAATTAAAACAAATAAATTAATGTGGCAACTCTCTTTCAACTTTCAAATTACAAAAATCAATTTTCAGAACTCACAGCGAGTTCCAATTGTGGAGTTTCTCCCGAAGAGCATTTCAATCCCTCCGTGGATCGGACAGGTGCTCGGGCGAGGCCTCACACTTATACACATAGTTCATGATTTATAATTCATGAATCAAGTTAGCATTTTAGCAACGCTTTCAATTAAACAAGTTTGCAAAAATCACACTTATAACACATTGAGAGTGAAGGCTATTACTCTATCACTCGAACTCATAGAGGAAAGGTGGCATTAAACTAAATTTTAACTCCTATCACATGAAGAGAATGAAGCTGATCAGGCCCCACAGCTAAACCTACCCCTTTCTAGTTGAGGTGGATACACTATCCCTATCCATCGAGTTAAGACCATGTGCACAGGTTCTGATGATTACCTGCATCGGCACGAGGACTTTTGCATAAAAGGTTAGAGGTACCATAGCTAGAGCTAATGGTATTCGTATATATCAATAGCACTTAAGGCATCAATGACATGTATCACAATAGTAATATTAGTTTAATTTATTTGAATAGAAGATACAAGAATAGTGTAGTTCCAAAAAGAAAATAAGTTAGGGCAATTATCACAAAGAATTATCATTGGATAAAAAAATGGTTTTGGGACCAATTGTCCTTTAGCAACCCAAGCTTAAAATAGAGATCATTGAGTTCATTTGAAATAGAAAATAACTTGGGTTTCAAGAATATCAAGGTACACATAACATGATATCACATACTTGTAACATAACATAATGTTACTCCCACTTGCAATATGAACATAACGTTTACTCACCTTGTGGTTCTTTTGCTCCTAATTCATATAGCCCTTGGACTTCTAAGACTCCTCAAGCTATATCATAATATTTAATTCAATACTTAGTGTTTATTTAATCATGATGTTATCTTATCCCATAACTACCCTATACACATATAACGGTCAGATACACTTAGAATTGCACATATAGGTGCACTCATCATTTGCACATAACATATTGACTTGAAAGCCTTACACACTTAGCCTTTTTAGGCCCCTATGAAACACACCATAATTCATGTCCATACCTTTCTAAGGTCAATACAATATCATTATCTTAATGTCAATTCATTATCAAGTCATCATAAAATCTATTTCTATATTTCCCAATCACATTCACATTCTAATCACAACATAAAGTCAAGATACCTTAGGTATACCTTATTTATACCAAAGTGCCTCTAAGCCTGTTTAGGGTCATTCCTTCAACTAACATGTAATTTTATCATTTATTATACATACATACATACATGTCAATAATTACCAAAATACATTATATAAAAATTATATACATTGGGATAAAAATCCCATGGTAGGCCGAATACACCATCAAGGGAAAAACTGAATTTTTCTTACTTTTTGCACTTTCCGTCTATTACAGTAATATGTGAAAACATGGTTTGAACCAAGATTTCTCATGTAATCAAAACAAAAATCATTTTAGAACACAATGATATAGGAATCGGCTCATATATAAATCCATGTGCATGAAAATTTCCAACTTTAGGTTCTAGGATGAAAAATCATGAGTTTTCTTATTTTTTGGTATTTTCCAGTCATTATAGTAATATGTAAACAGATGGTTTAAACCATTATTTTTCATTTAATCATAGAAAATATCAGTTTAGAACTTCCACATGTATGAATCAGCAGCCTTTGATTATAATTATGCATGAAAATTCTAAAGTTTAGGGCTTAGGGTGAAAATCATGAGTTTTCGCACTTTCTGTACATTACAGTAATATGCAAACACATGATTTAAATCATTCTTTTTCATCCAAACAAAACAAATATCAGTTTAGGTTCCACCCATACACAAATTGGCAGCCTTATGTTCAAGAAATCATAGAATTTTCTAATTTCTAAGTTCTAGCACAAAAATATTGAATTCCTTTGTTCTCTAAACTTTTTAGTCATTACAGTAAGAGGCAGAAATATGATTTAATTCAATATTTTTCATCAAAACACATCAAATATCCATTTAGAATCAATTTTGCAAGAATTTCCCCCCTGAAGTGTTTATGCATAAAAATTGAAATTTTAAGTTGCAGGATTCACCTTTGGAGATATCACATAAAAAGGTTTGTGTTTTCGGTAGATAATTAAATTTCTGTTTCAAAAATTCACCCAAACTGAATTAAATCTATAAAAATTAGTAAATAAACAATTCAAAATAATTTCTCATAATTTATTTCATAGAAATCAAATGGGAATTTGAAAAGAAAGAAAAACTTACGAATACAGGCAAGAAATCGCAAAGGTGAAAGGTATTTTCTTAATTTCGGTAGAGAGACTTATTTTAAGAGAGTTTTTCTGTTAAAATATAGAAAAAAAAAAAAAAAAAAGAGTGGTGGCTACTAGTAATAGAGTGCTGGCCAAAATTTTAATATTTAAAGGTAGGGTTTTCGGCAATTTCCACTAATACCCTTAATGAGCTAGGTTATGAAGGTTTTTGGGTAGTGGACTTTTAGGTATTTGGGCTTTTTATTTAAATTAGGGGCTGATTATGAATAATTAAAATAAAAATATTTTTCTTATTATTTTCATTAAAATTTCCCCAAAATATTTATTTAAAAATTATTTTAAAAATACTCATAAAATTATTATATGCTTAAAAAATCGTCTTTTTATATGAAAGTTCATTTCATAAAAAATAAATTATTTCATGCTAATGCATTTTATTTAAACCATTTATTTCACAATAATAACTCATATTATGCATATTAAAATTAATTTAACATGCCATATGCTCATCAATCACACAGAACATAAATTCCCATAAAAACATATACTTAACCTTAATAGTTCTAAATAAAGCAAATTGTCATAAAAATTTCTAGGGTAGGTGTGGGTTGTTACAGAGGTGCCCTTACTTTAGAATAGTAAAAGAAGGTGGTTTGGTCATTTTGTTTAAATAAGCTAGCTTTAGAGATGGTAGAGCCACACCCGATTTAGACCAGGTATGAGGCTGGTTAAAGGGTTAGTCAAAGGCTATTAATTTGGCCTTAAAGGAAAGCTAGGTCAAATGTGGAAGAGATCAAGCTAATTAACTTAATAAGGCTTAAGCAAGACTGGCCTTAGAAAATGTTTGGTTTAGGATCAGATTGGATGGCCAAGTTAGTTTTGGCTTTAGAGAATATAGTGAGTGGGGTTATCCTAAAAGGCTAGGTCAGGTTTGGCCTTGGTTGAATTCATTTTGGAGGTCTCGATCATATCTCAGCTATAAAGTCAATTTGGAAGCTTGATCTAGTTTAGCAGATTAAAGGACTTAGTCAAGTTCATCTACAAAGGTGATGAAATTGTTTTGGTCAAGTCTTAGCTTTTAGAGAGTTCATTTGAAAGGTTATGTTTAAGGCTAGGTTAGATTTGGCCTTAGGACTTTGGCTTGGATGCTAGACTTTGTTAGAGGTCAAACTAGGAGGCTAAATCTAGCTTTTAGAGGAAAGGTCAAGCTAGGAATCAATTTCCAGGATAAATGAAGGCTTTTTGGGAGTAGGCTTCATGCTAAAGTCTTATTGGTTTGGGCTTTGTGGCAAAGGCTTCTTAGTTTGGACTTTGTGATGAAGGCTTTTGGTTTGGGCTTCATAGTGAAAGCTTCTTAGTTTGGGCTTTATGGTGAAGGCTTCTTGGTTCAGGCTTCATGATGAAAGCTTTCTAGTTTGGGCTTTATGGTTTGGGATTCTTGGTTTAGGCTTCGTGGTGAAGGCTTCCTAGTTTAGGCTTTATGATAAAGGCTTTTGGTTTGGGCTTCATAGTGAAGACTTCTTAGTTAGGCTTTATGACAAAAGGCATTGGTTTTAAGCTTTGATGATAGATTGTCAGGTTGGGCCTTTCTATAAGAGTGCTTTAGACCTCTTTGGAAGATGATTGGCTTTAGATCAAATGGTGCTAAATATTTTGGTTATAAGGAGACTGCATGCTTATAGATAAAGGATTGTCCTTTGACATAATTACATTAATTTAAAAGGATTAAGATAAAAATGGTTTATAGGCCTTAAAAGACTTTGATCTTAAGGTTCATGTGTTTTACCCAGGAGGCTTGATCCTTTTAAGGATATTGAGATGTTGACAAAGAGGTATGGGATGGGCGCTGACTAGTTCGAGCCCTTCTTATTCAATTTGAGGATGATGACTTTAAGGGATATGCCTCAACTTTGGTTTTGCCAAGGAAACTAGATTCAAGGATGATGAGTACTGATAGACTTGGGATTTTTGGTTCGACCTATGATGAGATTTTTCCAAGGAAATGTTGGTATGAGGTTTGAGCTTGAAATGATGGTATGATTTACCAATGAGGTTTAGGATGGATAGTATGATTTCATGAAGCTTGGGAATGATTTGAAGGTAGGTTAGAACTTCTAAAAACCATCAAAGAAGTTGTATAGCTTTGTTATTTATAGTGTGATTTATGGAAAAAATAGCAAGTCAAGCTAATCTTGCCATTTGATATTGAAAGGACATTTGGAATGACTCATTATTGGTTTGGCTCAATGCAAGTAAAATGCCCTAAGGAGTGGCTAAAGGACTAGTGAGAAAAAATAACTTTACGGATCATGCCCTAAGTAAAAGATAGGGATGAGATAGGCTGAAGATTATGCATTAGCTTTTTAAGTTAATCAATGGGACAAATTAACAAAGATAATGACGTTCTAGGAAAGCATGTCCCCATTATAGGATAAGGGTATAGAAGACAATATAACTTTAAAGAATGAGCCTCTAATGAAGAAGGATGACTTTAGAAGACATGAGACAAGATAGATTGATTAAAGACAATTTGATGACCTTGTCTTTCTAACTTTTCCCTAAGCCACCCTTTCAGGTTTTCAACTTAACGAGCTGGAATTAATAAAATTTGGAAAAATGCATTCCACCATGATTTGAATTGCTGCTTTTCTTCACTTTGAGGGGCTCTAACCTTTGAATTCTACATTTAATGAAGTCCTCCTTCAAATTTGTTGCCCCTTATTAAGGTGCATTGTTTGATTACCCAAAGTGCAATGGGTAATTACATTGAATTGATTTTTGCGCTTCCACTATTTGATGAAAAGTTCATCACTTGACCTTCTTTGATTAGGAATGGTTAAGCTGTTATTGATTAAATAAAGATTTACTATGATAAAATAAATAACAAATTCCATACAGACATACATGATTAAGGATTGATTAATTAAGGAAATAATTCTTCAATAATGAGTGGAGAATAGAAATGGTAATGATATGTCTAAAGTGTGGGTGTAATTTGTAATAAATATTATGAGCGACCATGGCCTCTAGACATAAGATTATAACATTTTAGTTACTCTTGTAAAGATTTAGAATAAATGATAAGATATCTATATAGTGCTTTAAATACTATAATACTTGATGAAGTGTCTAAAAGAATTAAGAAATTGAAAAAAAATCTAAAATGTTTATGTTGTCTTGAGCATACTTAAGCCATGATGAGTTTGACATGATGTAATAAACTTATAGTATGCAAAGTGAGAAAAGAGATATTACATATTTGATGGTTTAGAAAATTGAGGTAACATAGATATCATAATGGATCTTGTGTTATAAGAGTTATTATTAAAGAGGAATTATTAGATAAAAAAAATTGACTAATTATGATAAAGAGAAAATGATAGACGATTCATGGAGACAATGAAGGTGAATGGGAAAATTCAATGTGTAATCTAATTATTATCAACTGCCTTATGAATCAGGAATACCTATTTTGAAAATTCAAGAATGAATTTTTTTAATGTGGGGTTAAATGTAATACCCAATATTTCCCTAATCTATTAGCTACTAGAGTTAGCAATGGAGACACTATAATGTTCATATACTATACTATTCAAGGCTTTCCTAGCACATTAAGAACCATAAGAATATCATAAAAAGTGATTCTAATAAATAATGTGAGAATGAATGAAAAATGAAATCAATTTTGCTAAGCATCTTAATAGTAAAATGGAAGTCAAATGGAGTTTGACTTAATGTAATTAAATTAATTATTTATTTGAAATATGACTCTATAGTGCTAGTGAATGGGTATGAATATACCTATGATAGAGGAAAATCAACAGCTACTGCCATTCTTGGATCATCAACAGCAAAGGTGGGTGAAGATTCTACAACATTAGCTTACTCTCAAAGCTCACCAAATGCTACTTCCATATCTTCACCAACACATACCAGTAACATTGTTGCCAATATTGTCACCAACGTCCCAATATCTTTAGAGTCAATGATACCAAATTTAGGCTATAATTCTAAACAATAATTCAGACTTTCCTTTTATATATATATATATATATATATATATATATATGTATATATATGTATATATATATATATATATATATATATATATATATATATATATATATATATATCTATATATATATATATATATATCTCTATATATATATATATATATATGTATATATCTATATATATATATATATATATATGTATATATATATATATATGTATATATATATATATATATATGTATATATATATATATATATATGTATATATATATATATATATATGTATATATATATATATATATATGTATATATATACATATATATATATATATATATATACATATATATATATATATATATACATATATATATATATATATACATATATATATATATATATACATATATATATATATATATATACATATATATATATATATATATATATATATATATATATATATATATATATATATATATTTGTATCTCTAGTATAAATTAAGGGAATGAGAAATTATCACTTTTGCTTAAAATTCTTTATGGTATCAGAGCCTAGTTCAAGGCTCAAACATAATTATTCCCATGGCCAATTCTTCTTCTCTCAAATCTAAGTCTAAAACCAAACCCTCTCTTTAAACTTTGCACCAATGTTCTAGCCTCATATCTCTTAAATTAGATGGCATCAATTATCTACTTTGGCATTCTCAGATGGAGCCACCAATACAAAATATTGACATGGCTCATCATCTCGTCAAAGGTAGTGAACCCCTTTGTGAATTGACCAAAGAAGACAAATCTGAATTGAATCCAAAATGCTTTGTTTGGAAGAAAAATGATGGCCTTCTTACCTCTTTTTTGCTGAGATACATTGATACTAAAATATTAATCTCTCTTGAGAATGTTGGCTCAACTCATAAAGTATGGAAACTTATTGAGGAATAAATCCTTCCTACTACCATTTAGAAGGAGATGATTTTGAATGAAACTCTCATGTCTATACAAAAAGGAAATCTCTCTCTTAATGAATACATTAAGAAATTCAAAGGATCATGTGATAGCTTAGCTGCCATAAAAAAGCCCATTGATGAAAATAAAAAGGTATTTTAGTTGGCTAGAGGTATTAGACCAAAATACAAAGACTTCAGAACTCTCATGCTTACCAAGCCCCCATATCCATCATTCCATCATTTCATTATGGCTCTTCAAGCATATGAACAAATGAATCTTAATGTAAATTCTAAACAAGACAATCTTCTAAGGCATGATCAATCTTTGTCAGACAAAGAGGGAGAGGAAAGGGTCATAGTGATGGATGATTTAATTCTCATGCTAGAGGTTTTAACCCTATTGTCCACCACAACTCATCCCTCGACGAAATTACTTTTCTAATAATAATAACGGTGATCAAATCGGAATGAACTCCACCAATGAAAAACATGAAAAGAACTCCATTCAATGTCAAATTTGTGGTAAGTATAATCATTTAGCCATTGAGTGCTAGAATAGATTTGACCATTCTTTTCAGCCTGACTGCACAAGGCCTTGGCTGCGGTGAATATCAATCAACATGATGATCCTAACTTGTACACTAACTCAGGAGCCACCACTTACATGGTCAATGATGTAAGTAAACTCTCAAAAAATTATTCCCTATAAAGGTATAGACTCTACTTATGTTAGTAGTGGAGAAAGTCTATACATATCTCATATTAGTGAAGGAAAAATTAGAACCAATGAAGGAAGCTTAAATTTGAAAGATGTATTAACCATACCTAACCTTAAAAAGAATCTTATTTCTGTAAGGAAGTTAGCTAAAGATAATGCTTACTATATTATTTTTGATGATAATTACTTTTATGTTAAGTCTCAACAAGGAAAAACTCTTGTTAAAGGCCACATACATGGAGGTTTATATGCTATTGATCACAACCATGAAGCTTTGATAGCCTTTACTAAAGGAGTTCAATAAAATATTTGGCACCAATGCAACGCATAGAATTTTCTTAAAACTTTGCATTCTAAAGATTTGATTAATGTGTCCAGTTGGGAAAAACCACAATCCATTTGTATTAGTTGTCAAATGGGTAAAAGTTGTAAACTTCTTTTTTCCATGTCTAATAAAAAGTTCTCAATTTCCTTTAGAAAAATTAAATTGTGATTTATGAGGCCCTACTCCTATTGTTTCTTGCCAACAATTTTGATATTTTGCTATCATAGTTGATGATTGCACTCGTCACTCTTGGATTTTTCCTCTAAAATAAAAATCAATATTTTTGAACATTTTATTAAATTTCAAAAACAAGTTGAAAATTTCTTTGAATGAAAAATTAAAATTTTTCAAAGTGATGGTGGTGGAGAATTTACTTCTCTTGCTTTTGAAAATCATTTATCAAACTATGGCATACATCATCAGTTCTCATGTCCTTATACTCCACACTAAAACAGTGTCGTCAAAAAAAAAAACACTATCACATTGTAGAGACTAGTCTCACTCTTCTTTTTCAAGCCAATTTACCTTTAAAATATTGGGTCAAATCTTTTCTTACAACAACTTTTTTAATTAATCAAATGCCTTCTACTACTTTAAATATGAAATCTCCATATTTTAAATTATTTAATTGTGAACCTAATTATGGGAGTCTTTGAATTTTTAGTTGCATGTGTTTTCCATATCTTTGAGATCATGGTAAGAACAAATTCTTAAAGAAAACATACCCTTATGTATTTATTGGCTATAGTCCAATACATAAAGGCTATAGGTGTTTGTGTCCTCTAACTAATAAAGTATACATCTCTCGACACATTATGTTTAATGAAAGTATTTTTCCTTTTACTACATCTTAGTGTACCTCTCTAACTCCAAATCACTATATTTTCATATTCCATTACTTATCCTGAATGAGATCACCCATTGCCTCAAAAAGGAACACAACATCAAGAAAGGGCTATTCACTATGAGAAAGGGACCACTTATATGGGTTATCTCACCAATGATGATCCTTCTAATGTTCATATGGAACCCAACAATCCCCAAGAAATGCATCTAGATCTTGACATTATAGACTCTCTTCCCACTAAGGAAAATACACAAGCAATAGATCAAGAAACTACTCATACCATACCTCAAGAAAAGGACACAGCTATCACTTAACAAATTCAGGAACTCACGAAGCAATGACTTCTCAAAAACCTATGGGCCCCACTTCTTCTATTTCTAACTCCATTGCCACTAACCTGCCTCCATATCTCATGAATACCTTGATATTTCTATGAAACTAATTGTTGATCATTCTCATGCAGGTTTGGCTCAAGCATCATCTCCGCCTTACGTGCTTACTCGTCTTCGACTACAACAATATCTAGAATTGAATCCTCCATTAGCCCATGAAACCTAACAAATTCATTCAAAATGGCAAACAGAACACCATTTTGCCATGACCACCAGCACTAGTTTTGACATTCCCAAGTCTTACAAAATTGCACTACATATACCTATATGGAAAGAAGCCATGGAATAAGAAATTCAAGCCCTTTATGATAATAAAACATGGCACCTAGTTCCTCAGCCTCAAAACACTCAAGTCATAGGATCCGAATGGAATTTTAAAATCAAGACAAAGAAGATGGTTCTGTTGAATGCTATAAGGTATGGCTTGGTGCTCAAGGGCATAGCCAACTTGAAGGATTGAACTATAATGAAGCCTATAGCCCCATGGTCAAAGCAACCACCATTCATCTTATCATCATTATTGCCACCTCTTTAAAAAGGGAAATGAGACAACTTGACGTCAAAAATGCTTTTCTTCATGGCCACTTGAAAGAAACAATTTACATGGACCAACCCTCTGGTTTCAAAGACTCAGCAAATTTTGACTTTGTGTGCAAATTGGATAAATCTCTCTTTGGCGTTAAATAAGCACTGTATGCTTAGTTTAATAGGATTTCTATTTATTTACTTCACATTGGTTTTATTTGTAGTCTTGTTGATCCATCTTTATTTATTTTTCATCAAAATAATAATACTCTTCTTATGCTTATTTATGTTGATGATATTGTGCTTACAAGTGACAACACCAAATTCATTTATGACCTCATAAATCAACTCAGCGTAAAATTTTCTCTTAAAGATTTGGGTACGCTACATTACTTTCTTGGCATCGAGGTTCATCACACTGCTCATATTGTCACTCTATCTTAAAGTCAATACACCAAAGACCTCCTCTTATGAGCCAAGCTTCAAGACTGCTCACACTTTAAAACACCTATGGCACTCAAACCTCATCCTACAGCTTAAGACTCTAGGATTATTGATACCACTAGATACTAAAGTCTGCTGGGTGCTATACAATATCTGTCACATCCCAATTTTTTGAAATATGACAATCCTAGAATATAGGGAGACATAAGGTCACCCACGTCCGTAGAATCCACTCATGTACATATAAACACTACCTAGGTTCGTACCAAAATCTCATGCATCAACTTGAATGACCAATAATAAAGGTAATCTTTAACTAGCGGAAGAATAGTTTAAAAATACTTTAAATATAATCCTTAATGAAAGAATAATTAAAACTCCAAATTTATCATCAAAGCATAATGTTCCAAAAATAAAACTCCTAGAGCATCTAAGAGTGACTCTCCATATCATAGTATGTATAGTGACTTGGACAAGAAAATCTCCCAAGCGGAGTAGACTACTTGAGCTATCACCTTACCTCCTCATAATGCTCACCTAAAGCCACACAAGGAAAAAAGGGTGAGATAGATTATCTTAATGAGTAAACAATACAATTTATACAATAGCATATATCCCTTAAAAGGGTTCATAGTTCATAGTTCAAATTCATTATTCATAGTTGATGGTTGCAATTTAGCAAGGTTCGCAAAAATCAAACTTATAACTTGTATCATATAAAATGAAGGTCGTTGCCTTATTCACTCATAACATAAATGTAGAGTGAAGGCTGCTGACTTATTCACTCGTAACATAATTATAGAGTGAAGGTTGCTGCCTTGTCCACTCATAACATAAATATAGAGTGAAGGCTGCTGTCTTGTCAACTCGTAACATAAATATAGAGTGAAGGCTACTGCCTTATCCACTTGTAATGTAATTATAAAGTGAAGGTTGTAGTTGTAACAACCCACACCCACCCTAGGAGTTTACATGACAGCTTACTTGAATTTATAGTTATTATGACAAAATGTGTGCTTTTGTGAAAATTCATGAGTTATGTGATTGATGAGTATATGACATATTAGATTAGTTCTAATATGCCTAATATGAATTATTATTGTGAAGTAAGTAATTTATATGAAGTAAATATGCATAAAATAATTTATTTCATATAAATTGGATTTTCATGCACAAAGCGATTTTTAAACATAAAATAATTTTTATGAGCATTTTTAAAATATTTTTAAATAAATGTTTTGGAATGAATTTTTATAAAAATAACAAGAAAAATATTTTTATTTTTAATTACCCATAATCAGCCCATAAATTAAATAAAAAGCCAAATTCCCAAAAGCTTACTACACCAAAACACTCATAACCTAGCTCATTAAGGGTAATCTTGGAAATTGCCCAAAATCCTACATATGCTAAGTGAATTTCAGCAAGCCATAGCTTGGACAGCCACCATTCTATTTTCCATCATATTATCTATAGAAAATTCTATCAATAATAATCTCTCAACTGAAATTTACAAAATACCTTCAAACTTCGCGACATCTTGACTGTTTTGTAAGTTTTTCATTTTCTTTTAATTTGATATTTGATTTTTATGAAACTAATCATAAGAAAATTATTTTAAACTAAGTATTTACTCATTATCATTGATTAATTTGGGCTAGGTGAATTCTTGAGAGAGAAATCAATTTTTCTACCGAAAACACAAAACTCTCTATGCAAATCCTCCAAAGGTGAACCCTAAAACTCAAAGTTAGAATTTTCATGCATAAACTCAACAAGGGGGGATGATTTGTACAGAATTGCATTCTAAATGGATTTTTGATATGTTTAGATGAAAAATATCAAATTAAATCATATTTCTGCATATTACTGTAATGACTGAAAAGTTTCAAAAAATAAGAAAATTCATGGTTTTGGTCATAGAACTTAAAAGTTGGAAAAGATTCATGATTTTATATTGGTGTGGCTGCTGATTTGTGTATGATGGAATTATAAATTGGTTTTTGTTATGTTTAGATGAAAAAAATAATGGTTAAATCACATGTTTACATATTACTGTAATGACTGGAAAGTACCATAAACAAGAAAAACTCATGGTTTTGCTTCCTAAAACCTAAAATTGGAATTTTCATGTATATGTTGTACCAATGGGTGCCAATTCCTATGGTTTAATGTGCTAAAATGATTTTTACATGAAAAATGTTGTTTTAAATCATGCATTTGCATATTACTATAATAAACGAAAAATGCAAAAAGGAAGAAGGTTCATGTTTTTAATTGAATGTGTAATTCGGCCTATAATTGGAATTCAATCTCAATATCTATAATTTTTATGTGATATATATTAATGATTATTGACATGTATACATGAATGATTAATGATTAAATTGTGTGTTGGTTGAAGGAATAACTCTAGACAAGTCTAGAGACAATTAGGTATACTTGTAGTATCTTAACCCTATGTTCTAATTAATATATAAATGTGATTAAGTAATATGGAAATAGGTTTTATGGTGAGTTAATAATGAATTAATGATCTTGAATTTATGAAGGGATTGATTGTATGAATTGATCATAAGAGATAGGCATGACACGTGAAGGGCTATTGTTTAGTTGATGTATATGGAAGTGTTAAGTATATTGATTTTGAGATCATGACATATTTTGTTTGATTTTAGAAAAGTTATAGTATGAGTTATAATTTTATTACATGTGGGCCTATAAAGGTAAAGTACGCAAGACTGTAAAAGTCAACATGTTATGTGCAAGTGATGAGTGCACTTCTAAGTGCAAGTGATGAGTACACTTCTAAGTGTATATGAATGTTGTTTATGCATGGGGTAGTATAGGATAGGATAGCATGATGTTAAATAAATACTAAGTAGTGAATTAATTATTATGTTAGAGCTTGAGGGGTATTAGAGGTTCAAGTTCTACAAGTGCTAGAAGCAAAGGAACCATAAGGTGAGTAAACATTATATTCATGTTATAAGTGCAAGTGATTTTGTAATGGGAATCTTTGAGACTCTTAAAACCCAAGTCTTTTCGATTTCTTTGTTAAGCTTGGGTTGCCAATGGACAGTTGATCTAAACCAATTAATGTTTATTCAATGATATGAAAGACCTTTTATAATTGTTGCCTTACCTACTTTCTTTCTGGAGCTACACTATTATTGTATCATCTTTTCAAAAAGTTAAATTGCTATTGCTATTGTGATCATTTTATTGTTTCCTAAAGTGCTATTGTCATATGTGATTACCATTAGCACTAGCTATGGTATCTCTAACCTTCCATGCAGGAATCCTCGTGCCGATGCGAGTAATCATTAGAACCTGTGCACATGGTCTTAACCCAATGGATAAGGGTTGTGTATCCACCTCAGCTAGAAGGGGTGGTTCTAGTCGTAAGGCTTAATCAGTTTCATAACTCTTTATAAGTTACAAGTTGGCAGTTAGAATTTGGTATGATGCCACCTCTTCCTTGAGTGAATTAAGTAGGGTTTTCACTCATCTGTGTATGCAAGTGAATTGAGCAAGGTCTTCACTCATGAGTGAATTGAGCAGGGTCTTCACTTACAAGTGAATTGAGCAAGGTCTTCACTCATAAGTATTAAGTGTCATTTCTGCGAACCTTATTAAATTACAAACTATGAGTCATGAGTTACAAATCATGATCTATGAGTTATAAGTTATTGTGAGGCCTTGCCCGAGCACCAACCTGGTCCGCTAGAGGGAATCGAGATGTGTGAACCCTCAATTTTACACCTCATGAATTAGTATTGATGGTTATCTACTAATTCCTCTCTTCTTCTCCCTCCAACCACTCTCTAATTAATTAATTAACCTTTTAAATTAATTAATTATCTCATCCTAACTAAGTTAATTAATCTTTTTAATTAACTAAAACTCTTTTTTAATTAATCACTCAATTAATTAATTAATTAATTAATCTTTTTAATTAATTAATTAATCACTTTTTTTCAAAAATAATTCCTTTTTCCAAAATCAAATTAATCCTTTTTCTCAATCCACCTTTCATCCAAATTAATTAATTAATCTTCCAATCCATCCAATCATCCAGTTTCAATAAAATAGAACTTTGGTCCGGTAAAACCCTTCGCCCACCAAAAGTCATCGTTCGAAGGTTGTCCGAGTCATCATTCAAAGGTTGTCGTTTCACCGAGCTGAGAAGGTGGAATTATGATTTGGTCGTCTGCTTCATCCGCCCTATGTCCCAAGCCTCATCCTTGTAAGGTATTTATTTTCTTCTTTTGTTATTTTGTTTTGTTTTCTTTCATTTTCTTAGGATTGCTTAGTTTATTCTTTTTGTTTATTATTTCTTTAGTTGGCATGTTTTATCATTTTCTTTCATTATTTTGAGGCATATTGATTAGAATATGATTTAGTCAACTAGGTAAACAATTTGAATTAATGCATCGATGTGTTAATTAAAAATTGACCAAATTAACAACTTGGTAATCAATCAATCTGATTTAGTTAATCAACTCACTTTCAATCAATGAACTGAAACATGATAAATGGCTAGGCTAAACTAACTCCTTTGCAAGAAGGGCGAACTATGTGGATTTTAATTCCCATTCAAAGGGATACATAGGTTTGTTTGTTTAAACCATCAAATCCAATTTAAATAAACTATAACCTTTCTCTTGTATGTTACTTTATGAATTAGTTCTTTTCTTTGCAATATTTGCTTTTAGTTTGTTTTCTTTATTATAATATTGATTTTGTCTTTCTTTTATAGTATTTTTCTTTAGTAATTGCTTTGGAATTATTTTGGAGAATGTGTGACTTTTCTAAAACCCATAAGGGCTAAAGGAAGTATCCCCTATTTTGGTTTTGAATTGTAAAGTTAATTCCTTTACTTTATTTACTTTATTGCTTTGAATGAATATTTATTTATTTATTTATTCATGCATTATGTAATTGTTCATGCATTATGAAAACTATTCATGAAATTTATTTTTAGTTATTTTGCATTAAACTTGCCAAACTAATTTTCTTAAAATAAACCAAAAACCTAGTCCCCGAATCCTTTTTGATTTCGAGGCTAGTGATATTTTCTTTTGGGATATTAATTGGAATCAAATTGGATTTTTCCTTTAATCTTTTCCCAAATAAAATAAAATTAAGGTGGCGACTCTTTTTAAAATCAACCTATATGAACCTGAGGATTCCATTGTGAGTTCAAATCCAAATAAGCATTTTGATCCCACTTAGCAGATCGGATAGGTGCTCGGGCGAGGTCTCATAGCTAGCAACTCCACTGGGGATGACCTTCTTTTTAATAAAAGAAATAAGAGGACTACCAATTGGTTTAAATCAAAGTTTGGCACTGTTAATACATAAATGACTTTCATGAATCATTTGCTTTGGCTACTTGCCTTTCAACCTAGATTTCTTAGGAAAATAATTGATAAAAAGTAACATCGAGTGGACAACACTCCTTAGGTCTATTCACCGATAGTGAAATCATCCACCCTGTGACAAATCCTTTAATCCTTTCAAAGGTGTAACGAGTATGCACGTACTGCTGGACCCACATGAGGCTCTTTGACTCACATGTGGTTAGGTATATCGCTACTTTAGTGTGACAGGTACCTTGTACAAGCCACCCTTACCCCTTCCATGTAATGAACCTAGATTTTGACCTTAGGTTGTATGTACTATAATTAAAACCTTGAATCTTTGCATTCTCATGAAATATTTTCCCCATGCATATCATGCATCCATATTGTATAACAAAACATGCATTCATCTCTAGTCTTGGTTATACCTTGAACCGAAGAAGGGTCACATACTCACTTTTCACTTATATCCAAACACCTTCACTTCTAAACCTTAAACACTCTCTTCTCTATCTTAATCACCTTTGCCCCCACAAACCTTAAGCCATCACCCTAAATATTACGCCATTACCTTAGCCTTTAACCTAAAACATCTCTACCCTCATTTTTACCCTTACCCTACCAACCTAATCATCAACACACTACCTTAAGCCTAATACCTTTGACCCAGCACACTACCCTAAGTCCAATACCTTTAGCCTAACACTCTACCTTAAGCCTAATACCTTTGGCCCGACACAATACCATAAGCCTAATACCTTTGGCCTAACACACTATCCTAAGCCCAATAGCTTTGGCCTAGCACACTACCCTAAGTCCAGTACTTTTGGTCTAACCCAATACCTTAAGCCTGAGACCATGACCTACGCAACCTTAGGAAATCCTCAAAAGCCTAAATGCAATTAGCTCATAACATCAAAAGGAATCTTTTTCTTTGAAAGTTTTCATATCTATATTCCTGCTTCTTCCCTGAGCACTTATCTTAATTCTTTGATTTGGTTCGTAAGGTATCAATGGCCAACCCACTTAATATGGACACCTTGACCACATTTATGACTAGCCTTCTTAAGAAGCATGAAGAGCATTTTCAAGCTATCCTAGCTGCTCAACAAATCCAATTTGAAGAAAACATAAAGGAATAAAGGCAAGCCATCATTGAGGAAGTTCGAGCCTTGATTAACCAAGCAAATCGCGATAAAAATCCAAATCAGACCTATCTTGGAAAACTTGCTAATACTTAAGCCCTAAACACCTACGCTAGATCTCAAGATACCAAATTACTTATAGATAAACTTGAAGCTATGGAGAAAACCATCAAATCCCTGAAGCATCATAATGACTTAATTGATATAGATAGCTTGATCTTGTTCCTTGATGCCATGCTTCCTCCTAAATTTAGAATGCCTAAGTTGGATAGATTTGATGGAACCACATGCCCTAAAACTCATCTGAAGATGTACATAAGAGTAATGAAACCTATGGGACTTAGTGATAAGCTCCTTGCTTAAATGTTCTAATAATCGCTAACTGGAGCTGCCAGAAGATGATTTTTTTCATTGGACAAGAGCCAAAAAAGAACATGGGATGATATTTATTATGTCTTTGTTAGACAATATCATTAAAACACTAAAGCAGATGTCACTAGGCGTGATTTGGAAACCACAAAGTAGATTCGAGATGAGTCATTCTCTATATTTCTTACTAGGCGGAGGGATAAAGCTGCTCAAATGGTCAACAGGCCAACTGAACAAGAACAAGTATATATCATTGCCAAGAATCTACTTCTGACCTATCGAGCCCATTTGTTAACACAATACCTACCCACCTTCAGAGCTTTGGTTGCAACTATATCAAAGGTTGAAGATTGCATCCAATGTAAATCATTTCAAGCTAAATTCCCCACCACTAACCTGAACAATGATGAGGAATCTAGATCCGACTCAACCCCAACTTACCTCAACCCTAAGTGGCATAACATGGAGGAGTTCAAGCCTAGTTAATCTGACCTGTCTGAGGTTGAATTCCAAATCAAAGTCTGAGTTTAAGTTTGAGTCAGAGTCTATTGTTCTATTTTATTTTATTTTATTTTTTGTATTTTGCCGATCATGTTAGTCCCTTTTTTGTCATCTTGTAATAAAGTTTTCTTTATAGTATGCATCTACATTTTCTTATTAGTGCATTTATTTTCTTATCTTCCTTTTTAGTCTGATATGGATGAGCTTACAAAAAAAAAAACAAAACAAAACAAAAGAAAGAGAGAGAAATGAACAAACAGTCAAATCCACTATAATTAGCACATATTAGAATTTAAGGCACCATGAACAATTGCACCTAATCAAAGAAGGTCAAATGATCAAATAGTTGAAGCGTAAAGAGTAAGTAAATGTAATTACCTATTGCACATCAGGTAATTAAATGACATACCTCAACAAAGGGCAATAAGTTCAAAAAAGACCTTTGTCAAATCTAGAATTCAAAGGTTAGAGCCTTTCAAAATGAAAAAAAGATAGTAGCCCAAATCATGGTGGAATGTTTTCTCCCAAACTTCATTAATTCAAGCTCACTAAGTTAAAAACCCAAAAGGGCAGCTTAGGCAAAAGTTAGAACTAAAACAAAGAGAGAGAGAGAGAGAGAGAGCTCATCCAAGTCATCTTCCCTCATGTCCAAAGTTATCATCTTCAATCAATCTGTTTCATCTCATGTCTTCAAAGTCATCCTTCCTCACCAGAGGTTCATTCTCTAAGGATATACTATCTTCTATGCCCTTATCCTATAATGGGGGCATGTCTTTCCAGAACGTCATCATCTATTGTCAATCCATCCCATTATTTAGCTCAAAAAGCTAAATCTCAAGTCTGTCATGTCCTTATCGCTCACTAGGGGCGTAATCCCCAAGTTGTCTCTTCTCATTAGTCCTTTAGCCATTCCTAAAGGCTTTTCCTTTTAATTAGTGTGTCATCTACATCAAGTCAAATCAATTAAGTGTCACTCTAAGAGTCTCTTCAATCTTAAACAACAAGAAAAGCTTGACTTGCTCTTTTTCATGATTCATGCTACAAAAAACTTTTATAAAATCTCCATGATTCTTTTCAAAAATTTTAGCCTACCTTCAAGCCATTCTCAAACCTTTCCATCTTAAGCTTCATTAACAAATCATACCACATACCACCCTTTCCTTAGTAAAATCTCATCATGGGCAGAACTAAAAATCCTAAGTCTCTAAAGACTCATCATGTTTGAATCTAGTTAAGGCATATCTCCTAAAGCCTATCATCCTCAAGTTGATTAAGAAGGACTCAAACCAGTCAAGGCCCATCTCATGCCCCTTTGGCAAACATCTCATTATCTTTGAAAGATTAAAGCTCATTGGCAAAACACATAATCCCTGAGATCAAAGTCTCTTAAGGCTTACAAACCATTCTAATGTAACCAGGTCAAAGGTCAAATCCTTAACCATGAGCATGTGGTACCCTTATAACCAAAGGCCTTTGTCATAAAGTACAAACTAAGAAGCCTTCATCATGAAGCCCCTAGCCAAAGCCAATCATCCAAAGCACCCTTGTAGAAAACTATCCTTAACACCCAAAAGCTTTCACCATAAAGCCCACTCCTAAAAACCCTTCATTTTTGAAGCCCATGATCTCCTCTAAAGCAAAATCTGACTGAGCCTTCTAAATGGATTTCCTAGCTTGACCTTTCCTCTAAGCCAAGATTAGCCTCCTAGGTCTAGCATCCCAACCTAATCTCTCAGACATAGTTTAAGGCAAAATCTGACCAAGCCTTCTGAATGAACTCACCAGAAGGCCATAACTTGACTAGGTCTCTAATATGATCACTTACATAGCCAAACTAGATTGAGCTTCTAAGTGACCTTAGCTAAGGCTTAACCTAACCTAGCCTTCTAAGATGATCTCCCCTAAAGCCAAACCAGAAGGCCATAAGTGATTAAGCCAATTGTTAGACCTAACCAAAGACTCCCGTATGAACTTCTATAGAGACAAGCTCGATAAATTGACCTTCCCCAAAACTTAACCTAGCCTTTTAACTTAATCATCTCTAAGGACTTAACCCCCTTTATCAAGCTTTCTAATTCAACCTTCATCAAACCTTCTCCCAAGCAGGACCCACCTAAGCCCAACCCAACCTCTCCCAACCATACCTAGCTTAACCTCCCAAAGTGACTTCTTCCTAGATCGAATAACCAAAGACCAAACAACCAAGCTACCTTCCAAAGTGGGGGCATCTTTCTCCCAAAAGCTCAGCACTTGCCTACCAAGTTGACCCTTCATAGGTTCAAGGTATCTAATCATTGCATAGTCATATGCATTTCATAATAAAACAAGTTGTAAGCTAGACTTCTGAATCAAAATGGATCATCTTTTTGTCGATTCCTATTAGATAGGGTTGTCATCATTCCTGCCAGACAATATCATCTCTTCGTCGATTCCTACCATATAAGGTCATCATTATTCCTACCAAAAATGTCTCAAAACTTACCGGACATTGAGCTGGGCTTTCTAAAACATACCAGAACCATTACTTTTACCCGATTTCACTAGATCTTATCTATTCTCTAATATTAAGGCTGAACAGATAGCCTTGATTGAGATTTACCCAACATTAAGGTTAGACAAATAGCCTTGATTTAAATTGTTTAAACATTAAGGCTGGACAGATAGTCTTGATTTAAATTCTCTAAACATTAAGGCCGGACAGATAGCCTTGATTTAAATTCTCTAAACATTAAGGCCAGACAGACAGCCTTAGTTTAAATTCTCTAACATTAAGGCTGAACAGATAGCCTTGATTTAGATTTCCCCATATCTTCACTATTCTCCAACATTAAGGCTAGACATATAGCCTTGATTGAGATTTTCCCCAAATCATCTTTACTTCTAACATTACGGCTAAACGGATAGCCTTGATTAAGATTTTTCCAAATCATCTTTATCTCTAATGTCAAGGCTGAACAGATAGCCTTAATTGAAATTCACCAAGACCATTCTCACATCCAACTTCAAGGCCAGACCGATAGCTATTGACAAAACCTCTTTTTACCATAAATGTCTAGTAATGATCACTTAGACATCCATATAGTTCCTACCCCTACCCTTTTATCAAAATTCTTTTGAAACTTCACCCATAAATGTTTAGTAATGATCACCTAAACATTTCTATGGTTTCTTTTTCCATCTATACTTTATCTATAAAAATCAACCATGCCTTTCACCCAAACATGTTTTAATACTAACTTAGACATCCCTTTGGTTCATCTTTTCCATCCCTCATCTCCGGGTTCACAATCATCATAATTGCCTTTCTACCAAGCCAATTCTGATGAGCAGGCAGCTATGAACCCTTAATTTTACACCTTTTAGATTGCATTTGAAATCTTAAAGATGCTTAGGTGTGATTAACAGATCTCTAGAAACCAAAATTAAAAAATTAAGAAACGAAGAGCCAAAACCTATTACTTTGTACTTTGAACTACCTTTAGATCATCTAGGATTGAATAACAAATACAATGCAACTGGAATCACAAAAAAATGGATGAGAAACGAGTGAAAATAGGCAAAAATTGCAAAAATGGATGAAGTTTAGTCTGGCAACCGTAGAAGGGCCTGCGGCTACCGCTAAACCCCCCCCCCCCCCCGACTACCACATCTTAATCTACAGCGACTGTTAAAAACTCTACGGCTGCCTCAAGACTTCTAGCCGTAGTAGTCGTGTTTTCTATATTTTTTCCCATCTTTCTTCATTTTGTGCACTTTTCCCATGTCGAAAGTGCATGAAACCTTCCCCAACCTCCCCCTATATATAGGGGTCCTCCCACTCTATTTTCTTCACCTCTTAACCTCTTGGTTTGCTTGATTAGCTTTTACATCAAGCGAACCATCTCCACAAGTTTGGTCTAAAAGGGATTAACTTTTAGTTTAAATTTTTATTTGGGTGGTCATTTAAGGTAGCTCTTCCTCAAATCAGTCTGAGGAGTTTCTTAATATGTCGTCTGAGTCATTGTTCGAAGGTTGTCATTCTGCTAAGCTAAGAAGGTGGAATTACGATCTGATCATCTGCTTCATCTGCCCTATGTCCCTAAGCCTCATCCTCGTAAGGTATTTATTTTCTTTTTTTGTTATTTTGTTTTGTTTTCTTTCATTTTCTTAGCATTGCTTTGTTTAGTCTTTTCGTTTATTATTTTTTTACTTGGCATGTTTTATCATTTTCTTTCATTATTTTGAGGCATATTGATTATAATCTAATTTAGTCAACTAGGTAAATAATTTGAATTGATGCATTGATTTGTTAATTAAAACCTGACCTAATTAATAACTTGGTAATCAATCAATCTAATTTAATCAATCAACTCATTTTCAATCAATAAACTGAAACATGATAAATGGCTAGGCTAAACTAACACCTTTGCAAGAAGGGCGAACTACGTGGATTTTGATTCTCATTCAAAGAGATATGTAGGTTTATTTGTTTAAAGCATCAAATCCAATTTAAATAAAATATAACCTTTCTCTTGTATGTTACTTTGTGAATTAGTTCTTTTCTTTGCGATATTTGCTTTTAGTTTATTTTCTTTATTATAATATTGATTTTATCTTTCTTGTACAATATTTTTCTTTAGTAATTGCTTTGGAATTATTTTAGAGAATGTGTAACTTCCTTAGAACCCACAAGGGCTAGAGGAAACATCCCCTATTTTGGTTTTGAATTGTAAAGTTAATTGCTTTACTTTATTTGCTTTATTGCATTGAATGAATGTTTATTTATTTGTTTATTCATGTATTATGTAATTGTTCATGCATTATGAAAACAATTTATGAAATTTATTTTAAGTTATTTTTTATTAAACTTGCCAAACTTATTTTCTTAAAATAAACCAAAAACCTAGTCCCTAAATCCTCTTGGGTTTCAAGGTTAGTGATCTTTTCTTTTAGGATATTAATTGGAGTCAAATTAGGTTTTTCCCTTAATCTTTTCCCAAATAAAATAAAATTAAGGTGGAAACTCTTTTCAAAATCAACCTATATGAACCTGAGGGTTCCATTGTGAGTTCAAATCCAAATGAGCATTTCGATCCCATTTAGCAGATCGAACAAGTGCTATGGCGAGGCCTCACAGGCACTGCCCCCTTGACCCCTGCTCACTAACCGGCTAGCAGGACCATCATGCTAGCTCTATGTAGCGCACTAATCTTAGTAGGTGTCAAGTTGCAGCCAAATGATGAGGTGTAAAATTAAGGCTTCACAGCTACCCCCTCATCAGAATTGGCTTTGAACAAAAGGTGATTCTGATGATAGTGAACATTGGGAAGAGGTGCCACGTTAGATTTTGGGCTTGTGTGTCTTTGTCAGGTCCTTTGGGAAGGGACCCTCTAGGATAATTAATGTTTTATCAATGGCTATCGGTCTGGTCTTGACATTGGATAAGAGAATGGTCTTGGTGAATTTCAATTAAGGCTATCCGTTCATCTCTAATGTTAAAGGTAAGGACGATACGGGGTAAACCTCAATCAAGACTATTTGTCCGACCTTAATGTTAGAGGTAAAGAAGGTTGGTGAATTTCAATCAAAGCTATCTTTTAGCCTTAATGTTGGAGATGAAAAAGGTTTGTTGAATTTCAATCAAGGCTATCTATTTGGACTTAATGTTGGAGATATAGAAGATTTGGTGAATTTCAATCAAGGCTATCTGTTTGACCTTAATGTTGGAGATAAAGAAGGTTTGGTGAATTTCAATCAAGGCTATCAGTTCAGCCTTAATATTAGACATAAAGATGATTTGAGGTAAATCTCAATCAAGGCTATCTGTCCAGTCTTAATGTTAGAGCTAAAAAAGATCTGGATAAATATCAATTAAGGCTATTTGTCCAGCCTTAATGTTAGAGGTAAAGAAAATTTGGGTAAATCTCAATCAAAGCTATTTGTTCGGCATAAGATAATTTAGTGAAAATAGAGCCTCGACCTATAGCGAGTCGGCTCGCGAGACTCTGACAAGATTTTAATAGAGGAAAAGCCTTGGCTTATGGCGAGTCGACTTAAAAGATTCTTATAAGATTTTGGTAAAGGGAGAGCCTCAGCCTATGGTGAGTCAACTCAAAAGATTCTGAAAAGATTTCAGTGTGAGGAAAGCCTTGACCTATGGTGAGTCAGCTAGATAGATTCTGAAAATATTTTGATAAAGGGAAAAGCCTCAGCCTATGGCAAGTCGACTCAAGGGATTCTGATAAGATTTTGATAAAGAGAGAGCCTCGACTTATGGCGAGTCAGCTTAGGAGATTCTGATAAGATTTTGATTGCTCCAAAGAAACTTGGGCTTCTGAATGTAAGGGGTTGGGCCTTTTCAAAAGGCTCAAAGGAACTTTGCTGGGAGTAAAGGGACTCTAGAGGTCACACTTTATTGATTAGATCTGGAAATGTATCATTTAGCTTCAAACAGGCATAAGTCAGCTTTAAGAGGTATTGGTCAGCTTTGAGGAAGTATTGGTCAGCTTAAAGAGATGTCAGTGAGGCTATTGGCTCAGCTTATGCATAATGATGTATGATTACAGATGATTGCATATGTAGGTATGTTTGTGCATAGATGATGCATATTTATGTATGTCTTTTTCAGTATTTATGGACCTTTTGCTTGACTTCTATACTATGGATGATTTGTGATGATGCCCATAATGGATGATTGCATGGATGCAATCGGGTGAATTTATGAGTTTATTTTGTGAATGCAATTTGCATGTGATGCTGACTCCCAAAGTGGCATGCAAGTTGCAAGATGATAATTTTGATTTTTTTTTATGAATTCCTAAGATTGCCCCAGGAAGGTCTAACAATTTCATGATGTTTTTGAGTGATGACAATGATGGGTAATCTAAACCCTAAGTAGGAAGGCGTTCATGCAAGCAACAACACCTTGAACTAATGGCTGGTTATCTAAAAAGGTGATTTTAGGAAGAAGGCAATAATTCAACTATTTTGACATCGGTTGGGGCTTGGCACGGCAATGGGACAGTGTGGTTATTCTGTGATGGATTTAGTGGCAAATCGCTTATTTAAGTTCCAGAAGGGAATTTACCTACTTTAGATTTCCCAAGTCTTTAGAGGAAGAATTGGTTCTGGTCAATGGTTTACCCCTAGTTTGACTTTGGAAGCTTATGGTGATGAGGGGGCTTATAAGTTAGCATATATGACAGAGACTTATGGTTCACAATATGACAGAGACTTATGGTTCACTCCATGTAGCCTAATATTTCTTTTTGTGCTATTGGCCTAGCTGGGTCATTTAGGTGGTTAATTAGGGAGTCTAGGGTTTGGATTACTTTCAGGGTTTGATTTTGGTTTTGTTAAGAGTTTTGAATAAATGGGTTAATAAGTATTAGGATTCAATTAATCTTGGCTTTGGTTTTGGTCTTGGTATGATAGGGTTTTGGTTACAAGGATAAATGGCTTGGTTAAGTTTGGAAAGTTCACTTGGATTTTAGAGATCAAGTTTCCTTTTAGTAGATGAGAGGGGTATGCCTTAATTTTAGTTCACAGTGGGATCTTTTGAGTGGCTTGGTTTCATCAAGTAGCTAGAGCTTTGGAAATGGGAGGTAGGCTTCCTCCATTGGCATGGGATTTAAAGTTAGGGCTTTTAAAAAGTGTGCATAGCTTGGGCAATGCAAATTTTTAAGAGTTTTGATTTCTACCAAAGACTTTAGCTTCATGGTTGTTCCTTTTTTTTTTTTAATTTAATGCTTCATAGAAAGGAAAGAATGTATTACTTTCTAGATTCAATTGGATTGGAATAGAGGTCGGGATGAACTTTTAGGAAATGATGGAAACACATATGATTTGGGTCTTTTGGTGATGCATACGCTTTAATAAGAAAACATGACTTAAAGATCTTGCCCTTGACAAAAGGTGGTAGACTGATCGAAGCTTCCTTAAAAGAATATGAATGTCTTTAAATGACATGCCCTTGATGATGGGTAAGGGTAGCTTTATTTGTGATGACTCGATATTTGACTTGAAAACTTTCTTTACCCTTTGAATGATTAAGGGAAGAAAAAAAAAGGGTGACATAAAGAAGGACAACTTTGAAGAGGATAAAATTATTTGACTACTCATGAGGATAGTTTATTTAAACTAACTCGATAGATTCGGATGGATTTTGACATGACTCAAAATAAAATCCAATTTGAATGACACACCATTTTTTTTTTAACAATGTGGGAAAAAGTTAGGCATGACTATCTTGTTAACCTTTTGATGTATTTTGCAGCTTCTCATCGAGCCTTTCTCCATTTTGGCAAATTGACTACTTCAAAAATTGACACTGCTTTTCTTCTATCCTCTTTGTAAAGTGATCTTTAGTCATTAAGATGTTCTCATACTCGATTAAGGATTTAGGATTTGATTGCCCTAAATAAACAGCTAGTCGGACTCATCCTAAGGAAGGATAGCCTTGATGTGCATAATAACTTTGTAGCTGAGTTCTAAAGGCTGTTCCATCTTCAATCTTGGCATAATGTTATCGTGTAATGTAAGCAAAAATTTAATATTATTATTATTTTATTTATCCTTCTTCTTCTCTTCTTTAAGGTCGATGGGTACATTAGGTACTAATTATGGAGGGAGGATATCTCCATTGTCAATAAGGTCTTGGATTCGATGCCTTAAATTTTTGCACATCTCAGTTTTGTGCCCAGCTCCTTGGTGGTACTCGCATACTGATCAGGTTTATAGTTTTTGGATGGATAGATAGAGGGTGCTTTCAGCTCTAGAGACTTAACCAAGTCAACTTCAAAGGCCAACTTGTAAACCGCACTTAAGGAAATTCCCAAATCAGTGAACTTTCTTCTCTCTTGTTTACGGGATTGGTGGTTGGTGATGGTAGCTACCTCTTTTCCTTTTTTACTTAGATGAGACAATTGGAGTGATAGCACAAGGATTACTATTCTTGCATCTTTTCTTAATTGTGTGAGCTTGCTGCACAGTGGTGTTGTGCTTTAATGGTATTTTGATGGGTCCTTTGATGTTCGGTTGGGTAGAAGTTTCCATTCCCCAAAAAAGGATTTGAGGAAGGAGGAAAGCTGACTTTGGTGTTTGATGGTATGAGATTTTTGGTCAGATTAATAATAGGAATTGGGTTGGCAAGAGTGTTTAAGGTTAGATGTGTGGTATTTTTGCACACTTCTTTATTATGGAGAAAGCCAATGGTAAGAGCTGGTATGTTTGTAGCAATAAGACTAAAGACGGTGTTAGTTGAAAAAAGAGAGGTGTCGGGCTGAATGACTATAAGAGAAGCTATAATGTTGGCTAGATCAAGATAAGGTGCACTGGAAATTGAGTCAATTAGATTTTACTTAGATTGGTTAGCAAAATGGGGAGGTATGATGTTGGACATACTAACATGAGAATCACGAGACATAGTCGAAGGATTTGAATGCATAGACTGCTTCTGGGAACATAGGGCTTTGGTGAGCTAAGCCAATGCTTTGTTGAAGCTGACTTGTTGAGCAGTCAGGGCTTTATTAAATTTGGTTTGTTGGGCGGCTAAAGCACTGTTCAAATTAGCTTGTTGAGTATCAAGGGTAGAGGTAAGTATGGCTTGGAAATTTTCCTCTTGCCTCTTCAAGATGCCAATGAAAAATGCATTCATGACATCTTGGTCAAAAGAGTGAGCCATCGATACCTCCAAGGCAAAAAAAAGAAAAAGAAGGGTAAGTGTATGAAAAAGCCATGAAAAAATGATGAAAAGGATGCAAATTTTAAGGATAAAAAGGGACTTCCTAAGGCGTTTTGGGCCAAACATTTTAGGCTTAAGGTGTTTAGGGAAATTATTGTTCATTAGCTTAAAGGTATTTGGGCTTTTGAGGATCAGGTCTTAGGTTAGAAATCAAAAGGTTTTGGGCTTAAGGATTAAGACTTAGGTTGGGGCCAAAAGGTTTTGGGCTTAAGGATTTAGGGCTTAGGTTGGGGCCAAAAGGTTTTGAGCTTAAGGATTTAGGGCTTAGGTTGGGGCCAAAAGGTTTTGAGCTTAAGGATTTAGGGCTTAGGTTAGGACCAAAAGGTTTTAGGCTTAATGAAGGTTTGATATCTTAAAGTATTTGGGTAAGGGTATTGGTGTTTGGATTTCAAGGTTTTAGGCTTGAGGTGATGGTGGTGCCAATAGTCTTGAGGGAGATAATGAGCCAAAAGTCTTAGGCCAAAAGTGTTTTGAGCATTGAAGGTTGACGCGCAACTTGGTTCAAGGCATAACATAGACTCAAGGTTCTTGGTCTTATAACATGTATGCATGGTCATGTCATAATGCATGCCGAAAAGATTTCATGAAAATGCATGCAAGCATTACGGTTCGTGAAGCCTAAGGTTAGCGTTAGGGCGATTATATGCACAAGGGTGAAGGGTGGTTTGATTAAGGGTCTCCGTCCCACTAGAGCATCGATATAGCTAACCATATATGAAGTAAGGAGTCTTGCATGGGTCTAACAGAACTGATTGCTCATTACACCACCAAAATGATGGGGGATTCATCGCAAGGTGGAATGCTTTTGCTATCTCCCAATATACTCAACAAGAGTTTTCAAGCCAATGCTACTCGCTATCCAAAAGTTTTCCTAAAGCTAAGGTTTAGGCAAGAAGCCTTTATTATACAAAGTGATGCATGAAAATCAAATTATACTTAATGAGCCAAATGGAGATTATTTTGGAAAAATTTTTCCTTAACTAAATAGTAATCCTCTTATTTTCCTTTTTATTGAAAAAAGGTGGCAACCACTCCCCAGTGGAGTTGCCAGTAGTAAGGCCTTGCCTGAGCACCAGTCCAGTTTGTTAGAGAGAATCAAGATGCTCATTCAAGTTTAGACTCACAATGGAACCCTCAGGTTCGGATTGGTTGATTTCAAAAATGATTTTAGGAGTCGCTACCTTAATTTTATTTAGTTAGGAAAACAGTAAGGAAAAAACCCAAATTGACTTCAATTCATTAATTTTTTATTAATTTGCCCAAGGATAAAAATCACTAGTCTTTGAACCAGGTTGAGTTTGGGGTAGGTTTTTGGTTTTAAATAATCTAAATTTGGCTCTTACGTTTAATTTGACTTAAAAATTAATTTCACGGATGATAAATATTATATGAAAATTATAATGCATGAGCATGGTATGAGTATAATGAGAAAATCAAAATGAAGAATTCACAAATTACATTAATTAAAATGGAAAAAGAGGATTGATTGAGATTTGGATTTGAGGTTTGGATTTAGATTCCAAACGTGCCTATGTACCCAATTGAATGGGGATCCAAACCCACGTAATTCATTCCAAGATTAAGTGGAGGGGTTTAGGAGTTGATCATATTGATTTTGGTTTAGGTGTGTTGAGAATGAGGAAAAAGGCTAATACTTTTGCTTTTGGTGGGCAGAGAGTTTTACCTGATCGAAATTGCGTTTTATCGGGATTGAGTGATTGGACTGATTGGGAGATTAATTAATTAATAAAAAAGATTAATTAACTAATTAATATGATGAAAAGGATAGATGGATTAATTAATTAATTTAGATGAAAGGTGGATTGAGAAAAAGGATTAATTTGATTTTGGAAAAAAGTGATTAATTAATTAATTAAAAAGATTAATTAATTAATTAATTGAGTGATTAATTTTAATTTAAAAAGAGTTTTAGTTAATTAAAAAGATTAATTAATTTGATTAGGATGAGATAATTAATTAATTAAAAAGATTAATTAATTAATTAGAGAGTGGTTGGAGGGAGAAGAGGAGAGGAATTAGTAGATAACCATCAATACTAATTCAATAGGTGGTTTGGAATGAAGGATGGAGGGGGTATTTATTGGAAAAGTGGATGAGAATAGTTTAGGTATTGAAAATGTGAAAAGACGATGAGGAGTAGGGCTAGAAAGGGCTGAAAATTGGACTGAAATGGATAAAAGGGTCATTTTCTGTGCAAGTGGGGTCCATGAGGCGGCATAATACTTTGCGGCTCCGCACTAGGCCTGTGCGACATCACATCAAGTATATGCAAATGTAGTGCTGCACACACGTGGCACGGCATGCCATGTGTCACCCTGACACATTTTTTGGGATCTTTTTTTGGCCAAATTTTCAAAGATTTCGGACCTGTTTATGAGACTTAAGAGTCAATTTTCAAGAGTTATAGAGCTCAGAAAAATTATCGGTCAGTGTTGTTGGGTTCAAAATTAATTTTAGAATATTTGAGCAGTTAGTCTAAGAGAAAATCCGATCAGTTTTGAAAAAATATTGTTTGACACAAAAGGTTCAATCAGAGAAGGTAAAGTGTCAATGTCTAAAAAAATAAGTATCCTTGTACTAAAGTGACTACAAGTCCATTTTTAGCTCCGAGGGTGCTACCCCCTGCTTCCCCTCAAGGGGCGCTGCATCCTTGACCACTGCCATCTAATCGACTAGCGGGACCGCAGTGCTAGCACTGCATAACGCACTAATATTAGTAGGTGTCAAGCTGCGGCCGAATGATGAGGTGTAAAATTAAAGGTTTACAATTATGAGCCCTTTCTAAGGGATATGTGTTATTGTTTAAGTTATATTGTTTACTGATTGAGATCATCTATCTCACCATTTTTCTTTGTGTGGTTCTAGGTGAGTATTATGGAGAGGCAAGGTGATCCTCAAGCGACCTACTCCGCTTGGGAAATTTCCTTGTCAAAGTTTATTACTGTGCTATAAGATGATGAGTCTTTAGATGCTTCAAGAGTCCTTATTTTTGGTGTTTATATTTGGAATATATTATTTATTTAATTATTTGGAGTCTTAAATGTTCTTTTTATATGGATTATATTTAAAGTATTTTAATGCTATTCTTCCGTTGGTTAAAGTTTTCATTATTATTGGATAATTAAATTAATGCATGAGGTTTTGGAATGATCCTAGGCTATGCTTGTATATGTATGCGTGGGTTCTATGGGAGTGGCTGACCTTATGTCTCCCATTGTTCTAAGACTATCATGTTTCCAAAAATGGGATGTGACAAAGTTGGTATCAGAGCTATAGGTTATCCTTTGTTGCCATTTGACCTATGCCAAGTTGGTGTCAAAGCTGTAGTTTTTAAAAGTGTAGTTTAGACTTTTCTATTTATTGGGTTAGTTAAGTATAATCCTCGAGCATAGGAATTTTCCCATCATGTCTCTTGTAGTAATCGCTAGTATAGTTCCACGAAACACTAATAGATTATAGTACTAATTGCTATTGTTTGCTTGTGTGCCTTACGATTCCTTTATCAGATGACCAAGAAGATTACCTCTGCTCAAGGATAGTGACCTAAGGTACTGCGAGTGGCATACAAGTGAAGGAATGCAGTGGAAGGAAGGTGGTAGGGTGAAATTTCAAATAATTTAAAATTTCACTTCACCCAATTTTGGTCCAAAACTCATTCAAGCAATGAATTAATTTGTGTGTAAAACACATATGTATTGAAAGAAGAAGGAAAAGCAATCATATTATCTTTTGTAGGTTCCTTCATTCTTTTAGAAAGAGCTTCCTAAGTGTGAAGTCTCTAGATCATCCACACCTAGCTCATCTCCAAGTTTCCTCTTGATTTCTTTGGTATTCTTGAATCCTCTCTTGGTTGCCCAATTTTATTCAAGATTTCCCTCAAAAATCTTTAGGAAGTTTAAGGTTTCTCTTTGGTTTGTTTGGACTAAACACATTTTCAATTTGCAAGCATTTGTTCTTTCACAAAGAACAAAGAAGAGAATTGAAGATTAAAAGAAAAATTGAAGAAACATTTTCTTCTTTTTTCTTTCTCTCTCAACTTATCTCAAGATGGTCCAAATATGAGAAAGCGATGTTCTCTTTTTTTTTTTTTTTTTTTTTTTGGCAACATAAAAGCTAAGGCTTTTATATCTTTCCAAGACTTAACACTTAAGTCTTCACAAGGACTTAAATATCCTTTTACATTCTTCTAGCTCACCATTTGGTGAAGGGGCAAAGTTCACTTTGCTTCTTCAAATGGTGAAATGACCATTATATCCTTTAGCAGTAAAATGGACATTTCCATTAGCCAAAAGATGTAATTATAATTGTAACCTTAGTAGAAAATTCTCTAACCCCCTAAACCCATCACATGGGCTCATGAATAGTGAATTTTCTCTACCCGCTAAATTGCCTCCTAACCATAATATCATATATGGGCTTAGGCAACAACTCATGTGTTAAGGGTTTTTACTAAGCTTAAAATTATATATTTGATTTTGTCCAAATCAATTTTCAATTTAATCTTTCTCATTTGCATCATATACCAATTAAGATTTAATTGAATAGAAATCTTCATAGAATAAATATCAGGACATGCTAGGGTCCTTGTAAATTTAATTACATGTTTAATCATTTTACCATTAATCAATTAATTAAACACTTTAATTAATTATTATGGTAAACCTTTTATACTTGGAAGGTGACCATTATTGGGTGTATGACTTTCTAGGTTCATGTCTAATTAGCAATGGAAATGAGAAAACAGTTTTCTCTACTAATATGAAATCCCCACTTTACACTTAGTCGCATAAGTCATGAGGGACAGCTGGCATTCCATATCACAACTACCTAATTAGAAATGAATATTTGTAGTTGATAACTTTAAACACCACATGGATCATCGATCATAAATCATGCACTAGAATCCCTTCATTAAAGATCCCAATCTCGGCTAGGGTAATGGTTTATGTCAAACCCTAATGTGCCTCAATTCTATGTCCTTATCTCGGTTCTAATTCTTGATGAAATTAGATTCCTACAAGAAACTCTTTCTAATGAATCTTACTGTTCTGGCCATAAACTTAAGTATCAAGAACAACCAGTTAGTATAGGATCTTAACCTCATTTACTTAAGGTAATAAATTCTATCTTGGCTATCACTTGCCTCTAGATAACAAATTAGAATCATCACATGCCATATATTCGTACATGAACAATATGACTATGTAAGCAGTAATAAATCCTAACCACTTATGTATGAGATATAGTATCCCTCAAGTCAAAAGATTATATGCACTATTATGACCTAGATGATAAATAATTGACAAGTAGTAAAACCCCATATTATTATTATCTAATGTCATAGTTTGACTATTCATTCCATGAATATCCACGTGTTTGTATCGACATCACATGTCAAGCAGCATAAGACTCACTACCTCTATAATCATATGTATTACATATTGATTATAGAAAACAAATAGAGGTGATGGTCTTCTAGAATTAATAATGCCTAATCATTAATCCTATGACCATGAACATATTTAAAATATTTGTACAAGAGCGATTTGTCTCCCATATTCTCAACACTTGAGAATAGATCCTCTTACAAATACTTAAGAACTATATTCAATAATATGAAACCCTTTTCACATTATGAATATATTATCATGCCATTGGAATTAAAATCTACTATTACATAACTATTATATGGCACTTAGGGCACATACTACTATCAATCTCCCACTTGCACTAGAGCCATTCTACTTAGTATCAGAAACTCATCTCCTCAAGATGAAGTTTAACTGTCACTAACTTTTAACTTTAGTCAATGGATTAACCAAGTTAATGGTTAATGCTATTTTTTGCAAGGCTAGAATGCCCTATTCCAACAATTGATTTGATAATATCTTAATGCCTTTTGAAATATTCTGGATTTTAGTGTGAGACTCGAGTTCCCTTGCCATAAGCTAAGGCTCCATTATTATCACTACAGAGAGATACTCGTGATGTACTAGAGAAACTCTTAAAATACTTTTTAACTACTGAATCCAAAATAATTTCTTATTTTATCTTATGTAGCAAAATTTGGCTTCCATAATGAAATTTGTAATAAGAATTTGCTTAGAACGTTTATAGCAAATTATTTCTTCATTATAGATAACAACAATCCCAATGATAGACTCTTTATCATTTATGACTCTCTATCATTTATGTAGTAACATTCTTCATTTGTCAAAATTAAATCTTAAATACTTCTTAATTACTTTAGAATAATTTTTATTATATTTCCAATAATTTAATCCTAGATAGGATTAGAATCTGTTAGTCATACTAACAACATTCTCGATGTCCAGCTCATTATACAACTCTTGTATAATTTAGATTTCCTATAGTCATACTATAAGGAATCCTTGCCAAACTTTCTTTAGGTATCTAGGGAACCAACCCTTAAAAAGTGGATATCAAAATTATAAGAAATAAAACTTTTGGAATTAACATGTTAAACTTTTCAACATCTTTTCCAAATATTGACTCAGACATATTTAACATTCTCTTCTATCTATCTCTATAGATATGAATTAATATGAATGTAAATATTTATTTTAAGTCTAAATAAAGAAAGTAATGCTAAAACCATTCTATAAATGCAAAAATATTAATACTTTTACAAACTAATGTGTTATCCATGTACAAAACTTGAAAGGGAGGATACTCCCACTATCCTTTTGTACATTAAGGACTCATCTTGCGATGATACAACTCATTAAGGTTTTGCATACTTTGGAATTTTCTTAAGACTCTAAGACTATAGATTTATTCCATGATTCTGTTTTCTTTTCTAGAGAAAGAAAACTCATAATCGTTATGCATTTCTATGTCATATATAGCTATAATATAATCATCTCATAATTTGCTTCATCATGAATATACAACTTTTATGCATTCATATAAAGTAAATTATATTTTTCTTAAGATTAGATATTTTACTATCTCATGATTCACTTCATCATGAATATACAACTATTGTATTTCATATAAAGAAATCATATCTTACAGAAAAATAGATATTATACTAAACCTTTTAGCAGCTTATAAGGATAAAACATTTAGTTAGTTTTACAGTTTTCATAGGATTGATTAAAATTTTACTTTGATCATTTTGTTGGACATTATTGGATGACATTCAACCAATCATTCTATCTTTATCAATATGTCATTTTCTTGAATAAACATTTTATCAAGAAACAACATCTTTGCTAACAACTCTTTGTTATGCAAAAGATAAACATACTATCTTAAACCACCTTTTAGGATATCTAACAAACCTTATCTTAATTAGAATTATCTTCCAATTGTCTAACTTCAGCTTATTAAAATAAGCTAGATATCTCAATTTAAATTATGAGTAAGAATTTTGATATCTATCCATATCATATCATATATGAATTAGGATTAGATAGATTTTGGAGAAAATTCTATTTAAGAATATTTTGCTATTGTTTGTAAATTTCCAAAAGGAAATAAACAAACACTTTTACAGTTCATCATCTATTATATCATATCATATACATTGTAATTTATTCTTTTGAGTATATCATCACATATGGTTTTCCTAAAAAGAATTATGATTATGTGCTAATTTTATATTTAGCAAATTCCTTAAAATTGGTAATTGAGTTCTCCCCACTTCAATTAAGTCAAAGGGTTACGATACTCTTTTCCATTTTATATAAAATATCCTTAATATTTATTTTCCTTTTCATCTTGAATTTCTTTAACATTTCAAAAATTCAAATGAACAATTCATTTTATTTACCTTTTTCCGAATAGGTCAATATCACATATATAGATAAACACAATAAATTAGGAAAAACTTCCACTAACCATTTGACAAATGGTATTGATGCATCTGTATGCATAAATTCTAAAACTTCTTTGATTTCTATCCTTTTGTCCAACAAAGGTGATCTATTTGTTTTGCATTAGATACTAGACTTCTAAGTAGAAACAAGTTCACACCCTGATGGGTAGTGACAAATGTTATCCAACTAAGTTGTCTTATCTTTAGTTAAACAAAATAATCTAAGAAATCATAGTGGTTTTAGATTGGAGTTCTTTATGGCATTATCATAAAAGCACTTAGAGTTGTTTTGTTATTATTAACTTAATAATAATACATCAACCATATAATTCATACTCTTAAGTTTATTACCATAATAAACCATGCAAACATTTTTCTAGTAACAGAATTCACAATTCCTTGAAGTTACAAAATAATGTAGCTTAAGTATGAAATACATATATGATTTACAAAACATGATTTTAAAATCATCGTTAAATACATAGAAGACATACAAAATATGATTTCTAAAATCATCATGAAGTATTCTAGAAGCTCTTTGGAAACAAACACTTTGCCCTTTAGAATTTTTCAAAATCACTTCATTTAACTCCATGCTTCCATTGCTTACTCTAATCATGCATATGGCTTACTTATTTCATGAATCCAAGCAATAGATGAACTATATGAATCATTGGAATATAGTAACAAGAGATAGATTTAGCTTCACAAGGTCTATCCTTCTCCTTGTCCTTTTTAGTATTCACAATACTTAGAACAATTACTTTTCCAATATTCATAACATTGATAATAGAAACATTTTCTTTTGTCAACTATAGCATTATCTATGGAATTGTTCCTTGCAATTTCCCTTTTAGGATTTATAATAGAAACTTTTTCTATTATTTTAAAGTGCATTTTCCATCTAATGGAAATTATGAATGAATTTGAAGAATTAAACTATTTGAAAATTATCATTCATCAAATCATTTAGATTCTTTAGTTATTTGATGAATTTAATCATCGCATGAAAATAATTCCAAATTTAGTTTAATTAAAATTAGTAAGAAATAAAAGAGGTTTCTCACAATTCAAATTCTTTCATAAAGAATACTAGATAGAAAAATAGAAGAACAACAAATTAAAGATGAAATATTTTCTTCTTTGATTTCTTTTCTCTAATTTCTTATTCTAGTTGAATAGTAAGAATAAGAACAAGAATGAAAAATATGAAGAAAAAAAATAAAAATAAAGTTATGAAGATCAAGAAGAAACACTTTCTTCTTTTCTTCCTTTACAATTTCTTTTCCTTCCTTTTTTCTTTCTTTTCTTTTTCCTTTTTCTTTCTTTGTAATTTTCTTCATATTCAAACAAAATAACTGCCTTCATATCTCATGTTAATTAGTGTATTTATGCTCATCATACAGCTCTTACAAATGATGCATAATTACTTAGAGTCTTGTTATGCTCACATATTGTTTGTGCAACCCTTGACTGATAAAACAATCATATGGCATCAATCTCATCCAATATTTTGTTTCCATTGCACTTAGAGTGATATGTTCCTTTAGAGTAGTCTTTTCTCTAAAAGACCAAGAACAAATCACATTGAATACATACACTATGTACTCAAATGCAAGGACAATAGATGTAGGCCCTATGAGCCTAAAAGAATCAAATATATTCGCAAGTGGGTTTGTCAATTTCATATTATCAAAAATGCAGAAAATAACAAGATTAATAACTTATGTAATGAGTAGCTGCCATAATGATTTGGTCTTTAATCAAAATGGTTATCCTACTAATTTGGCAAATCTTGTACTTCTAAATAGGAAATGGAAATCTTATTATGGTGGATTTCTAGTAGGTGATTGAATTCTTATTAGATTATCACAAATTCCTCAGATACACATTATCGTTATTAGAATTTTGATATCTAACAAGTAAACAACACTTGTTCATCACAACTCTTTGTGAGTCTCAATCAGTCTGATTCCTAGTGTTTCTAACCTCAGATACACATTGTCATTATTTTCTTTTCACACTAGTCAAGTCAAACCCATTAGACTAACAAGTATAATGATTTGAACATTATACGTCTCAAATACTCATTGTTGTTATTGACATACAATGTATCATATACTCGTAACATCACATGCTTCATAATAACTTTAAGAAAACATTCAAACCAAATATGTCATCCCTATGTATTCATAACCGATGATATAAGTGTTTGAATTTCTCTTGAACTATTGTTCCAATGAAGAACCATGACTCGATATTTTCTTTAGAAGATTTTCAAGCTTCATAGATTAGTCTCACTTTGCACATTATCCATTTTAAACATACATCACATGCATTCAAATATATCACATATATATTTCATAAAATGGACAATGTATACATAGGTATGATCATAGATTATATGGAT
Organism: Reutealis trisperma; assembly: GCA_947687605.1. Lineage (NCBI taxonomy): Eukaryota > Viridiplantae > Streptophyta > Magnoliopsida > Malpighiales > Euphorbiaceae > Reutealis > Reutealis trisperma. Next base: position 82,604 of record CANTUT010001330.1, read on the forward strand.
CCACTTCCTAGCCACAATGAATGGATATGGGATTTAGGTTATACAAATTACAAACATGAAATTACAACTTTTGCATCTTCATGCTCCCATCAGGCATCTTCATGGGTTGAACCTCCTCTTGTTATTGCATCTCCATATCTCCATATGTACATTAGTAACCTTGGCATTCCAAGGTGATTACAAAAACAAAAGAGCTTGTAGGCTCAATGGAATTGATTTATAACCTAAATGAGTAATTAATATTTAATTACATCCCATCAAATAATATAATTAATCATTACATGTCCATATTAGAAATCATACATTATGGTTTCTAAATCCATGACCAACCATTTATGCCTCTTAAACAACAACAAAACATATATATGCAACAATTGCATTTATAAATATATTGTTCAACATTGGAACATTTCCAAAATATTCATTTTGAATATCACATATTCAATGTTTCTATAGCTTAAAATCATATTTTAAGTCATAGAAATTTATTTGATTGAAAAATTAGTCCAAAACAATTTTGGAAAAAATTAAAGTTGGGTGGAGACACAGAGCAAATCACGACCACCTATCACGATCGCGACTCAGATTTCGAGAGTGTGAAATATTAATTGTAGTTGTGATTTTGTAAATCGATCTAAACAACATTTGTTCTGACCCATTCATTTATGGATGAGACACCATTTTCATGGTAGCGATTTTCTAATCACGGTCGCTATTTATGACTCGCAAGCACTAATTTTGTGTCCAACAGCACAACATTTGTGCACCAACTCATTTTCAACTAAATCAAAAACCTCCAAAACAACATATACAAAGGTTTTACACAGAAATTAAGTGGCTCTGATACCAATTGAAGGAATGATGGAGACAAATGTAGCCGAAGGAAGGTGGTGGGGTGAAATTTCAAACAATTTAAAATTTCACTTCACCCAATTTTGGTCCAAAACTCATTCAAGCAATCAATTAATTTGTATGTAAAACACATAAGCATTGACAGAAGAAGGAAGAGTAATCATATTACCTCCTGTAGGTTCCTTCATTCTTTTACAAAGAGCTTCCCAAGTGTGAAGCCTCTAGATCATCCTCACCTAGCTCACCTCCAAGTTTCCTCTTGATTTCTTTGGTATTCTTGAATCATCTCTTGGTTGCCCAATTTGATTCAAGATTTCCCTCAAAAATCTTTAGGAAGTTTAAGGTTCCTCTTTGGTTTGTTTTGGACTAAACACATTTTCAATTTGCAAGCATTTGTTCTTTCACAAAGAACAAAGAAGAGAATTGAAGATCAAAAGAAAAATTGAAGAAATATTTTCTTCATTTTTCTTTCTCTCTCAACTTCTCTCAAGATGCTCCAAATATGAGAAAATGATGTTCTCTTTTTTTTTTTTTTTTTTTTTTTTGTTTGCAACATAAAAGCTAAGGCTTTTACATCTTTCCAAGACTTAACACTTAAGTCTTCACAGACTTAAATATCTTTTTACATTCTTTTAGCTCACCATTTGGTGAAGGGCAAAGTTGACTTTGCTTCTTCAAATGGTGAAATAACCATTATATCCTTTAGGGGTAAAATGGACATTTCCATTAGTCACAAGATGTAATTATAATTGTAACCTTAATAGAAAATACTCTAACCCCTAAACCCATCACATGGGCTCATGAATAGTGAATTTTCTCTAACCCCTAAATTGCCTCTTAACCATAATTTCACATATGGGCCTAAGCCACATCTTATGCATTAAGGGTTTTTACTACGCTTAAAATTATATCTTTGATTTAGTCCAAATCAATTTTCAATTTAGTCTTTCTCATTTGCATCATATACAAATCAAGATTTAATTGAATAGAAACCTTCATAGATTAAACATCAGGACATGCTAGGGTCCTTATAAATTTAATTACATGTTTAATCATTTTACCACTAATCAATTAATTAAATACTTTAATTAATTATAACCGTAAACCTTTTATACTTGGAATGTGATCACTATTAGGTGTGTGACTTTCTAGGTTCATGTCTAATTAGTAATGGGAATGAGAAAACATTTTTCTCTACTAATGTGAAATCCCCATTTCACACTTAGTCCTATAAGTCGTGAGAGACAACTATCATTCCATATCACGACTACCTAATTAGAAATGAAAGTTTATAGTTGATAACTTTAAACATCATATAGACCATCGATCATAAATCATCATGCATTAAAATCCCTTCATTGAAGATCCCAATCTCGGCTAGGGTAATGGTATATGTTAAACCCTAATGTGCCTCGATTCTATGTCCTTATCTTAGTTCTAATTCTTGATGAAATTATATTCCTACTAGAAACTCTTTCTAGTGAATCTTACTATTCTAGTCAGAAACTTAAGTATCAAGAATAACCAGATAGCATAGGATCTTAACCTCGTTTACTCGAGGTAATGAATTCTATCTTGGTGAACACTTACCTCCATACATAACAAATTAAAACCATCAAATGTCATATATCCATACATGAATAGTATGCTTATGTAAGCAGTAATAAATCCTAACCACCTATGTATGAGATATAGTATCCCTCATGTCAAAGGATTATATGCACTATTATGACCTAGATGATAAATAATTGACAAGTAGTAAAACCCCATATTATTATCATCTAACATCACAGTTTGACTATTCATCCTATGAATATCCATGTGTTTGTATCGAAATCACATGTCAAGCAGTATGAGACTCACTGCCTTTATAATCATCTGTATCACATACTAATTATAGAAAACAAACATAAGTGATGGTCTTGTAGAATTAATGATGCCCAGTCATTAATCCTATGACCATGAACATATTTAAAATATTTGTACAAGAGTGATCAATCTCCCATATTCTCAACACTTGAGAATAGATCTTCTTACAAATACTTGAGGACTATATTCAATAATATGAAACCCTTTTCACATTATAAATATTTTATCATGCCATTGGGAATTAAAATGTATTATTACATAACTATTATATGGCTCCAAAGGCACATACTACTATCTGTAAAAGGACATGGCAAGAGATGTTCAAGAAAGTTGTACCCATGAATCACCACAAGGAAGAAAAGGTGCATGAAGAAAAGGACCCTGAGGAGTATTTGGACTATGATTGGTTTTCTGGTAAGATTCAGAAACTGGAGGATGACTGCTCAGATTTGAGAGAGGAAAATTGATGTCTTAGGCTTTTGGTTCATGCTTTGAGGGAGGATGTGGAGCAGCTTAAGACTAGAGATGTTAAGCAGATGGGAGATCACACACCTAGAGATTCTGACTACTTGCCATCTAGGACTTTGTCCTCGACTGGTCGTGTGCTGGAAAAGGATTTACTTTGCTATAAGTGTCATAGTTTCGGTCACATTTTTGCTAATTGCCCTCTTATCGATTATCGCCTAAGTGATCATAGAAACTACCTGACATCCATCCGAATGAGGGGTATAGTTGAGGTTTGCACTAGTAGTGGATGACTATTAGCCTGGGGTATAGGATTTATACACTGTGAATAATACCAATTGATTGCTTAATGACTTACTATAGAATGATTTATTTATTGCCTATGACATGATTAACTTATATATATAGGGAAATTTATGATGCCATAGGTTATATGATTCATGATACATGCTTTAATATATATATATGTTATGTGACATGTGCTGTGCAATATGTGATCTGAAATGTGATATGATATGATGGGTACTTATGAAAAATGCATGATTAGTATGAAGTAATAATGGGATTAGATGGGTTAGAAGGAGGTGGTACTAAATTCCCTTATCATGATAAGCAAAATGCCTCCCAAAAAGAAGGTTTACATAGCTACCCAGCCTATAAGGGCAAGTGAGGATGCAATATTAGACACTGCTTTAAATGCTACCTCTGCACCTGCATCATCAATAGAAAGGTCTAATTCAAGGGCACCAACCATAAGCTCTAGTGAGTAAACATCTTTGTAAGAGGTGCAAGCTATATATGAGGAAATGAGAGACTTGCGCAAGGAATTAGAGGAGTTACGAGCTCAAAGGTTAGAAGTGTCGCCAACACAAGAAAGGAATGGAGTTCTGCCTCTTGCGGTAATGGCACCTGTACAGAGGGAAAGGAAATGGCTACATGATGAAGGGATAACCATCTCAGAATTCAAGAAGCTATAGCCACCTACCTTCTATGGTGAGGAAAGTGATGACCCATATGAATTCTTGGATGAGATGGATAAGCTAGTCTGTCAACTATCTTGCTTAGATGCCCGAGTAATCGAGTTGGTAGGACTCCAACTCAAGAAGGAAGCTTGGTACTGGTATGAAAGAAATATTAAGGAGCGACTGTATGAAGCTAACCCACCTACGTGGGTAGAATTTAAGCAAGAGTAGATGGATCAATTCTTGCCTGAAGGCTAGAGGCAAGATAGAGCACTTCAGTTTGAGCAGTTAAAGCAGAAACCTAGAATGTCAGTATCAAAATATGCTAAAGAGTTTAATCGACTTAGTAGGTTTGCTATCAACATCATTCCTACCAAACAACCACTTCTTAAGAGGGTTCATCACACCTCTATTTAACTCATTGGCAATAACTAAATTCTCGACCTTAGCTAAACTGATAGATAAGGCCAAGATAATGGAAAAGAGATGTAAGGCTAAGAGGGCCGAACGAGCTGAACATGAACAAAAGGGTAAGCATAAGAATAAGGGTCATAAAGGCCAGCACAGAGAAGGAAGTAGAGGACTAGAAAAGGAATCTTCACCAACAACTTGTGATCATTATGGCAAGAAGCATTCTGGGGTTTGTCAAAAAGTCTCTAGTGTATATTTGAAGTGTGGACAAATGGATCACTTCATCAAGGATTGCCCTCAGACAAGGAACTCAGGAAAAGTGGCCTCGACACCTCTACCACCTAGACAATCTCAACCTCAAGTGGAAGGATCTAAGAATAAGAGACACAACTAAGACTTCTGCTAGTAGTTAGTAATTGTTAGCTTGGTGGCATAGGACTTATATGATATGAATGATATTATATGACTAACTAGCTATTTGGCTTGGGTTCAATCTTTTATTGCCTAGGAGATGATTGGCTTTTAATATGATAGGAGAGCTCATTATGCTATAGGTTATGTGTTATGTGATTAGGATACATCATACATGCCATGATATGTGATATATTGTCACATCCCAACCTTAGAGATATGACGGTCCTTGAACATGGGGAGACATAAGGTCACCCACGCCCGTAGAACCCATTTACACATAAACAAATCATGCCTAGGATCGTACCAAACCTTTTACAATAACTCTTTTAAAATATTTAAATGAATACCTTTAATTACGGAAGACTATAATTAAACATTCCACATAAAATCCACAATGAAAATAATATATCTTAAAATGAGCATCAATCAATATTCCCAGAGCATCTAACGACAACACTTCATAACATGGTATTATTAATGACTTTGATAAGGAATCTCCCAAGTGGAGTAGAATGCTTGAGTCATCACCTTGCCTCCTCACATTTGTTCAACTGAAACCACACAAGGAAAAGGGAGTAAGATAGATGATCTCAATGAGTAAACGATAAAGCACATACATTATCACATATTCCTTTGGAAAGGAAACACATAGCTTATACATATAGTTCATGATTTATAATTCATGAATCAAGTTGCAATTTAGCAAGGGTTCAATTGGCAAGGTTGCAGAAATCACACTTATAACACATAGTAAGTGAAGGCTATTGCTCTATCACTCGAACACATTAAGGAGAGATGGCCTTATGCCAAATTTCAACTCCTATCACATAGAAGGCGTGAAGCTTATTAGGCCCCACGGCTAGAACCGCCCCTTTCTAACTGAGGTGGATACACTACCCCTATCCATTGGGTTAAGATCGTGTGCACAAGTTCTGATGATTACCCGCATCGGCACAAGGATTCTACATAAAGTTTAAAGGTACCATAGCTAGAGCTAATGGTAATCACAAATAACGATATCACATAAGGCAATAATAACATGTATCCCAAAAATAATAGTGGTTTAACTTTCAAACAAAAGATACAATGATAGTGTAGTTCCAGAAAGAATATAAGTTAGGGTGATAATCACAAGAAATTCTCATTGGATAAACAAAATAGTTTTGGACCAAATGTCCTTTGGCAACCCAAGCTTTACTAAGAAATCATAAAGTTTCATTTTAGAATAGAAAGAACTTAGGTTTCAAGAATGTCAAAGGCTCACATAACATGATATCACATATTTGTAATATAACAAAATGTTACTTGCACTTGTAGAATGAATACAATGTTTACTCACACTTGTAACATGAACATAGTGTTTACTCACCTTGGGGTTCCTTTGCTCCTAGTATACGTAGCCCCTTTGCACTTCTAATCTCCTCAAACTCTAACATAATATTTAATTTAATACTTAGTATTTATTTACTCATGATGCTCCTATCCTATAACTACCCCATGCAATATAGCACTCACATACACTTAGAGTTGCACATATAAGTGTACTCATCACTTGCATAAAACATGTTGACTTTACAAGTCTTACACACTTAGCCTTGATAGGCTCACATGAAAACACATTACAATTATGTCTATACCTTTCTAAGTTCATCATAATATCATTATTTCAATATTAATTCACCTTACAATCAATTAACTTACTTAACACTTCCATACATGTTAACTAATCACTTAACCTTCCAAGTGTCATGCTTAACTTTTATAATCCATTCATTCAATCAATCTCTTTATCAATTCAAGTCCATTAATTCATTATTCAATCCTCATAAAATCCATTTTCATATTTCCTAATCATATTCACATTCTAATCACAATATAAGGTTAAGAGACCTTAAGTATACCAAAATGTCTTTAAGCTTATCTAGGGTCATACCTTCAACTAACATGCAATTTTATCATTTATTATACATACATACATGTCAATAATCATCAAAACACATCATATAAAAATTATAAACATTGGGATAAAAATATTAATATAGGCTGAATGCATCACCAAAAGGAAAAACTAAATTCTCTTTCTTTTCGCACTTTCCGTCTATTTCGGTAATATGTAAAAACATGGTTTGAACCAAGATATTTCATGTAAACACAACAAAAATCATTTTAGAATTTTAATTCACATGAATCATCCACACATAGTATTGCTTATACATGAAAATTCAACTTTTGGGTTATAGGGTATAAAACCATGAGTTTTCTTATTTTTGGTATTTTTCGATCATTTCAAAAATATGTAAACAGGTTGTTTAAACCATTATTTTTCATTCAATCATGGCAAATATCAGTTTAGAACACCTTCATACATTATTTAGAAGCCATAGATAATATTTATACAAAAAATTTATAAGTTTTAAGACTTAGGTGAAAATCATAAGTTTTCGCGCTTTCCGCACTTTCTGTTCATTACAGCAATATGCAAACACATTATTTAAATCATTATTTTTTATCTAAACAAAATAAATATCATATTAGAATTCTTTCTCACACAAATCAGCAGCCACATGTTAATTTAATAATAGAATTTTCTAACTTCTAAGTTCTAGCACTAAAACCTTAAATTCCTTTATTTTCTAAAACTTTTCGGTCATTACAGAAATATGCAGAAATAAAATTTAATCCAATATTATTCATCAAAACACATCAAAAATTAGTTTAGAAATCAATCATGCGAAAATCGTCCCCCTTGATATGGTCTATGCATAAAATTTCAATTTTGAGTTACAGGATTCACCTTTGGAGAAATTGCATAGAGAGGTTGGTGCTTTCTGTAGAAAAATTAATCATTCTCTCAAGAAATCACCTAGCCTAAATTTTATCAGTAAAAATCATTAAATATTCAATTTAAATAATTTTTTCATATTTTATTTCTTAGAAATTAGTTAAGAAATTGTTAAGAAGGAAAAACTTATGAATTCAGGCGAGAAATTGCAAAATTGAAAGGAATTTTGTGAATTTCGGTTGAGAGATTATTTTTGAGAGAATTTTTCTATGAAAATACTGAAGAATAACAAAATGGTGGCTGTCTAATAAGGGCTGCTGAAATTTTGCTTATATATTAGGGTTTTGGGTGAAATTTCCAAGTTTACCCTTAATGAGCTAGGTTATGAGTGTTTTAGTGTAGTGGCTTTTGGGTATTTGGGCTTTTTATTCAATTTAGGAGCTGATTATGGGTAATTAAAAATACAATATTTATCTGATTATGGGTAATTAAAAATACAATATTTATCTTATTATTTTCATTAAAATTTCCCCAAAAACATTTATTTAAAAATATTTTAAAAATACTCGTAAAATTATTTTATGCTTAAAAATCGCCTTTTTACATGAAAATTCATTTTTCAAAAAATAAATTATTTCATACTAATGCATTTTATTCAAATCATTTATTTCACAATAATATTTCATATTAGGCATATTAAGATTAATTTAACATGCCCCAAACTGATAAATCATGTCACACATGAATTTTCATAAAATCAAATATTTTGTCACAATAACTCTAAATTCAAGCAATTTATGATGAAAACTCCTAGGGTAGATGTGGGTTGTTACATATATGCTAGGTGATACGTGTCTTGTGATGTGATCTTATATGATGGGTGTTCATGTTAAGTGCATGCTAAGTATGATATTTTAATAGTGGGGTTAAGTGGGTTAGAAAGAGATGTTAACTAAATTTTGATCCAACTTGGATTAATGATTGATGGGTATATTGTTATAAGGCATGAAATACTTACATGTTACAATGGTTTGATATATGAATTATATGAAGTTATTAAATGATAATTGTGATTGATGTCATAAGAAGAGAAATGATAGTTAGTAATGATCAGTAGGAGAATGAAACAAATTAGTTGCATTATATATATACATAAGTATATGGTATAAAGTAATTGAAGTATATTAAGAAAATTGTGACTTAGATGCTACCATATAGACTAGAACAACAAGAAAGTTAGAGATTTCTCTATCACTTATATAGATATCGAGTATAGTCAAAGGAAGAATATTAATCTAGTGTGATTTAAAAGAAGAAGGTAGTATTCCCATTCGAAATTCTAAGAGCATTCGAAATTCTAAGGGCAAGATGCTTGATTGATTTTAGTGCTACGCATTGGTTTGTGTCTCCATACTTTGCTAAGAATCTTGATAGAGATAAGGAATTAATGATTAAACCCTTAGTAGTGTCAACTCCTTTAGGAGAAGTGATGGAAGTGAAATGTGTGTTTAAGGACTATGAGGTAGCCATTGATGGACGAAAACTTCCTGCGGAATTGTTTAGAACTTGATGTGCTAGAATTTGACGTAATCTTAGGAATGGACTGGCTATATGAGTATGGAGCCCAAATTGACTATAGAGAAAAGCAAGAAAAGTTTTGAACTAAGGATGGGGAGAAATTTGTGCATCTATGAGATATCTATGATTAAGGTTTACTCGCGTAATCATGGAATGGATGAGTGTACTTAGGAAGTCGAGGTAGGGATGCGGTAGAAGCACCTCGAGTTTTTGAGAACATATGAGTAAGTATCTAAATTTGAGGATGAATTTCTTTAAAGGGCAGAGAATGTAACAACCCATATCCACTCTAGGAGTTTACATGACAACTTACTTGAATTTAGAACAATTACAACAAAATGTGTGCTTTTGTGAAAATTCATGAGTTATGTGATTGATGAGTATATGGCATGTTAGATTAGTTCTAATATAACTAATATAAATTATTATTGTAAAGTAAGTGTAAGTAATTTATATAAAGTATATAAGCATAAAATAATTTATTTTGCATAAATTGGATTTTCATGTACAAAGCGATTTTTAAGCATAAAACAATTTTTATGAGCATTTTTAAAATATTTTTAAATAAATGTTTTTGGGAGAAATTTTAATAAAAATTAATAAGAAAAATATTTTTATTTTTAATTACCAATAATCAGCCCATAAATTAAATAAAAAGCCAAATTCCCAAAAGCCCACTACACTAAAACACTCCTAACCTAACTCATTAAGGATAATCTTGGAAATTGCCCAAAACCCTACATATATTATGTGAAATTTTGGCCAGCCTAGCTTGGACAGCCACCATTCTGCTTTTCATTATATTTTCTGTAGAAAATTCTGCCAAAAATAATCTTTCAATCAAAATTCACAAAATACCTTCAAACTTTGCGATTTCTTGACCGTTTCATAAGTTTTTCCTTTCCTTTCAATTTGATTTTGATTTTTATAAAAATAATGATGAGAAAAATATTTTGAACTGAGTATTTACCATTGATTAAATTCATTCTAGGTGAATTCTTGAGAGAGAAAACAATTTTTCTACCAAAAACACAAACTTCTCTACACAAATCCTCCAAAGGTGAACTGTAAAACTCAAAGTTGGAATTTTCATGCATAAACTCACCAAAGGGGGGTGATTTGTACATAATTGCATTCTAAATAGATTTTTGATGTGTTTAGATGAAAAATATCGAATTAAATCATATTTTTGTATATTACTGTAATGATGGAAAAGTTTCAAAAAATAAGAAAATTCATGGTTTTAGTCCTAGAACTGAAAAGTTGGAAAAAATTCATGATTTTATATTGGTATGGTTGCTGATTTTGTATGATGGAATTCTAAGTTGGTTTTTTTTTTGTTTGGATGAAAAATAATGGTTTAAATCACGTGTTTACATATTATTATAATGACCAGAAAGTACCGAAAACAAGAAAAACTCATGGTTTTGCATCCCAAAACTTGAAATTGAAATTTTCATGTATACATTGTACCAATGGATGCCGATTCCTATGGTTTAATGTTCTAAAATAATTTTTTTTTATTACATGAAAAATCTTGATTTAAATCATGCGTTTGCATATTACTGTAATAAATAGAAAGTGCGAAAAGGAAGAAGGTTCGTGTTTTTACTTGAATGTGTAATTCAACCTATAATTGGAATTCAATCTCAATGTCTATAATTTTTATGTAATATATTTTAATGATTGTTGACATGTATACATGAATGATTAATTATTAAATTGTGTGTTGGTTGAAGGAATAACTCTAGACAAGTCTAGAGACAATTAGGTATACTTGGGGTATCTTAACCCTATGTTGTGATTAATATGATTAAGTAATATGGAAATAGGTTTTATGATGAGTTAATAATGAATTAATGATCTTGAATTGGTGAAAGGATTGATTGTATGAATTGATCATAAGAGATAGGCATGACACGTGAAGGGCTATTGTTAAGTTGATGTATATAGAAGTGTTAAATATATTGATTTTGAGATCATGACATATTTTGTTTGACTTTAGAAAAGCCATAATGTAAGTTATAATGTGATTACAAGTGGGCCTATAAAGGCAAAGTATTCAAGATAGTAAAAGTCAACATGTTATGTGCAAGTGATGAGTGCACTTCTAAGTACAACTCCAAGTGTATATGAATGTTATATGTGCTTGGGGTAGTATGGAATAGGATAGCATAATGTTAAATAAATACTAAGTAGTGAATTAATTATTATGTTAGAGCTTGAGGAGTATTAGAGGTTCAAGGGCTATGAGTGCTACGAGCAAAGAAACCACAAGGTGAGTAAACATTATATTCATATTATAAGTGCAAGTGATCTTGTTATGGGAATCTTTGAGAGTCTTGAAACCCAAGTCTTTTCCTACTTTCAATTATAATTATGTGATTTCTTTGTTAAGCATAGGTTGCTAATTAACAATTGGTCTAAAGCCATTAATGTTTATTCAATGATATGAAAGACCCTCTGCAATTATTGCCTTACCTACTTTCTTTCTGGAACTACACTATTATTGTATCTTCTTTTCAAAAAGTTAAACTGCTATTACTATTATGATATATGTTATCGTTGCCTAAAGTGCTATTGTCATATGTGATTACCATTAGCTCTAGCTATGGTATCTCTAACCTTCCATGCAGGAATCCTCGTGCCGATACAGGTAATCATCAGAATCTGTGCACATTATCTTAACCCAATGGATACGGGTTGTGTATCCATCTCAGCTAGAAGGGGCAGTTCTAGCCGTAAGGCCTAATCATTTTCATGACTCTTCATATGTTACAAGTTAGGAGTTGGAATTTGGTATGATGGCACCTCTCCCTTGAGTGAATTGAGTAAGGTCTTCACTCATCAGTGTATGTGAGTGAATTGAGCAGGGTCTTCATTCACGAGTGAATTGAGCAGGGTCTTCACTCAAAAGTATTAAGTGTGATTTTTGCGAACCTTATTAAATTGCAAACTATGAGTCATGAGTTACAAATCATGATCTATGAGTTATAAGTTATGAGCCCTTTCTAAGGGATTTGTGTTTTTGTTTAAGTTATATTGTTTACTCATTGAGATCATCTATCTTACCTTTTTTCTTTATGTGGTTCCAAGTGAGCATTATAAGGAGGCAACGTATCACTCAAGCAACCTACTCCGCTTAAGAAATTTCCTTGTCAAAGTTTATTACCGTGCTATAAGATGATGAGTCTTTAAACCCTCCAGGAGTCCTTATTTTAGGTGTTTATATTTGGAATATATTATTTATTTAATTATTTGGAGTCTTAAATGTTCTTTTCATATGGATTATATTTAAAGTATTTTAATACTATTCTTCTATTGGTTAAAGTTTTCATTATTATTGGATAATTAAGTTAACGTATGAGATTTTAGTATGATCCTAGACTATATTTGTATATGTATACATAGGTTCTATAAGTGTGGGTGATCTTATGCCTCCCAATGTTTTAGGACCATCATGTCTTCAAAAATGGGATGTGGCAGTTGCCTTGTCCACTTGTAACATAAAAGAGAGGTAACAATGGCATTGAAGAGTAAAATCACATGTAAAATGGTTGCAATAGAAGTTTAGCTTATTGAACAAAAGATAAACAACAGTGTGGTTCCAGAAAGAAAGTAAGGTAAGACAACTATCACAAAGGTTCTTTCTTATCATTGAATAAACAATAATAGTTTCGAACCAATTGTCCTTTAGCAACCTAAGCTTAACAAATAAATGATATAATTAGAATTGATAATAGAAAGGAACTTGGGTTTCAAGAATTTCAAAGGTTCACATATCATGATAACTTATACTTGAAACATGAACAAAATGTTTACTCACCATATGGTTCCTTAGCTCCTAATTGTTGTAGCCCTTGAACTTCTAATACTCTTTAAGCTCTAACATAACCTTATAATTCAATACTTAGTATTTGCTTAACATCATGCTACCTATCACATAACTACCCCATGCACATATAATATTCATATACACTTGGAGTTGCACTTAGAAGTGCACTCATCACTTGCACATATCATATTGACTTTTTAGCCTTGCACACTTTGCCTTCTTAGGCTCACATGAAAATACAAAATAACTTATATCAAGACTTTTCTATATCCAAACACAATATATCATGATCTTAATATCAATTCAATTTCACTTCCAACTTGTCACACTTAATACTTTTCATATACCTCAACTTAACACGTAACCTTAAAAGTATCATGCTCATCTCTTTTGACCAAATTATACAATCAATCTCATAGCCAATTTAAGGTCATAAATCCATAATTAACACATCATAAGGCCTAATTCACATGCCACTTAATCATATACATATATTAATCAAACATGGTAATTAGGGTTTGGAAACCCTAATGTAGGCCGAACCTCTTTAGGCTTTGTCTAGAGTTATTCCTTCAACCAACATGCAATTAAATCATGTATCATTTATATACACATGTCAACAATCATTAAAATATATCACATAAAAATTATAGATATTGGAATCAAAATCCCACTATAGGCCGAATCATACAAACCATGGAAACTATATATTTTCTTATTTTTCGCACTTTCCATTCATTACAGTAATATGCAAAAGCATGATTTAAACCAATATTTTTCATCTAAACATAACAAAAATCATTTTACAACACCTTAATATACAAATTGGCACCCTTTTTGCTCATATGCATAAAAATTCTAACTTTTAAGTTTTAGGATGAAAACCATGGATTTTCTTATTTTTCGTACTTTCTGATCATTACAATAATATACATAAATATGATTTAAACCAATATTTTTTTGTCTAGACACAACAAAATCAAACCCCCCTCCCCCTTTTTGTAGAAGATACGCATGAAAATTTCAACTTTGAGTTTTAGGGTTCACCTTTAGTGGATTCACGAGGAAAGAGTTGAGTTTACGGTTGAAAGTCAGTTTCTCCTTCAATTAAAATACCTAGGCCAAATTTAACATCAATGAAAATATTAAATATATAACCCCATATAGATTACTCATGATTAGTTTCATAATAATCAAATAGTAGCTTGAAAGAAGAGAAAAACTTATAAAGACGATCACAAAATCGCAAGGTTTGAAGGCACTTTGTAAATTTTGGTTGAGAAGGAATCTTTGAGAGAATTTTCTATAAAAATATAATGGAAAAATCTTTGAGAAATTTAGGTTAAAATTAGGGTTATGGTGCAAAAATTATAAGCTTCCCATTAATGAGCTGGTTATGAGTGTTTTGGTGTAGTGAGCTTTTGATGAGTTGGGCCTTTAATCTAATTTATGGGTTGATTTTAATTAATTAAGGATAAAATATTTTACTTCTTATTTTCATTAAAATCCCCACAAAAATATTTAATTAAAAATATTTTTCAAATGCTCATAAAAATTATTTTATGCTTAAAAATTGCTCTGTGCATGAAAATTTATTTTGTATGTGATAGATCATTTTATGCTTTATACTTCACATAAATCACTTATTTCATATTCATAATTCATATTATGCATATTCAAATTAGTCTAACATGCCACTTGCTCATAAATCACATAGCACATAAAATTTCATGCAAGTATACATTTTGTCACAATAACTCTAAAATCAAGTAAATTGTCACAAAACTCTTAAGATAGGTGTGGGATGTTACAATATCTCACTTACACATAGCCAAATATCATTCACGCTATTAACAAAGTTTGTTAAAAACTTCAAAGTCTAACCAATAGAGACGCAAAGGCGATTAAGCGTATTCTTAGATATGTCAAAGGCACTCTTTACTATGGCATTACTTTTCTAAAAAAATAGTCCAATGACTCCCTATGGATTTTATGATGCTGATTAGGCTGAGCGTCCAACCACTCGATGAAGCACAACTAGTCATTGCATGTATCTTAAAGCTCATTGCATCTCTTGGTGCTTTAAGAAATAACCCACTATTTCTCGCCCTAGCTCTGAAGTACAGTGTCGAGCTCTAACATTTACAATGGCCGAACTTGTATGGATCACTTTTCTTCTTCAAGAAATTGGAATTAAACTTCACACTGCACCAAAATTATTTTGTGACAATAAAAGTGTACTTTACATGACTATTAATCATATCTTTCATGCACACTTCAAACACATTGAAATCAACTACCACTTTATTTGGGAAAAAGTGGCTCTCAGTGCTCTTGTTACCTGTTACATTCCTTCAAGTGATCAGATAGCAAACATCTTCACCAAACCTTTAAATGCTAACCATTTATCACTTTTCACAACAGGCTAAGAGTACACTCTATCGTTCCTTCTAGCTTTAGAAAGGGTGATAGAGGACAATCAACAGTTACTGCCATTCTTGGATCATCAATAGCAAAGGCAAGTAAAGATTCTACAACATTTCCTCTCAAAGCTCACCAGCGGCTACTTCCATATCTCAATCAACTCATACCAATAATATTGATGCCAATATTGTCACTAACATCCCAATATCTTTGGAGTCAATGATACCAAATTTAGGCTATAATTCTAACAATAATTTAGGCTTTCCTTTTCTTTTCTTGTATTCTACTATATATATCTCCTTGTATCTCTGGTACAAATTAAGGTAATGAGAATTATCACTTTTGCCTAAAATTTTTTAACCTAAACATCTATTAAATCATTGGAAATAATAATAATGACATGAGAAGCTAATTTTAATCAAAATTACAATGGCAAAATAGAAGTCAAACTTAGTTTGACCTAGTGAGCCTACATGATCTACTTGCTTGAACAATACTATTAAAGGGCTAGTAAATGTGTATTATAAAGTGAATAAAATTTATCTAGCAATATTTAGAGTGTGCAGTTAAATTAGAAAGTAAAAATATGTATACCAAAGTGAAAGTAAAGAAATGAAAATTTTATTAAGTTAAAGTAAGAAATGTGCATATAAGGATTTGTTAATGGGCTTTTGGACTCTAAGGCCCAAGCCCAATAGATGGATGACCCACAAGGCCAATTGATGAGTAAACATAAAATTTTTCTATACTTAGAAATGGTTAGCCAAGACAAAATTGATGTAGGAAAAGCTAGCCACCAAATTTGACTTGGAAGCCACCATTTTTTACTAAGACAAATCATTTTTCAACTTGAATTCTCACTTTTTCTACACCAAAGTCTACATTCATTTTTGCTCTTTCCACACCATATGATGAACATTATCAACTTATATAAGATCCTAGCCATCCAATTTGTTTAAATCATGCAATCCATTGTAATTAAATCTTAGCCATTGAAATGGTGTGATTAAATCACCATCGTCCATTCTTTTATATATAAATGGAAAAGATGTTCATTTCTCACCATTTTCATGTAACCCTCTCCAAAGAAAAAACCTATCAACATAACCATCACTTAGGAACACCAAATTAAGACTTTCCAAGGTAAGAAATTATGCTCATATCTTCCTTTATGTGTTTTAAGCATGACTTTAATATAATAGTTGCAAAAACTTTCCATTTCCTTCATCTATATGGTTTAGCCAAAGTAAAGAAAAATTTTGAAATGTTTGTCTTGTATGTTAGTTAATGAAATATGAGATTTGGGCTTGAGAACTAAGGATTTGAATGAGAAAATAAATAAGAAAAGTATGAAACTCATCTAAGTGCACTAGAAAGCATGGTTCGACCACCTTAATGAAATTGTGAAGGAAGTGTTCTAAATTCCATTTGAGAGTATCTAAGATTATTTTGGATGGATAAAAATGATAAGGAAGTGTTAAAAATGAATTATGGAAACTTAGTTCAAGACTTGAAAATTTTGAAGGCATAAACTTAGCTAAAAGAGAGACTTTGTGTTCTAATGCTTGCTTTTAATGTTTGATTGATCACATAGGCTTTCGAACATGCTAATTTCATAATTCAATTATTAATTTGAGAATTGATTAAGAAATTATAGGTTTTTCGCAAAATTACCCAAAGTTGGAAGAATTGGGGTTTTATGAATTAAAGTGATTCGATCTCAATTAATTGATGGGAATTGATTGTTTAAGTATTAATTTGATGAATCTATGATCAATTTGAGGTTTGATGGGAAATTGATTGTTTTCCCCAAATTCTAGGGTTTGTGGACAAATTTAGGAATTTTGAGAATTGAACTTGAATAAATGAAATTGAATGGGCAATTAAGCATAAGAATTGTGTATCATGATTTATATAATGTTAATTTCAAAATTCAATTGATAGAAATAATTTTTCCCAATTTTAATGAAATTGGATTCATTTATGGAAGTGAAGGGTCAAAGTGGCATTAATCCCATTGAATATTGAAAATTGTTTAAATTGATTCTAATTGGGTATTATGAAGTTGAAATGGAAAATTGGGAGGAAAGAAATTATCTTTTCTTAAGTGAATATATTTGGCCATTTGGAAAACAATTAAGGGAAAATGTTAAAATTAGTAACAAGTATATATATAGTGTGTCTTGACCTTAAAATTAATAAGTTAGCACTACAAGGAACAAGATAAAAGTGTTCACAAGTTATCTTAAATTTAAACTAATGTCTTAATAAGGAAGTGATTAATGTATAATTAAAATGCAATTGTGTAGAATCTAAAGACAAGGATAAGAACATTGTCCAGGAATGCGAGGAGCACTACTAGCATCAAAGTTAAACATAATTAGGAGCAAAGGAGTCTAAGGTGAGTACTTAATAATATAATATGATATGTGCCATGTTCTATGAACCATTGTTAATTAAAACATCCTTATTTGAATATCCCAATTTCTTGTTAAATATGAATTGCCTATCAAATGTTGTGTTTGGATATGATTTTTCTTCATTGTATTTGGCCATTATGAGCCCTTCCATATTGATTTCATAATGTGACCTTTGATGAGAATTATTCTTGTATTGGCATATCCTCTATTGAATTCCCTAAATTTTGTATGAACTTTTCTATTGATGCCTATTGATAAGTAAAAATACCCTTTTGATATGGGGTAATATATGAAACCTTGTGTACTTGGTATAAGCCTACGAGTAGGGTGAGAGTACCTAACCTCTGTTAGGGGAGAACGCCTAACTATAAGACCTAATCAGTCTTTCATAATGTGATGCATGTGAGTGAGCAAGGCTTAGGCTACCACTTTTTAATTTATATGTGTGGGAAGCATTCTACTTACGAGAAATTACTATTTCTGTTAATGATATTATTTCTATCTTAAATGAGAAATTGATTCATAATGATAAATTTGATTAACATTGCTCTGTTGTCATAATGAGCCCATCCTGATAATCATCCACATACTTACCCTATATTGTATTATTATGTACTCACTGAGTTTTGTCTCATTCCTTAGTTGCTTAAATTTTTTAGGTCAAGTTGACGAGTCAGCAAGATAAACTCCAATCCTTGTCCTTCTGCTTGGAAGTTGCGCTACTAATTTCAAGTGTACGAAGCTAAGTTATATGATTACGAAGAATGTTGTTTTAGAGCTCTATAGTTACCGAAAGTTTAGCACTAATGTGTCATGGGATTGATATGTACTAAGAACCATAATGCAATTATATTTTTATTGGTGTAATTAGTAATAAACATATGTAAAATGAGATGAATATAAAAATGATATCAATGAGTATTTAGGTGTATATAAAATGACAAAATAGTAGTTGGCAATAAGGCAATTGAGTTTTGATCTCGGGATAAGACATAATATGGTAAATGCTAATTTATGATAAGTTCATTAGGGTTTTATGGATTTATGTGATCTTATGTCTCCTTAAGCTCTTAAACTGTCACAGTTTAATAAGTAGGTCGTGACACTAAAGCTTTTAAGATAGGTAGGTATTGGGTTAGCAAATGAGTTTGGTAGGTTGGAAGTAGGTTTTTTTACAATGATGTCCACCTATTTCTACTCGGTTGGTTTGTTTACCCTTTGAATAGCTTTAGCCCTTCATCTTGTAAAGAACATAGAAAAAGACTCATTTGGAAGCTACTTTGCACTTTCTAGGTCTTTTCTTGTGATATCCACTTTAATGTTATAGTGGTATTGCTTGACAAACACTTTGCAAAGTCATTCCAAGTCTGTTTTTGGGTGTCATCTAAGTCAATAAACCATCTCAAGGCAGCACCAATAAGGGTTCATTGAAAGAGTTGAGTAAGAAGCTCATTATTAAAACTAAATGGATGCATTGCCTTGCCCCTACACACATTTTCAAATGCATCTTGATGCAGGTGGTACTATCAAATTTGTCCAAATTCAACAGCTTGAACTTTATTAGCAACAGGGCATTAGAGAAAAGGCTTAATAAACTTATATCAATCATGTTTTCCTTCTTTTTTAGACTTTTTATTATTTTCTCCATGGCTTCCAATTTGGGCAAGAAGATCTCAAGCTTAGGGTTAGGTATGGTTTCCTTCCCTTAGAAGGATCCGTAAGGGATGAGATGATTTATTGTGGTTTAGTATGTGTTAAGAGTGTATCAATTTTCAAAATATTTGATGAGGGAAGTGATGGCTGAGGTAGGGTTTCAGAGGTTAACTTAGAGGAAGAAGAAGCATACTCCTGAACTAATGTCAAATTTTGGTCGAGGATTAAGTGGATTTTAGAAAGTCAGATTTATGGTTTAGTTTATGCTAGCCTAGTTTATCATGTCTTTAACATCATTTGGGCTTGCAATTGGGCTTGAATTTAGGCCGCTTGGATTTTGAACATCTCTTCTTATTACTCTAATAGCTCGGTTAGAAACTTTCCATGACATCTTTGTCAATTCTAGTAAACATATTAGCAACCTCTCAAAAGAAAAAAGAACTAGGTCAGTATCAAGTTTCAAAAAATGGTTATGATAGGGTATGATGAACTAAGGACATTGGGTTTAATAGCAATGGAAGATGGTGTCTTATGGTTAGGTTGACAAGGTATATGTAAAGATGAGAGTAGAGGTGTGTGATGTTAACTAGGTCGGTATTTAGCTAAGGGAGCTAAGTTAGATTTTAGCTTTGGAAACTAGGTTAGGATTTTGCTTTAAGTGGCTAGGTCAGATTTTAGCTTTGAGTAACTAGGACCCTTGAGTAATTAGAATTGCAATTTATGAATGGTTTACCATAAGCTTAAGGATGAAGGGACCATGGGTTTTGGGATTGGCTTCTAGTTGTACCATGGATTTGGATGTTGGGTGAAACATTGGTTTGGTGAGAGTTGGATAATGGGTTTGAATGGACTAGACCATAAGCTTAGATGGGCCATGGGTTTGGATAGTACTGTAAAAGATGAAGCCAAGTCAGTGTTTAGCTTAGGTAAGAACTATAGATAAGGATAAAGCTAGGTAAAGTGTTTAGCTTTCATAAAGAGTGTTTAGCTTAGGTAAGGATTGTTGATGATGAAAGCTAGGTCAATGTTTAACTTGGATAAGAATTGTGAATGAAAGCTAGGTCAGTGTTTAGTTCAAGTAAAAATTATGAATGATGAAAGCTAGGTCAGTATTTAGCTAAAGAAGGGATTGAGGATCAACATGAAGCTAAGTCAATGTTTAGCTTAGATAATAATTGTAGAGGGTAAAGCTAGGTCAAATTTGGGAAGCAAATAAAGGTACCATGGATGGGTTTATTTTTACCATGACTTTGACATGGGTTTGAGTTTTTTACCATAAGTTGAGGTGGACCATGAGTTTAGGTGTGAAGGTGTTTGGATGGAGGTGAAAAGGCTTAGAGTGAAGTAAGGGTATTTGGGATAAAGGTGAGAGTTTGACCCTTTTTCGGTTCAAGGTATAACCTAGACTTTAAATGAATGCATGTTTTGTTGTACAGTATAGATGTATGATGTGCTTGGGAAAAACATATTTCATGAAGATGCAATTACATAGGGCTTTAATTATGGTACATACAACATAAGGTCAGGATCTAGATTCATTATATAAAAGGGTAAGGGTGGCTTGTATAGAGTACCCGTCACACTAAAGCAGCGATATGCCTAACCACATATGAGTTAAGAAGCCTCGTATGGGTCTAATAGTACGTGCATGCTCATTACATCTTTGAAAGGATTAAAGGATTTGTCACGGTGTAGATGATTTTTCTATCAATGAATATACCCAAGCAGGGTTATCCACTCTACACTACTCACTATCCATTGTCTTCGTAGAACTAGGTTTAGAGGCAAAGAGCCTATGCACATGATGCATGAAAGTCATTTTTGCATTAAAAGTGCCAAACTTTGATTTAAATCAACTAGTAATCCTCTTATTTTCTTTTTGTTAAAAAAGAAGGTGGTCCCTAGCTATGATGCCTCATCTGAGCATCGATCCAATATGCTAAAACAGAATTGAAAGGCTTATTTGAATTTGAACTCACAATGGAACCCTCAAGTTCATGTTGATTGATTTTGAAGAGTCACCACCTTAATTTTTTTTTTATTTGGGAAAAAGATTAAGGGAAAACATAGATTAACTCTAATTAATATTCCAAATGAAAATATCACTAGCCTTAAAACCAAAGAGGATTTGAGAACTAGATTTTCAATTTATTTCAACAAAATTAGCTTGGCAATGAACTTATTTGTGACTTAAAATTATTTTCATAAATTATGCATGTACAATTTAATTGATGTATGACATTTATCCCATTCACAAGTTGTAAGGCCTCGCCTGAGCACCGACCTGATTCACTGGAGGGAAGCAAGATGCTCATTCGAGTTTAGACTCACGATGGAACCTTCAGGTTTAGATTTGGTTGATTTTGAAAATGATTTTGGGAGTCACCACTATAATTTATTTTTAAATGGGAAAATTAAGGAGAAAACCTAATTGTGACTCCAATTCATTAATTTTCAATTAATTATCCAAGAATAAAAATCACTAGTCTCGAACCAGGTTGAATTCGAGGACTAGGTTTTTAGTTTTAAATAATTTAAATTTGGCTCTTAAGTTTAATTTGACTTTATAAAAATTAATTTCATGAATGACATTTATAAGATGATATTAAAGAAAATACATGAATATGGCATAACATGAAGGCATGGTGTATGGGGGATTAGTAAAATAATTAAAGTAAATATTCACAAATTACATTAATTAAGAAAGGGAAAGAAGATTGATTGGGATTTGGATTTGAGATTTGGATTTAGATTCCAAATGTACCTATGCACCCCATTGAATGAGGATCAAAACCCATATAGTTCATTCCACTATTAAGTGGAGAAGTTTAAAAGTTGATCAAATTGATTTTGGTTCGGGTGTGTTAAGAGTGAGGAAAAAGGCTGATACCTTTGCCTTTGATGGGCGGAGGATTTTACCAGACCAAAGTTTCGTTTTATTAGGACCAGATGATTGAATTGATTGGGAGATTAATTAATTAATTAAAATGATTAATTAACTAATTAATGTGATGAAATAGATGGATTGATGGATTAATTAATTAAAATGATTAATTAATTAATTTGAATGAATGGTGGATTAAGAAAAAAATTAATTTAATTTTTGAAAAAAAAAATATTTTTTAAAAAAAGAGTGATTAATTAATTAATTAAAAAGATTAATTAATTAATTAATTGAATGATTAATTAAAAAAGAGTTTTAGTTAATTAAAAAGATTAATTAACTTGGTTAGGGTGAGGTAATTAATTAATTAAAAAGATTAATTAATTAATTAGAGAGTGATTGGAGGGAGAAGAAGAGAGGAATTTGAGGATTGCAATCTACTCAAATTCAAGGGGCGAAGAGAAATGAGGAAATGGGGGGCCTATTTATAGGCAAATGGGGTTGAGAGTAGTTTAGGTAGTAAAAATATGAAAAGATAATAAGGGGTAGGGTTAGAAAGGGCTAAAAATTGGGCTAGAGGGGAAAAAAGGGTCATTTTTTGAGCTAGAAAGGAGTCCACACACGTAAGACAGGTGTAGCACTGCACTAGATGGTTGCAGCATGCCGCAGTGCGGCACAGCAGCTGATATAGCGGCTTTTTTTTTTTTTTTTTTTAGAGATTAGTTGGTATGGAGTTTAAAAAATTTGGATATCTGGTAGCAATATAATTAAAGACTAAAAAAAATTGGATAACTAGCTAACGAGACTGTCATAACAGCTTTGCGTAGCGCGTTAAACTTAGCAGGTGCTAAGGCTGCGGTTGGATGATGAGGGTGCAAAATTAAGGGTTCACACAAGTAAAAAAAACATAAAAGTAAAAGAAAGTAGAAAGTTAAGTCTAGATTATGACAAAAATCCAATTAGGGGATACTTCCTCTAATCCTTACGGCTTCTAGAAAAGTCACATGTTCCCTAAACTAATCCTACTAAAGTTAATGTAATGAACCAAAAGAAATTAAATTAATAAAGAAGATGATTGGGGGAGAATTTTTTTTTATTTTAATTGGATTCGCTGTTTGATGAATCAAGCATGCTTGCATATTCCTTTGAATGAGAATCAAAACCCGCGCAATTGTCCCTTCTTGTGAAAGAGTTTATTTAGCCAAACCACTTTATCATGTTTTAATTGATTGATTGATTACCAAGTTAAGTTAATTATTTCAAATTTTAATTAATAATCCTAAGTGAATCAATTAAAAAAGGCGAGCCTTAGAGGAAGCAGAGAGAATCCCAAGGAGGAAACAATAGATAAATCCTAAGGAGGGAATCAATCAAATGAAATAAATAAATAAATGAAAGGAAAAGAGAAGGGAAAGGAAACTTACCTCGAATGGCAAGTAATAGACGGCAGCTTGCCTCAAACAGCAGGTGGTAGCTTGCCTCTAAAGGCAAGCAGCGGCTTGATGGGTCAGCTCGGACAGTCATAACCCAACTTGCTTTGCAAAGCAAGGAGCAATAGCAAAGCAAAAATAAAAATAAAAGAAAACTTCAAACTAAAAAGTTTGTTCCTTGGCAGATCAAGCCTGTGCAAATAGTTTGCTTGATGCAAAAGCTAATCAAGCAAATTAAGAGATGAAGAGGTGTGAAAAACTGAGTTAGGAGCCTATATTTATAGTTGAAAGGTTAAGGGAAGAGTTTGTAATCTTCTAATGTAGGATAGGTGCAAAAATTGAAGAAAAATTGAAAAAAATGGAAAATTGCACTACTGCCTTCCGACAACTCTATGGCAGCTAAGGACGCTGATAGCTCTACGGTAGCCGTAGGGAGTTTGTGGCAGCAAGCCTAATTTTGCAATTTTATCCTATTTCTCATCCATTTTACATGATTCTAATTATGTTGTGCTCATTATTCAATTTTGGATGATCTAAAGGTGGTTCAAAGGTAAAAAGGATAGGTTTCGATTCCTAGGGCTTCGTTTCCTGATTTTTTGATTTGGCAATTTTGGCTTCCAGAGGTCTATTTACTTAGCCTAAACACCTCTAAGGTTCAAACGCAATCTAAAGAGTGAAAAATTAAGGGTTCATAGGTACAAGGTAAAGATATAGTATCAAAAGCTTATGAAATCAAATACCATTACTGAACTCACCACAAATAACCTTAGCTCCTAATAATGATGACACTGGTGCTCACAAGCTTGCACCTCTTCTAACTTGATAGCCCAACACTATACCATAGCCATTAAGAATCCTATTTATTAATGACTCTCATAGCACAAACAATCATATGTGTGCAACTCAAATGGACTCTACAATTAGTACGCATGACAACCACAACATCAATTGAATCTTCTATGCTATAGGTGACGCTCACCAAAGTCCCCCACATAACTCTCATAACAATTAACAACGTATAAGTAGTAAATCATTTCAAAGGTTCGAGTTTAATCAAAATCAATTTCAATATATGGTTTGTTAATGTTAAAAATATAGCAATTTAATTGATAACCACGTATTCTTTTATTGAGTCTCTTAAGGAATTGAAAAGAAACCATCGAAATCATAAGAACACCATCATTCATGAAGACAATTAATTAAATCCTACTAAGGCCAACTTCTGCACAAAAACAACTAATCAAGATAACTTCTAAGACAAGGCCTAGAGTTTTACCTTAGGGACAAAAGAGGCATTGGAAGCCTATGAAATCAACAAAACAATAAGAAAAGGTGATTTAAATTGGTTTATTGCTAAAAGAAAGTAGAGATTGATCAAAAGAAAGAAGTTTTGGAATGGTTTTACCTTAGAATTGAGTTTAGAATGATGGACATGTCTACTGCAAAATGGGTGGCTGAATAGAATTAAGTTAGGTTTATAAGTAGGGTTTTTCATATTAAATTCCATTAATTTTAGAATTTAAATTTTCTGCAACGGGTAAAAGACACGAGCATGTCTAATAAGTGATAGGTGTGACTTGCAACTAGAAGGAAAGACACAGGCGTCCAAGTTTTTGCTATAAGAAACGGCTGTGTGTCCATTGACACAGGTGTGTCAGCACCAAATCCAGCTTTTGGCTCAAGTAAACTCAAATTCAAAGATACCATTGTAACACCAACATTAATACTCAACAAATTAATGACTTAACATCATACATAGCATAATTCAATCATCAAACATAGAGAGTTACCAATTGACAAGAATACAACTAGGGTTTAGAAACCTAGGTTATTACATGGATATAATAGTTTGTTTTTCAAAAAAAAAAAGAAAAAAGTCGGGATATTGTTAGTAAGAGTATTGTATGTGCTCTTCAAGAATGTTTACTGAAAAATTACTTAAATAGGTAAATGTGACTGCTGTTACTGTCATTCCTAAAAGTACTGGAGTTAAAATTTAGTTACTATAGGCCTATTGCTTGCAGTACAATTTCATACAAATGCATCACAAAGATTTTGAGTAAAAGAATAAGGAAGTGCTTGGATAATATAATTAGTAAGAATCAATCTGCTTTTGTTAAAGGGAATTGGTGATAACATATTATCAACTCAGTAGCTTATATCATAGGAATCAGAAGCCAACTAGACATGCAATTAAGGTTGATCTCAAGAAAGCTTATGATTCTCTTACTTAGGACTTTTTTGGAGGAAATGCTGATTCAGTTGCAGTTTCCTAGATATTTTGTTAACTAGGTTATGATTTGTGTTAGAACAGCAAGCTTTCTACTGATGATTAATGGAAGACTTGAGGGATTCTTTCAAAGTAGTAAAGGGATAAAGCAAGGGGACCCAATGTCCCCTTTGTTATTTTTTTTTTTTATTGCCATGGAATAAATTTCAACATTATTATTATGTGTCAATAGGGAAAGATTTTAGTACCACCAAGGTTGTGCTACCTTGAAAATTAATCATCTATATTTTGCAGATGATTTGTTCATCTTTTTCTCATGGTGACGTAAAATCTATATAAGCTTTCTTTCTATTTTTCTTTTATCTTTTTTCCTTACCTTTGGCTTGCAAGCAAATGATCTAAAAAGTGTTGTATATTGTTGTGGAGTGGAAGAAATCTAATGTGTTCTGCAATTCGGGTTTTCAAGAAGGTACTTTGCCTGCGAATTATTTGGGAGTGTCTCTAGTTACTACGGGCCTTAAGTAAATAAATTGTAAGAAGCTAGTGGAAAAAATAAATAAGAGGCTTTCTAGATGGATAGTGAAGCATCTATCATTTTCTGGAAGAGGTCAATTAAAAGCAATCTATTCTTCTGAGTATGCACACTTATTGGAAGAATTTATTTATCTTGCCAAAGTCAATAATTCATGATGTAGAGAGAATATGCAGGATATTCCTATGGAAAGGGCAAGCTTTAGAGAAAGCGGGTAACAAGATTGCATGGGCTCTTGTACACAAACCTAAGATAGGGGGTGGGGTGGGTCTTAAAAGGAATGGAATAATACAGCCATTATTAGACAGATACAGGAGCTGTTGGTAGTCAAGCAATCTCTTTGGGCTCAATGGGTTCTAGTTAATAAACTCAAAAAGGCTCAGTTTTTGAGGAATCCCTAAGTCTCATGATACTAGTTGGACTTGGCAACAATTAATGAAGTTGAGAAATTTGGCTAAGCCTATGTTCAGGTATGTTCTTGATAATGGTAGAGATTTTTCTTATTGATTTGATCCTTTGGATGATGAGGTTGCTTTAGTTGATAGATTTCCTATTGTCAACTTTGACAATGAGATGTGCCTAAGAATTCTAAAGTAGCATCAGTTTGGAATGGTCACGATTGGACAATTCCCGTTGCTCTTAATGATTATACTGATCAAATGAGAGAGCATGTTGGGGGAAATCACTTATTGTATGATAGGGAGGGTAGTTTTTGCTGGAGTTTGACTAGCAACAATAAGTTTTCAATTGCTAGTACGTGGCAGCACATTAGGCAGAAAGGGGATAAGGTGAGTTGGGCAAAAGTAGTGTGGGGACCAATGCATATCCCTAAGGATAGTTTTGTATGATGGCTTGCTATTCACAAAAGGTTGTCTACAAAACCTAGATTGTATGCATGGATGATTGTTGTTGATGATAGATGTGTTTTTTGTAACATGGAACCTAAGGATATTCTTCATCTCTTCTTCAAGTGCCATTGCAATAAGAATATATGGTGCAAAGTTCTAAATGCTTGTGGCATTACTAGACGAGAGTTGGATTGGCACAAGGAAGTGTCATGGTTTTCAAGGAAAAACAAGGATAAGAGTCTCAAATTCAAGGTGAGAAGAACTGCTTTTTATGCGGGCCAGGGATCAAACTATCTTTCAGCAAAAGAATTTTCTTGCTGCTGAGATTTTTAGGAATATAACATATCTTTGATTTTGAATACAGAGTAGCTCTAGTAGAGATATAGTGTCTAGATCTTGGCAATTGCAGTTCGGAGGTGGTTGCTTCTTGTTTGTTTCTTTGTTTTTTTGTTGTTTGCAGCTTGTTGTACAGTTGTATTTATGATGTTATGTGATCTATGAAATATTCGTTTAATTAGACCAAAAAATAAATCAATTCAAACCAATTTACAGAGAGAATAGAAATAACATGAATTGTCCGGATTGATATAAGCAATCTTCAATTTTTTTTATTTTCAAATACTCGTGATGAACTTACAGCTCCCTTTCTTTAGAGCACCAACTTCAAGATTCTGGGAAAAAAAAAAAGGCCAACTTCCACAAAAAGTAAAAAAATAAAATACACTCCAGCTTAGCCTATGGCTAGCAAAGACCTCCCTCGAGTCTCCTTCCCTCTTAATACAATAAAAAAATAAAGAATAAAAAAAAAAGGTTATTGAAATTTTTTGAAAGAATTATCTTGTTTATTATTTACTTGCGGACGGGCGCGTAAACAACATATATATATATATATATATATATATATATATATATATATATATATATATATATCACAAGTGGCCAAATACATTAGAACCCCAAACTGTAGTCATCTTTACAAAAACAATATCAATTTGGCAAAAAAAATACAAAAACAATATCTACAGTAGTCTTGAGAAAACAGCAAGTCATTAAATAGAAATACTTACAGGATTACATTATCTCAAACATGATATTTGGTAATATTTTAGACACATCCATCACATTTCAGCTATTGATTGGGACCCAAAAGGGAAAGAAGGAAACTCCGATAATGGCCAGATGTTTCCGAGTGAACTGCATCATTCAATGTCTTTTTGTACTTCTTCAGGTATTCAGCTTTTATATATTGCATATCAATCTCAGTCCTTGTCACAATTACCCTTATCAGTGTGGCGTCATTGGTGCCTAGACCTTTCATTGCTTTGCGTAGAACCTGCAAAGTCAAATGAAATATAGATTATAAATTTATCCATTAATTTATGATAATGACATTGCAAGTACTAAACTGCTTCAACTATATGATTGTACCAATGAAATGCAGCAATGATCAAAAAAGAATAATTGAATATTTGAATCCAAATTCAAGTTAAAAGAATTTTTCCTCTTATCATTTTAAAGTAGGTGTTTTCCAAGTTATGTTCAAACAATTTAAGGCTGAAGATCTTTCCAGAATAGCTGCACAAAATGAAGATAAGCACAACTAAGCTCTTGTGGACCTGTAGATGATAACCGCCTACCACATCAAACAAAGCTCTTCTTGTTCTTCAGTACCATGGTATGACTTATCATGCCTTCCAAACATAAGTCATAGAGTCAATATCTTGCTATACTTGTATGATTTTACTGCAATCAGGTGCATATGATAGAACAAATAGTTATAAATGTAACAAAAACCTTTGCAAAGTGCTTGGCAGGATTCTCTGAGCATTGCAAAATTGTCAACAGAGCATCTTTGAAAAGTCCTGATGTTTCACTCTTTACAGCCTAACAAAGTTCCATTTAAATTTTGCATCAGAAACACAAAAATAAATAAAAAGACTGAGAACTCAGGAA
This sequence comes from Reutealis trisperma, assembly GCA_947687605.1. Lineage (NCBI taxonomy): Eukaryota > Viridiplantae > Streptophyta > Magnoliopsida > Malpighiales > Euphorbiaceae > Reutealis > Reutealis trisperma. The sequence continues at coordinate 112,146 of CANTUT010001330.1, forward strand.
TAAGGAGAGAGAAGAGGACACGAAGAAAGCAAACCTTTTTCAGAGAGTTATCGTACACATTATGATAAATAGAACTCACAGCAGCCAAATGTGCTCCACTTCGTTCACTGAATATGCGGATGAATGTCTTCTCATCAGTTCCAAATTTCTTCTCCCCAGATTTATAGAGAGCCTTTGCATCATTTTGAGCCATCTGATTATCAACTTCCCGGCCTTCATAGCGAGGTGTACTCAGATATGCAAGTAAGAGCTAAATCAATTGTTTCACAAAAATATATCAGCAAAATTCAATGTATTTCCATGAATTTCAAGGGAAAAAGAAAGCAATCAAAGAAACATGCCAAAAATGAGATGGATGGTGGGGGAGGAAATTTAAAATTAGAACAGTAATTTCCAAGGAAAAATGAAAAATGGAATTGGACAAACATCACTAAGACAATCCCACTTCTTGAAATGAATCTCCTTTAATGACAAATCAAGTAGCTGGGCTTTCTGATTATGCTTTTCCATGGTATAAGCTATAAGTAACAGACATGTTATATCTAGTATTAGAAGTTACAACTATAAAGACCCAGCAATAACATGTCCTCCAGCTATAAATGACAGTTGCTGAAATGTCAAATTCAGTTCAGTGTCGAAGGCAAAAGAATATTTAAACAAAATGCAGGTAGTACCAGAAAATTGTCATATACCAAACAGCAATTATAATAAAATACAGATATATCAATATCACATAAAGAACTAGAAGGACATAATGGAACAACACCATATGACCACTCCCTAATAATAACTATAATATGCATCATCAACAATTGCTATTGAGCAATGAAACAGAACTAATGTCTGTAAGTTAGCATATAAGCTAAATGTGGATACTTTACAATGTTATCAAAACGATGCAACCAAGAAGTACCCCTGGGGCAAAAGTTTTGTACGAAAAACCTGATTAATATGAAGAAAGAGAAGTAATTTACCTTTTTATGATCCCCAGACGTGCGTAATTCAATATCATGCTCCAGGTGAACCCCAAATTTTGCATGGTAATGCTGTTTAAACACCTGTATCTGGGACGGGGTGCGAGAACAAATTACTTCAGTCGCAGCCTCAAGATTCTGCATATCTGAAGTTAATGCCTGCCTGACTATGATTGCATCACGTCCAGGTAGATCATGCATCCAAAGCAAAACTGCTGTCTGAAAACACATGAAATAAAATATTAAATAAGATTAAGCAGAGACAAAAATAGACCTCTATTTTCAGAATTTTGAAAAAGATGCACACGCTACCATGATTCTCCATTACTAGAAATAGAAACTATATAAGATACTGAAAATAGTTAGATCGTATGAACCCCAAATACCAAAATGATTAAAAAAGATCTCCTAAGGAGGAAGAATATTGATACCTCCAATTTACCACTGAGTTCTTTAGACAAGCGCTTAAGAAGCTCCTCAGAGTACATTGTTCTGTACTCCTGTTGAATAAGTGACCGCTGTGCTGAATCTCGATGAGCCAGTATATTAATCACTGTAGATGTGTCGCATCCAAATCCTGAGTAAAACAAGATCAGACATAATCAGAACAGAATACCATATAATTAGTAAATGTTTTCCATTTGATTAATCTTTTCTCACAATTTGAATGACTCTTTAGAAGAATTTGATTTATTGTTATAATCAACTTGTATGAGGAAAAAGCATTGTGCACTTGAAGAAATATTAAGTCCTTGGGACCCAAAGAAATGTGAGATAGGTGAATCTATCCTTTGAAGTCACTTGTATCAACAAAATCATTTGAATTGCTTTTGCTAATGATTGTAACCCAAATCCATTTTTTAGGTAGAAATAAGATGCAAATAACAAAAGGAGCTTTAAATTTTTGTTAATATATTCTTAATTATGATAATTTAGGATTTTCTTGCCAAATTCTTCAATTGGAAGGTTTTTATTTAGTTCCTAGGAAAAATGCAGCTTTTTTATGGTATTGGAATTTTTAATGTTTATTATGTAGTAATTTTCTGATTTATTGGTACCCATTTTGATTAAACAAAACATACTAGGCTAGTACCTTTCATTACTCAATCTACATTTTCCTAGTTATCGTCTCTACTTCTAACCAATAAAATTCTTAATTTACCAACCCACCACAAAGGCCAAGTTGAGGCTACAACAGAAGATATTATCTTCTTGTGCTGTCATATCTTGCAAGAACACCATGGTTATACAACACCATAATAAACAATATTTGTTCTTTCATGTATACTGAACACGTAATAGTGCAATTTGTATTTATTGATTACCAATTAAAAGGTCAGGGTGCAATAGCATTTTACCAAAAAAGTTTAGGGACTAATTTATGCATTAGAAGATTTATGATTTATTAGTAATTCCATGCTTTAGGATTATTAGTCTGAATTGAACAAAGAAGTCTCTTTAGTCTTTGTGCTTGCTTATGAAACCTCCTAGTTTATGTTCTCAAGCTTTGAATAACAAATTTATGGGAATTAAAGCTGACTTCCCCTCCTCTTTGTTGTTTACTTCTCCTTCTACTGATACAGCGTCTCGGGGACTGTTCACAATCACAGCTAAGAAATCTTTTGTTTAAATAGCCTATATTAAACCTATCTTTCTATTAGACTGACGTAACTAAATTTTCTACACATTTTCCCCACTCATTGATCACTACTAAGCTCTCTAAATCATCCTGAATCTCAATTTTTAAGTGTCCTTTGATTCCAATTTATGGACTAGGCAACTTTTGCACTTAAAACAAAAAATATTCAATCCAATTCTAACCTTAATTTCCTTTTTTTTTTTCTAAACCCTTAATCATCAATTTTGTCAAACAATAACCCACCACATATGCACAGATCAGAAATCCGTCTTATAATATTAGAAACAGCATGTTTCCTAATATGCATATCAATTAATTTTAATCCTTACTTTTTTAGAAAAAAAAATTCACGTATAAATTAAGAAGTGAGAAACAAATTTCTTTGAATTTTATAAAACCTGATTTACATCTGTGTGTGTGTGTGTGGATAAAAAAGTAAATATCATGCCTTTCCTGACAAAGAAATTTGAAGAGAGTTAAAAGATGAATTTGTATATAAATAGTTACCCTTGAAGGCGCGGTAGAGTTGAATTGCATCATCTTTTGGGGAAGTAAGCGCTGGAGGTACGTTCAAAGTCGACATTCTTTTTCTTTTTCTTTGAACTTTTCACAGGAAAGACAAATTCATCTGTTATCTTTCTATTTCAGTTTGTAGATCTGAATTGAGTCCATACACATCCTGTCCGTTCACAAATGGCATGGCGACTTTGACTTGGCCAAACTTTGTCTTCTTTTTTTATTATTCTATTATTTATGTCATCAAAACCAAATTTTAAGTTACTATCTTTTTTCATAACATGTGAAATTTTAATTTTTATTATGATTTTTTAAAATTTATTAAAAATATAAATATTTTTTTTCTATGAAAAATTTAATGATCAGTATTTTATTATTTAAATATAAAGTGATATAAAATTTTTCAAATAAATATTATGAGACTGAAATCTTATTGGTCGAATTTTAAGATTATCATAAAACCATTTTCATATAGCAATATTTATATAAATTGATTATTAAATTCACTTTAGTTGTTCAATCCAAATTAAGTTAAATTTTTATATAAAAAACATAAAAATTCAATAAAAATATAATTATACAAAATAAATATTATATAAGTTATATAATTGAACATGTTTAATATAATTAGAATGATGACACAAAATAATTACAAATTCTACATAAATATATGAATGTATTTTAAAAGGTAATATATACATAATATTAAAAGAAAACTTAAGCATATCTAAATAAATCATTTCTTAAATTTTAAATGATATTTTTATATTTAATAATATGTTAGAGAAAAAAAATAAATAAATTAATAGATATATTTTATTATAATTTTCTAATTTATTTTGTTATTATTATGTTGACTAATTATTAATTATAGGTTGATTTTCATGTTAATATTTGGTATATCTATTTTTTTTATAATTTTAATGTACGTTGTATATTTTTATTAATTTTAATGAAATTTAATTTTTTTGACGTATTATAGCTTAATTTTTATTCCTCCAAAAAAACAATAATAATCTTTCTAATGTGCTTTTATAAATTTAATATCAATATTAATTCAATATTAATTATATGCAATTGATTTATCATGTAATATCATATTATATCATAAGTCAAAAAAAATATATTTAATTATTATATCACATAAATACTTGTGAATATTTTAAATTTAATATTTCAAATAATAACAGTAACATATAATTACTAAATTAAAAATTTATAATTTTGATTTCCTATTTAATTAATTTTTATGAATAATTAATTAATCTCATCCATAATGAAAATTTTAAGTAAATTTAAATATTTATGAAATCATAATCAAATTAATTTTTTTTAGAAAAATATACCATTATAAATAGAAATTTTGATATTTAATAATAAAATAATAGGATTTTGCTTATTATTGTTAAATGAACTTTTAATTAGTGCATCTTCTTTTTTTACTACGTCTTTTTATTGAACCAAAAGTAATTTTTATAATTTACAAATTATTATTAATAGTTAAAACAACTAATTTAAAAATTTATAATAAAACAAAATAATAATATACAAAATGAAAGTCAAATTATAATTTTTCTAACTTGTTAATATTTGAATAATCAAAGTTAAAAAGAATTTCTCTAGTTTTTAAATATTTGAAAAAATGATTTTGCTCATTATTATTAAATGAACTGTCAATCAGTGCATCTTTATTTTCCACTGCATTTTCTTATAAAATCAAAAGTAATTTTTCTAATTTACAAATTATTACTAATAGTTAAAATACCTAATTTTAAAATTTATGTAGGACAAAGTAATAATTTATAATATGAAAGACAAATTAGACATCTTCTTATAGAATCAAAAGTAATTTTTCTAATTAAAACAACTAATTTTAAAATTTATAATGAGACAAAGTAATAATTTATAAAAAGAAAGTCAAATTAGAATTTTTCTAACTTGTTAATATTCAAATAATCAAAGTTAAAAGAATTTTTTTAGTTTCTAAATATTTGAAGAAAATTAAAAAATATAAATTATTCTAATTGAATTCTTTTTTATTTGAATTAAATTTAATTAACTATATATTAAATAATAATTATTTTATTCTCTCCTTATTCTAATTAAATTCATTTTTTTATTTGAATTAAATTAGATAATCAAATTATTAAACTATAATAACTATATAATTATAATTTGTAATATAATTAATTATATATTAAATAATAATTATTTTATTCTTTTCGTATTCTAATTGAATTCATTATTTTTTTATTTAAATTAAATATAATTAGATATTAAATATAATTAATTATATATTAAATAATAATTATTTTCTTATTTTTTTATTTTAATTGAATTCACATTTCTTTATTAAATTAATTATAATTAAATATTAAATATAATTAATTATATATTAAATAATAATTATTTTTTATTATAATTGAGTTTATCATTTATTATATAAATTAAATATAATTAAATAATTATATTATTTAATTAATAAATGATCATATTGTTTATCATAAATATATAATTAAAAAAAAATTGGTAAAAACTTTTAATTACGCATACTTCACTTCTTTCTGTATATTTATATATAGTATTAGTTAAGGCAATTTATTATTTGGTACTTTGGATAGTCCAAGTTAAGCATCGGCTGCGGTGACCGGCAAGTAAACAATGCTGTGTTTTAAGCTACATATTTAAACACCAGATTTCTCCAATTTAACCTATTCTATATCCTGCATGCACAACACATTGCCCAATTGAACAAAAAATAAAAAATATGTTTAATAAATTTTAAAATAAAATTGCTAATATTCTCTCTCCAACCAAATCCTACCCTCTGATTTTTGAACGACTGTTGTCAGATTATTTTAACCGAATATATATAAATTGCTTTCAACCTTTATGAACCGCGGATTAACTGGCAAATTGATTAACCTAAAACTGGTTCAACCTTCATTTAAAAAAAAAAAAAAAAACGTCATTTGCTTCTAAGGAATTTCAAGCCCACAATCTCTTGAAAGGCAACTAGTCTCCCTACCATTCAGGTCAAACACTAGTTATAAACATTTTCTCCCCATATATTTTTACATTTAAGCTTAACTCATCCAAATACTTTTATATTGCTAACAATTTTAAATATATTGTAAAATAAAATTAAGTTTCTAGAATAAAATAATAGTAAAATATTAAATACATTGTAAATAAATTTAAGTTTCTTAAAACTGAAAAATTAAATTTCTTTCATTTTTATTTGCACAGAAAATTTATTATTTTTAAAATTATTATTATCTTTTTATTACACTACAATTTTAAATTGTAAAATTATATTTATATATTATTTATTTTAAATTATTCCATTAAATTGCTCATAAAATTACCAAACAATATAATTCTTAATAATATAAATAGTACGATTTGATATTTTATTTCAAATATTATTTAACAAATTTGTTAAATCATATATATTTATTTAGGTGGTGTTTGATAACACTATTCAATACTTCAAATTACAATTTTCAACACTTAATTTTTTTTTTTTATAATAGTCTAACTTAAATTAAAAATCACTTAAAATGATTAGTCAAATTTTTTAACTAAAAATTTAAAAAAATACAATAAGTAATTAAGTTTTTAAATATTTTTACTATTTAAAAATTACATCACTTATTTTCTTTAGCAATTAAAATTCAACATTTAGATTTTTAGCACTTAATTTTCAGTTTTACCAAATATCACCTTATTTAATATATTTTATTTAGATTTTTTATTTATTATGACATTTAATAGGTAAATATTAATTATAATGTATTATATATAATATTTATTATATTTAATTTAATTGAGGCTCAATTTTAGTTCGATCTCGGTTGAACTATTGATCTATAATCATTTACCTTCACCGATTTTAAAATTGGACCAAGTTTGAAAATATATTTTGTAATGCATTTTTCTTGTCTTCCCAATATTAACAAAAATCCACCGTCGTATTAACAAAGAGTGAACCACCCATGTGTTGCTCCTTTTTCTCATCAAGAGTAGGACTGTGCAAATGGTCGGTTCGGTTCAAAACCGAACCGAACTGAATTACCGAATTTAATTTTTTCTTAAATCAAACCGAACCAAACTTTTAATAAAAATTGAATTGAACCGAACCGAAAAATTTTGGTTCGGTTCGGTTCGGTCCATCGGTTTGGGCTGCTGGGCCTGGTAGTTGGGCTTTTTCATGGATTTAAGACAAAATTAATGTAAATTTTAATTTTGCAGCTTTCATTAAGGATATAGAAAATTTAAATTATCCATTTATCATAAATTATCACTTTAAAGAGGAAAATAAAATTATTTTTAATTTTATTTAAAAAATTATAATAAAAATATAAATCATTATTAATAAATTCATCCATTAGAGCAAATTCTCCCTACTCCTACAATGAATTTAATAGAACTAATAATCATTATATCTCAAATAATAATTCTAGGGCCGGCTAAAGGATATGAGAAAGAGAAAGGGTTAGAAAATAATTTTATTTTTTACCTTATATTTTACTAATTATACATAATATTTGAAATATTTTATATAAAGTAATATAATTTCGGTCAGTTCGGTTATAACCGAACTTCTTATGGTTAAAACCAAACCGAACCGAAATTCACTTCGGTTTTATAAAATATTAACCGAACCGAACTATATTTATAAAAAAACCGAACCAAACTGAACTGAACTAATCAGTTCGGTTTGGTTTTTCGGTTTCGGTTCGGTTTTGCTCACCCCTAATCAAGAGTCCCTTCCTCCCCACTTGATCCCTTAATCTCCGTCACTAGTATTCTTTTAGGTCAAATAATGAGTGTGTAAATTTACAATTTTTATTCTCTTTATATTTTAGTTTTTCTAATGTGTTTCTATAACATCACAGGTTTTGTGTAATTTGTAAAGACTCCTAATTATTTGCCCTTATGCACCAAGAAGAGAGTTGAATTGATGGAAAATTAAAATTTAGATGAAAAAGATAGGAAAAGAAACATGGAGATAGAAGATTTATAGTGGTTTAGATCCAATAGATCTTATATCCACTCTCCAATCACATTATTTGGTATTCTCACTATCTATGGAGTTATACCAAGGTCACTTCCAAATTAATATTTATGCTCATACCAAACCTTACAAGAGTTTTTCCAAAGCTCACTCTTAAACCTAAACAAGAGTTTTGATAAGGCTAATTCTAAAACTCACCCAAGTATTTTACATAGGCTTACACTCAAAGCTAAACAACAGTTTCTAAGGCTCACTTCCAAATTTATACAAGTGTTTCAATGGCTAACACTTAACCTTTTTGAGCAATCAATGCTCTTACAACAACTAAATAAATACAATTAAAAGGTTAAGGTTTTGAGAAATAAATTTGCAAGAGTTTTTCTTAAATGAAGGTTGTTGACTTGTTATTAGGGTGTTTGGAGGTGGTATTTATAGCTTTCTCCTTTCAAATTCTCATTACAAAGTGTATGGAAAAGAAATCTATCATAACAGCCACAAAATCTTCCATTAGATGCTCTGGTAGAGCAAAGTCATAGTCACTAAGCCTTTTTGCAGTCACGTCACAATTTTCACGGTCTAGATGACATTTTTGTTATCGTGATCTTTAGAAATCTCAATGGCTAGTTGACACGTGATATCTTTTTGTTGGTGGTTCAATTATCCATTGCAATCTTAGGCTTCTGTATAAAAGTCGCAACCACGAATCCATGATTACGCCCTTGGTTGCAATTGCGATTCTCTCTATTTCTCGAGGCAGAAAATTGAAGATGTTGGCCTTTGAGGGTCGTGGTTGTGATTCTTGCATAGTGGTCACAAACTCAAAGGCCAAGTTCATGAATTTGAGAGATTCTTTGAATCTTTGAAATTCCAACCTATCAAGTTTGTTTTATCTTCAAAATAGACACTCAACATACGTATTATATAGCTTTAATTTGGTTGACAAGATCAAAATAGAGATTGATTAAGTTTTGAAATAACTTAGGTCAACAATCTCCCCCTTTTTTATTTTGACAACAAATTGAACTTAAATATAAAATAACTTTCAATTCATTAAAATTGAGAATGATCCCCCATAATTTATGCAATTCATAACAAGTAAAAAGTAAAAAGTATGATAGCAATTAAATTTTCAAGATTCAAAAGAACATATCGTAAACTATTCAAGAGAGCACATATTAATTTTAAGTTCTCCTCCTTAATCAATTATTGAATGAATTTAGTTTAATTTTATTGTCTATTTAAGTTGTATTTTATATATCTCCCCTATTAGCAAGATCAAAAAGGAGTTAAAGAATTTAAATAAAAATAAAGCATCTAAGATCAAAATAAGTCGAATATATAATTGCATTCATTAGAAATATCAAAGTACTTCTTCGAGGTAAAAGTGCCAAAAGGAATTAATGGATAAAAAACATTAAAAATTCTAAAAAGAAAAAAAAAATCTAAGAATGAGGAAGTCCTAAAGAAAGATCTAAGAAGCATCTCCTCCATCCCTTTGCTCTTCTTCTTCTTCTTCATAGTGTGCCTCCTCTTGTTGTCCTTCTTTTTCATGTTGGTCACCATAAGTCCACATTTGCAAGTTACATTCACTACAAAAAAAATATAATTTATTGACTAAAAATTTTGTCTTAAATTATTTTTTTTTAGTTGGTAATATATATAGCGACTATTTACCAATCAAAATATTTAGTCGGTATTTAGCTTGTTGGTAATATAATTTACCAACTGAATATAATATCGTTAGTAATTACCAACAAAATTTTAGTCAATAAATTATTTTTATATTGTCGGTAAAATAATTTATATCATCAGAATTTTTTTAGGAAGACAATTTACGCACTAAATTTTTAGTTAGTAATCTGTTGGTAAATTTTTGTTTTTTTAAAAATAAAAAAGTTAGTAATTCGTTGGTAAATTTTAAATAAATATTTTTCAAAAGCAAATATTTTGTTGGAAATACGTCGGTAATTTTGTAAATTAATTTTTAAAAAATAAAATATTTTATCAGTAATCTGTCGGTAAAATTCTATTTTTTAAAAAAATTACATATTCTTCAAAAAAAATAAGAATAATAATTTAAAAAAATAAAATTTTTAGAATGAACATGAAAATTAAGAAATAAAAAATTATAAAATAAATTAGGAAGCTTAAAGAATATAAAAAATGACTAAATTAAAAAAATTAAATTAAAATTATATTTCAAAACTACAAACAGTATAAAATGAACCTAAAATTAAGAGAAAATAATAAGAGTAAAAAAGAAAAGATAAGATAAATAATTTATTAAATTTATTTTTTGTTTTCTAAATTTATATAAAAAATTTAATCAAAAAATTAAATTTAAAATAGCAAATAATTATTTTTTTAAAAATCACATTAATACTTTTTTTATATTATAAAAAATTTAAGAAATATAAATAATAAATTATAAAAACTAAAAAATAAAAAAAATTGAAATAAATTTAATAAATTTTTTGTATTGAAGGGTTTGAAATTTAAGAAATAAAATAGAAAAAAAAAAGAATAAGAAGGAAAGAGTATATGAGTATTAAACAGTATAAAAATATTAAGTGATGAAATAGAAAATGAAGAAATAATTAAAAGAGAAAAAAAGAAAAATAAATTTTATTTGTGAGAAATGAAGAGAAGAAATTAAGAAAAAGATAAGAAAAGAGAAAGAGAAGAAGTGTGGGAAAAAATGATGAGGATGAGCTATTTTATATTTTTTTTATGTCATTTATCGACTAATTACCGATTAAATTTTTATTAGTAAATTTTTCAAATGAAAATTCGGAGGAAAATTTTCATTCAAAATTTTCATTTACCTACAAATTACTGACTAATTTTCTATCAATTTATTTTTTTATTTTTTAAAAATCAAATGAAAATTTTAGAGGGAAATTTCTCTCCAAAATTTTCATTTGCTGACCGATTATCGACTAATTTTTTGCCAGTAATTTATTTATTTTTTACATCAAATGAAAATTTGAAGGAAAATTTTCCTCCAAAATTTTCATTTACCGATTGATTATTTTGTCGACAAATTAAAAAAAATTCTCTATAATTTACGGATTGAAATATTAGTCGGTAAATTTAGCGACATAATATTTTTATCGGTAAATTGGAAAGTTTTTTAATTAAATCAAAGAAAATTTTGCTTTTTAATTTACTGATTAAAATTTGTTGTCTGTAAATTAAAAATATTTTGTTCTCTAATTTACCAACTGAAATTTTTATCGGTAAATTTACCGATGGAACACTTTTGTCGATAAATTAGAAATTTTTTATAATTAGATTAAAAAAAATTTTGCTTTTTGATTTACTGACTAAAAGTTTTGTTGGTAAATTTATTGACAAAGTACTTTTGTTGGTAAATTAGAAAGCTTTTGTAATTGAATTAAAGAAAATTTAACTTTTTAATTTACCGACTAAAATTTTTGTCAATAAATTTACTTACGAAAATGTTGGTCGGTAAAATCAAAAATTTTGTCGGTAAATTTACCGACGGAATACTGTTATCAGTAAATTAGAAAGCTTTAGTAGTTGAATTAAAGAAAATTTTGCTTTTTGATTTACCGACTAAAAATTTTGTCGGTAAATTCACCGATAAAAATTTTGGTGGGTAAATTCAAAATTTTTTGTTGGTAAATTAAAAAATATTTTGCTTTCTAATTTACCGATTAAAATTTTTATTGGTAAATTTACCGACGGAATATTTTTGTCGATAAATTAGAAAGCTTTTGTAATTGAATTAAAGAAAATTTTGCTTTTTGATTTACCAATTAAAATTTTTGTCGATAAATTTACTAACGAAAAGTCGGTAAATTGTCACTAATTTTTTGTGCCATTTTTTTGCACCTTATCTAGCGATGAAATTTGACAGTCAGTAATTTTTTTGTTAGCAAATCATTAGTAATTAAAAAAAAAAAGAAAATTTTCATATGTCGTCAGTATTTTGTCGGTAATTTAGTAAATTTACCAATGAAATTATTTCAGCAGGTAAATTTTGTTGGTAAACTGTGATTTTCTTGTAGTGATTGGGGTAGTTGAAAGTGTCCTTGCATGACAAAGATATCATGGTGAAGGTGGTCAAGTCTTGATAAAACTTAGTTAAGGAGGAAATTGGTGTCTTATGGAGCTTGAGGTTGGGGTTGAAATTGAGGTGGAAGAAGATGAATTTCTTTTTGTGTTTATTCTTCCTTGGCTTGGCTAGACTCACCCATTACTATTCTAGGCCTTTTTCTCCTTGCTTCTTGAAAGCCTTTTTCACCAAAAACATACTCATACCCTTCTCCTTTTTCTTTTATTGCCTTTGCATTGACCATGTATTGCATGTCAATGAAGGTCTTGTTGATTCAGTTTTTTGAGTAGAGCTTTATTTTGTTTGGTGAGAGCACCAACATGCTTTGCAATTTTGGTGATGTGGGATTAAATAAGAATGACACCTTTCTTGGCAGATTGGAGATGAAGAAAGTGATCAATTAGGAAACGGACGGTTTGGATTCCCTTTCCCTTGATGAGTCCATGGACAAAGAATAAGTCTTTTTGAGAGACTTTCTCCTTTCCATCACCCCTTGTATTGATGGAGAGGGTGATAATTCTATGTAGAACCCAATGAGAAAGAAGTTTTTTGCATTTGGCTAAGGAGGTTTTCGGGTCAAATTTAGTTTCAAGGGAAATTTTGGTCCAAAAGGTTTGCATATTCATTTCGAATTCATGTAAATGATATAAACCCTCGATTTGAAAACTAAAGATGTTGGCTTAGTCACTGAGAGAAAGTTCATACCTTTGTCTAAAGAAATGAAAATCAAAGGCATAATGACCTCTAGCTGGATGCAATAGTTTGTGAACATGAAGTGTTGCAACTAATTCTCTTATTAATTCCCCAAAGCCATCTTCCTCAAAATAAATGAATTTTTCCCATTGGAGGTTGTTGATATAGGCTTTGATGCTATCTTGAATTCCTAATTTTTGAAAAGTCAATTCACTAGGAATTTTGGTAGGGATTATTTGTTTGTCTAGGAGATGGTTATATAAATATTTTTTATCGGGGGTGATTCCTTTCATGAGTTCAAGGATATTTGGTTCTTAAAAGGAAGATGCAACTTGTTTGCCTTTTCTTGACATTGTTGCCATTTATGAAGAGAGTAAGAGTTGGGGATGAAGAGAGAGTTGATATAAGAGTAGAGAGAATGCCAATATAGAAGGAGTATATAGGTTTTTTATAGGAAAAAAAAAATCAAAATGTGAGTAGGAAAAGTTGATATGTGTAAATAAGTTCGAATTTAAGTAAAAGTTGAATAATGAGTTAAGATCGAAATAGGGGTATTTATAGGACAAACTGAATAGGAAAACTGACAAAAAATGGTAAGATTTGAATTTAATGCATTTTTGCCCCTTGAGCAACGACTTTTTTTTTTTTTTTTTGTCAACTAGTAAGTCGCAACTGTGATCTAGAAATCATGTTCGAGATGTAGAAAACATGAGTGAGACTTCTATGATGGGCAACAAAGGCTAGAAATTTAAATATTGCGATCACGAAAGGAATGTAGCCACCGCAATTTCATGAAAATAAAAAATTTTTGAAAAATTTTGAAGGAAATCTTATGCAATTGGATTGGAATTATAACTCAAGATCAAAATAGATGCAATTTTACATTTTATATACTAAGACATCATCTAACAATTAAAAATTCAAACAATTATATCAAAGATACCAAAAATCAACTACAAAGCAACCAACATGCAATCAAAATGCAACCAAAGTGCAACCAAGTCAAATGAGTAAATTGAGTTGAATTAAGAGTTACCTCAATACAAAATTAAATAAGAAAAGAAAATGTTAAGTATAATCATAAAAAAAAGAAAAATAACATTCATGAAATTTTGATGCAAATGAAAAACTTTTTATATAATTTTGAAAATTTATGGCATTTAATCAAAGCAACTTTTTCAATTAGGGATTAAACATTCTTACCAACATTACCAATGCTAATTGCCTAACCCTGGCAGTGTTTGCAAGTATAGTACCTCATAAAAGCTTTCCTTGAATTTTCATTCCCAATTATGTGTCTTGAGCATCCACTATCTTTATATTATTGACTCATCATCCTTAGTGGATTTGACACACCTACAAGAAAAGCAATTCATCTTTGCTTTGGTACCCAAGTATATCTGGGTCTGTGGGGGTTAGTAATGGAAGAATCCTCTAATTTCAGCTGTGCCTTCCTTACATAAAAAAAAATTGTTTATATGCCCATTTTTCATACAATAATGGCACTTTAGTTTAGATTTGAAAGTGTTTTTGGATTTTGCCATATTGTTGTGAAATTTAGGCTTTTTCATAATATTATAATGATTATGCATGCAAGAACATGAATTATGTTGTGAATGTGAGAGTTTCGGGGCATGCCTCTTGTATATGAATGCATGATTTGCTTTTGGAGGCTTGGCTCTAAACCTTTGTGAACCTTTATGAATCCTTTTAGGATTGGGGGATTTAGTGTGTGATTTTACTCCATTTTTAACAACCTCAATACTAAAGGTTTGAGGAGTTGTGGCTTTAACAATAGATAGAGGAGAGGATTTAGGAGTTGATGAACCATTAAAGCCAAGAGTATGCCTCACTAAGGGTAGTCTTTGAGATATAATTAGTGTATCCAAAGCTTCCTTGCCTTTATGAAATTGGGAAATTGGGTTATAATTCTTCAATGTATAATTTTAAAGAATTATTTTCTTTACTTAAAGCTTCAAATTTCTTCCAATGAGTCTTTGAGACTAATATTGGATGTTTTCAAACTTGAAACAAGTTTTTCCAATTCTTTGAAATTCTTTTTTAAGTTGTGAACATTTTTCTTTATAAAATTTCATTTTTGAAAGATATTTTTAGCACGTCAAGGCCATAGCTTTCATAACTTGATCCTGATCATCATTCTCATCATACAAATTATCACAATCATCATCATAAGAGTGAGATGTGGAGCAAACGATATCAACATCATTAGAATGAGAAGTGGAACATACCTCATTTGTAGGTTACTCCAAAGCCATGAAGCAAAGGTTGGCTACATCCTCATTCTCCTCTTCATTTGAAGAGTTATCATCCCAAGTAGCCTTAAATCCTTTCTTCTTTTCTTTGTCCCATTTTCTTTTTCTTATTCTTGGGACAATCAAGCTTTAGATGGCCTTGCTTGCACATCCAAAGCA